>VXAA01002488.1:534181-683039 GCA_013399115.1 Anseranas semipalmata
TTTTTTTTTTTTTTTTTGCCCAAGGAGGAATGCTGCTGTGCACCATATTTAATGGTCTAATACGTTTTATTTCTGACTTACCTTCTGGATATGCTGGCTTTTTTAATGTCTGTGTTTGGGGAAAAAAAAAAAAGTTTATTTTCTGCCTGCTAACGACCGATCTCGCAGCCAGTTGGGGCGAGCGGCACGCAGTGCGCTGAGGCAGCAGCGGGAGCGCTCAGGGCTCTGGGCTCGGCGTGTGTGCAGGGCACGGGGTACGCGGACCGCAGTTGTGTCGTGTGGGTCCTAAGGTCGTTAGGAGTATTAAAACTTTGGGCAGTGGGCAGTGGTAATTCTCCAGCCTCCTTCTGCTTAATTTTTCTGCTAATTTATTGCTCCTCTACGTTCCTACTTCTGTCACCTAAATGCAAATGCACTGGCAGCCTGCTTTATGGATAACACTTAAAAAATAATGGTGCAGTAATGAATGGTGAATTGCAGTGGAGATCTTGCTGAAGTGCTTGCAATATCCACATTAATTTCAAATGAATTAATTGCAGTTAATGCTATTGTATTTAAAACCTGTCAGAAGCCATAACGATGATTAGGGTGCAAGTGTAAAATGTTATTTCAGAGCAGCATCAACATGTTTTAAAATTGCGATATATGGTGTTAAAGTGTCTGACCTTAATGGCCATGGCCATCATCATAAGCTTTTGTGCTAAGCCCGCCTAGAACAGATGAATCAAAAGCATCCACCTGAGAAGAAGAGGGGCCATAAAGCCATTCATTTTTTTCCCCGATCAGGACCCCAGCACAGCAGCAGGATGAAGGGGGGGCTTTATCTGGGGGTGCTTTGCATCCTGTTGGTCTCTGGCCTGCACACGCTGCTGCTAAACCTCATCTGCTTCCAGGGGGTGGTACCAGCACAGACACGGGGGAAGGTGGACATAGCCTGCACGTAGCTGTGGAAGAAGCATTTCTTTCGTATTTATTTCCAGTCCTTTAGAATAAATTGATGCTATGGCAAATATATTTATTATTCAGTAGTTAATACTTTAAAGCAAAAGGGTCCCAGTGCCTTGCCTTTTACTCGAGTCCTTGTTAGTGATGACTTGCGTGTCTACAGCAGGTCTGAATTTTCTCCCGAGGAACGTGTCCTTGCTGGAGCCAAATCAGGTGTTGGTACCTGGGTAAGCCAGGCCCTCGTGGGATGAGCGGGCACGGTGCTGAGTGAAGGTGCAGAGCCCGCAGCACCTCTGAGCGTCTGGGGGGAGCTGCTGAGGCTTCTTCCAAGCGTGCCCACCACTCCTGTGGAGGCGGGGGTGCTCTGGGGCTGCCCGAGGTGAGGCAGAGGATGGGCTGGCTTGGAACAGGGCGGGAGCAGCGCGGAGGAGCTGAGAAGCGGGACGCGGGCTCCAGTCCCTGCGCCTCCCTTGGCGTGTGCGTGCTGCGGGGAGCTGCGCGTAAAGCCGCCTGCGCGAGCACTGCAGGGAGGGCACGCGTTGCGGGGGCTGGTGCCACCAGGTCATCTTCCTGATTACCTTCTTAATAAGCTGTTGACGGTTGCTGCAGAAGCACGGGTCTCCTGTGCTCCAGTTCCCATCCCGGTGTCCCCCCGGCCCCTGCCAGCATCTGCTCTGCTAGGTTGTCCCCCGTCCATAAGACCAGCTGTTGGTCGAATTGCATCCTCGTTCCTGCTGCCCTCGCTTGAAGCAGCTGAAATTCCCCCCCAGGCATTTATTGGTGGGGGATCAGGTGGTCCTTGAAGTTGGGCAGTTAAGGTCAAAAAAAAAAAAAAGCCTCCTCTTCTAAGGGGAGGCAAGCGTGAATGGAGTCTAATTTAGCGCTGTGTAAGTGCTGCCAGAGGCAAGACCCAAGGACAAGGTAGCACGCTGGCAACAGGTCTTTGCTCGGCTGCAGTTTTGTGACACCTGGAAGGGCAGAAGAGCAGGGAGGCAGAGGCAGAGAGCTCTGGCTCTGATGTTTTACAGCCCTGGTCTCTTTCTGTGCTCCTGCCCCCATTCGAGAGGCTCCCAGATCTTCGCACCTGGCTTAGACAAATAGGCACGTAACTTTTTTCAGTTTAACCACTTGTATTTCTATTTTAGGTCTTAGCGTCTGGCCTTGAAGAGCACTACACCTGCAGTTTGTCTCCTGATAGTGGAAAGCACAGAATGTAATTTAACAGGTGAAGACAGCTGCATTTGGCTCATCTCAAGCATGAGTTCCATTGGACGATTTGTAGATTCAGTTTCCATCCAACACAAAGGCAGGGACTAATTCAGAGGTGTGTTGGACTGATGAGATTTCAGGCCAGATCTCTCTTTAAAACAAACCAACCACCCTTGATGTGTTACACGGCTCGGTCAGTTTCCAGGTTCTTTAATTAGATCTGTGCGTTAGCTGATTTAGCTGGATTGGATGTCTCAATACACAAGTGATTTATAAAGGAGAAAAAAAAGTATGTGTTAATTTCCAGTGAATGATATTCTGTGCTGAAGTCACTTTGCACTGTTTGTATTAAATACGCTACAGTGTTCAGTCTTTTCTTTAACTAGGAATTTGACTTCATTTTTTAAAAGGAATGACAGGGCTTTAGAGTTGTATTGTTAAAAGCTTTTTATTGATGTAAATTTGTATCTATGTTTACATTTCTATGTAAATGTAATTATTTAGTGAAGATCAGCAGTCAGTTGAGGCACTATCTTTCCATTTTGTATGTTACTAGTCTTTTGCGAATTCATTTCAGTGTAGGTCAGAAATTATAGTTACCGTTACATCTAACGCATGAAGTATTCCTGATTCGCCGTTTCCTTGGACAAGGCCTTCTTCTGCAAATTTGATCTGATTTCTTTCTAAAGCAGTGGAGAGTTCATCATAATCTCTCCTGTTCTTAATCCATCCCTACATGGTAGTTTGGTAACCACTTCCTGATGAAGAAATCTGGGCTGTGGAACCTATTGAAACCATAGATAATTCTCCATTTAATCAATTAACTGGTAGTGGAAGCATTTGGAATTGCATTAGCGTGTCTGAGCTCTGAGCACCCTTGTGGCGCTGGGCTCCGCTGCATGCTCTCGCGGGGTCGGATTGCTGCTGCCTGCTGGAGCTTCCTTCTGCTCAGATAGCACAGCCGAGCTTTGCCGATGGCAGCACACCTCCAGCCTGGGTTGGCGTCGCGTTCCTTCCGCGCGGAAAGGCCACGCGGCTGCTGGGCTTGGTCCCCGCAGTGCTCCAGGAACGGTCGGAACAGTTCTGCTTTCTCCGCTCTCCCTTCTCTGTGGTCAGAATAGAATTCAGGGCCTGAGGGCGTCCTGGCTCCTTCTTGTAATTGCATCATTCCCACTATTAACTGGAGAGAACAGTGTGGTATTTTTTTTTGTTGTTGTTTTGCTTTTAAATAAAGGCTTCCTCATATGAATTCTTGAGTGTTGCTCTAGTTTGCAACTACTCAAATCGGAACACATCCAGACGCCAAGTCCTTATGTTTCCTTCATGTCCCTGAACTCTCTTCTGGGGAATTTGCATCTCAGCACTTCGCAGTTGCACTTAATTTAAGGGAAGGAAGGTCTGTGTGGCAGTGTATATTGATTTACATATGTTGCTAGTACTTTACAATTCTGACATGGATGTTTTGCTCGCTTCAGGCAACCAAACCAGGATGTTTTTGTTGTTATCCTGTTGGTTTAAGGTGAGAGGTAGATCGGCACTTGCTTTGCTTGATTTACGACTGGAATCTTGGTTTGAGGTCTGGTGGTAAAGATCTGAGATGCTTGAAGGATTCGACGGAAAAAATGGTGAGCTGAAGGGTATTACTTTAAGAGTTGTTGCAAAAACTTAGGAAAATAAACTTTGTGGTTCACTAAAAGAAGGGAGGAAACACCCCAGGGCACTGAGCAGCAGTGTGACATGTCATCTGATGGTTTAGCCTTCAGCGAACACTGCGACATCTCCAGAACTCCGCTGCATGGCAGCCAGCGCCTGCGGTAGCCAGCTGTGAAGGTTTGTCATCAGAACCCAGAGGTTTGCTTTGTTGAAAATACACAAGTTTCTGGGTATCAGATCATGCTGGTTAGTCTTCTGTGGCTTCACTTTTTTTTTTTTTTTAACAAAATCAAGATTTGGAGGAGGAATGTCATTGGGAAGATGAGGAGGTTAATAAATTCTCATCTTTTGTTTCTCAGCTACTAGTTGGGAGACAGTGGAGTCCTGTCTAAGCTTGGAGGGTTTTTTGGTTTTGCAATAGAGCTGCACTGATGCAACCCCATCTTCTCATAGGCCAGTGTGCACAAAAAATGCATGCGTGCTGGGAACCCCCCGAGGCAGTGCCAGTAGAAAGCTTTTCTGCTTTGCACTAGTTCACCTTCCTTGGGCGTTTGCTCTGTGCAGTCTCACTCCTGCTGGAAGGTTCATGGAGTTCGTGAAGTTGAGGCCTGCCCAGAAGAGCCAGCGCAGGTAAGAGGCTTCTTCTTCTAACCTGCGCTTGCGTTAGGTGCGGATGTTTCTGAAGCCTCCCCTGAAAAAATGTTCCTGGGTTCATCCTCGAGTTTGAGCTTTCCCTTCCAGAGCCAGTGGGATCTCCTGGTTGCTCTTCTTCATGTGCTTTGTAGCTGCGGCATGGCTTAGTGACAAAAAGGGACCTCATGCTGGAGCAAAGCAAGCCTCTAAACAATCCAAAAGTGGCTCTGGGTGCTGCCCACAGCATCCTTTCCAAGCACTCTTGGTGGCTTTTACATGGCTGTGTTCTAACTTTAGTAATGGCAAATACTCTGTTTTCAAACACTCTTAATTTTTGCTGTTAGGAAACAGACAAAAATAAACCTGGACTGCAGAGAGATGTCGGATTAGATTCTGACTGGGCCGCGAGGGCTGCAGGCCGCGCCCGCGCCGAGCAGCATGTCGGGACCTTCCTAACGCTCCCCTCCCCGGCAGCTCAGGAGCAGTTAGAAATGTTGTTACTAAATGAACGCATTATTACTAATTAAACGAGTGCTGGCGAGTGAAAAGGCCGGTGCTGTCTGTTCGCCACGCGAGGAGCGGCTTGCTGGCCGCGCTGCTCTCGAGAGTGGCAGGTTCAGTGCCGTGATGTCCCCTGTGCCCCAGCTTGGCTTGGGACGGTGCTGGTGGTGCGGCGGGGGTCTGCCTGATAACCGGGCCGAGCCTTCCAGCTCATTTTCAGGTTCTGGTTTTGCATCTGTGTCTTGTTTGCTGTTAGTGTCTAAAGGCCTTGACCAGATCTAGATGCTTGCTTTTGGAAAGGAATGCCAGCCTCGGGAGTGGGAGAGCGGGCAAACATCGCAGGAAGGACGGCTGCAGGGGCAGAGCATAGCCGCTAATCGCCACGTTAGTCTCGGCAAACAAACGGGATGCAGTGCTGCCTGGATTTAAATACGGGATCCTCATAGCAGCAAAAAGGTTTCTGTGCGTCTGACTCATGAGGCTGATTTTGAAGGAAATGTGCAGTTTTTCTAATCCCATTTTCCTTCCATTTTCCCCTTACTTTGATGAAAACACTTGAAACACCTTTTTAACTTTACATTTAAAATGCTTTTTTATAGCCATGAAATATACCCTTGCGTGGTTTTTAGCTCTACTTAATTTTTAAAAGCCCTTCTTATTGCTGCTGCATAAGGAGAAATTTTTAGATTATGGGGAGAAGCAAATGTGACATTCTGTTCTGTATTAAAAGTTAATTTAGGGCAGAACTGAAAACCGGGAAAAGCGTGTCTTTTCTTCTGCTACACTTCCACGTAATGTAATGACCCCTAATACCTCTGCAAGACCTGGTGCTTGGGCAGTGGAAGCTACCGGTACAGGGGCACTGTGCGGACACAACTGAAGGAATCTGCCCAGATCTGAAGGAATCTTCAAATTCCTCCAAAGGAATCGACCCATTCATGCCGGTGCCGCGGCGTAGCCCTGCATTGGTTTGTATCCTTGTATCTTCCAGTACTTTGGCCTCATGCTGACTTTGGGCACAGCAGACTGTTAAAAATGACAAATGAGTTCAGGTTGTGGTTATGGAAACAAGCCTTTCCCTAGGACCCTGCTGAGATTGATTTTAAAACAAGCACACAAACAAACCAACAAAAACACCTTGGATACCCCGAAGGTAGCAGGTAGAATGGGTCTGTGTAATTACGCGGGTCGGAGGGATCCAGGCTGGTCTCAGCCTTGCGGAGGAGAAGATGCAGCTGCTCGCGGTTCCCTCCTTGCCCCGTAGTGCCAGCTGGGGCCCCTCTGCCGGGTCACTTCACAAGCCCTGGGATGGGGACAGAGGGATGGGGACGTCCGCCACTCGCCCTCATGGGTGAGTNCGTCCCTCTGGGCGCTTCCTCCGGCTGCAGCCGAGGAGAGGTGCCCGGCTGCCTGCCTCGGCACCGAATTAGCTGCGTGATCTTAATCAGAGGTAGCAACTGCAGGGTTGCTACTGAGGCTTAATTATGCAATTGTAATTTTCTATAAAATGCATCATAAAACCTATTCATGACTTGGCTTAAAAGTTATTCCAGCCTCTTCAGTCGTAGAATACATACTTTATGAAATTGCCTAAATCTGTGTTTTTCTTGGAGCTTTGCTAGTCAGCCCCACAGGTTGCTAATAAATATTTCATAACCTTATATGAAACATTATTAAAATAATTTAAATATCTAAGTGACTGGCTCTCCTTGGCCTAAGCAAAGCCCAGAAGTAGACTTTGGTTCATTTTTGTGACCTCTTGGTGTGCCTCTACAGTGCTCTAAATTATAGATCCTGCATAAACACTCAGTTATTCTCACCAGCTTTGAATTTCTTCTACCATTAAATCTGACTTTTTTTAACGCCAGTAGGTGATATACATCTTTGTACTTCCACAGCATCTACAATGAAGGGTGTAAAAATGTCTAGGATGCATTAATTTAGCATGAACTCCTTCATCTGAGTTGAGGAAGTGCTTTTCCCATTTTAACAGTCAGAAGGGCCGGAGGAGAACCCCAGTTTCCACCTACCTTGATTCTTGCATTACATTTGATATATCAGAACTGAGAAGGGGAGAGGGAGGCTGGTGTGGCAATCTCCATAGCTGACAAAACGAGCAAGCATACCGTTCGTTTCCTACAAGCCTTTTCTCTACCAGAGTGAAGCCACACCAGTTGAATACGTCCATCAGCTGTTTGTTGCAGTGTTCAAGCACAGGTCGAGGAGCAGAGCTGTGCCTGCGGGGTGCCCGCGTCCCGCGTGTCCCTGCGTGCGGCCAGGGCAGCGAGTCAGGTGCTCCCTGGTGTTCGTAGGCTTTTGGGACTCTTCCTTCTGCTAATTGGCCGTTACTGGAGTTCTGATTGCCAAACTGTGCTATGAGTTAAGGAGAGAATGACGATTTGATTTTTATTTGTGTGTGCAGTATTTATGTATGTAAATTACGAGTATGTTTGCCTTTATCTCTAGATACAAATACAAGAGATGTATACAAATATAATGAGGAGGCACAGGAAGCTCGTTTTGTTTAAGCAAAACGCAGCACGTGAAGCCATCATGTCCTGACACTTGTTTTGTAGTGGAAAACAAAAAGGGAAGAATCTAGCTTTTGCTGGGAGGCATTAAAATCTCTGCTGCTTTACACACTGGTTATTATGGCTTTAGCATGCTGAATCATTGTTTTTTTTATTATTATTTTTCCTTTTGGTGAAGACTGAGAAAAAGACAGACTAAAAATAAAAAACATAATTTTTGATATAACTGTGGAAACATGGTTAGTTCTAACACAGCAGGTGGCTAAGGGACTCAATCGGCAGAAACCAGCAGTGCTTTCAGTGCAATCAAAGTTAAGTGCAGAAATTTAATTAAATGGTAGCAAGGCTGGCAGAAACTTTGTAAAGCAGCAGTGCATTGTCAAATTCAACAATTATTTCAAGGAACACAATCCACAGATGGCGTCTAATTGATAAATTAAGGTTCTGGTGCCTGATTCCGCTTACATTTAAAGGTTCTCTTTTCTTAAACAAAACCTTAAAATTTTAAGGCTGCATCACTGTGTTTGAAAGCATTCATAACAAACGGGCCTGTATATGTTGGGTGGGCCTGATTATTGAGAAATCCACGCTTTTTGTATTAAATAGAGAAGGTGTTTATTTTATATTTCCCTTGTCAGTCTCTCATTCCAGAAAACTTGTGCTAAGCTGTTGGTAAGGCGCCGCAGGGGCGTGCAGCGTGTGCCACGTTCAGCTCCCGGGGACTTCCACGGTGTGCCGGGGTTAAAGAAAAGCAAACCGCCCACCCTGCTTTTCCCCTTTTCAAACTGAAGGTGTTTCAGGAATACTTTGTGTGTTTTTGGTTTACATGTGTCAATACAGTTCATTTTCCAAGGTTTAGCTTAGCACTTAGAAGGGGGCAGAAGAGATTGAATCCAGCTCTTCAAATACACTTTGCATGCTGTCCTTTCATCCTGGAGAGGGTCTTTTCCCTTGGCTACTGGCACTTCCATCTCAAAGTAAGTACTTTGAACAAGGACTGGAGTTGAGAGAGAGGGGGCATCTGGCTACATAGCAGATATGTGATATATACACCTACAAATATAATATTTGTTTATCCCCTGCTTAAAAAAAAAAAAACTTTTGGCATTCCGATTTCACACTTCCTTCTTTAAGAAATTTTAGAAGATGTATGTAAGAGGGAAATGGCTATTTCATTGTATATATTTTTAAGCACAGAATGTGGATTCCCTAATTGCTTTTCTGAATATGTTGTGTGTCTTTTTTGGCATTGCCCTTGTGGTAGTAAATTCTCCATTAGCCAGATACATGTAGAGCTGAATCCGTTCTGAGTGATGTAGCTGAATCAGTGCTTGTTATTTTTGGTTACTAGCAGTATACTTGAATTCAGTAACTCAACTGCTCCCTTCCCCCTTTCTCTCCTCCTGTGCCTAAATATATCCACCCAGTCAATCAGCACTGGCAGGCATCAGTGCTATGGCTGTCAGATCGAGTTAGCTCTGGATAGCCTAAACTACTGGCTTGTTTTTTGGGGGGGCTTGAAAATGTATTTGAATAGTGGCATCATAATTTGACTTGCAAATAAGTACAGTCTGGTAATGGGGCTCTTACATCGAAAGAATGATGCAGCACTCCAGACAAATGTATGTCTCCTTCCCGTGAAGCTGATTAGAAATAATACAATACATGCTGATGTTTATGGCTACATGCTTAGTGAACAGAAACATTTTTGAATTTTCATTAATCGTGGATTTCATAGTTTTTAATGGAACAAAGGAAAAGATGCTGAAAATTAAAGAAATGGCTTACTGGGAAATGTCTTACTGGGAAACTTAGAAAACATTTGGTTTAGAGGCAAATCTGCTCTGGTTGTCATATTCTCTCTAATTTTTTTCCTCTTATCTAAGCTTTTTGGTTGTTTGTTTGTTTAAGAGCATCACTTAAGTGAACACATTATCTTTGTTGCTGCTCATTCCAAACCAAAGGAACTGGTCTCTGCTTGTGACGGCATAGCTATTTCCACAGCAACCAGGCAGGATGTCACAAATTCATAAGTGTGATTTTTACATGCAGAACGGCAGCAGGAGCAGATGGATATTGGAAACAAAATCCCCACCCCCTCCCTTCGCCTTCTTACACTTCTTCAGAAAGAAATAAAAGCACTTCTGACAGCGTCTCTCTTTGCAGATCTTCCAGAATACCGCATAACTTGCGTGAATCGTTTCTGTTCGCAGGAGAAGCGTGGCTAACGCTGGGGTACAGCGTGGTTACCGTGCTCATAGCAGCGCTGCATTAACGACAGCAGGGTGCTGGAACACGGCACAAAGAGGAATGCTGTATCTTTCTATAAGTTCAGGAATGGTGTAGGGAAAAGGAGCTTGCTTGGGAATTTGAGCTCATGTTTAGCCTGGAAGCTGCTTCATCAACTTTGGTAGTGGCCTAATTCTATTAAGCCTGAACTTAACAAAACGGGGAAAAAAAAACCAAAAAGCAAACCACCCACCACCTTAGATATTTAGACATACTTGGTACCCATCTTGCATAGATGTTTGTCGTAACACCCGCCCACTGTGTGGGCAAAAGCCTCAAGAACATATGTTCAGTCTGTTTTCTCAAAAAAGATAATATTGGAAGCAGACACAGAAGGGGTTTTGCACTTAATAACATTTGAGGACAGGGCCTGTGGTGTGAAAAAGAACTGGTGCAGAGTCCCGGCTGAGGATGCCCCAGGCAGCTCGCGGAAGTCTCCCTGGCTGGACGCGCACCGCACAAGGTGGTCCTTTGTCACAGCCACCTCTTACCTCGCGCTTCCTCCGCCCCTTGAAGCAGCCTCGTCACTTCTTTATACCCTGGTGGATCTCACGGCACTGTGATACGAGGCGTCGGGTTTCTGCAAGCGTGCCAGCCCCTTGCAAATGTCAAAGGGATGTGCCTCTGCAGGCTTACCGCTGGGGAGGAGAAGAGAGGTAAACCTCGGTGGTCCCCTGCCACAGCTGATGCTTCTTGTTCCGGCAAGGCCTCGAGCAGACCCTTGTCAGGCTTTCACTTAACAGACGATATTTTGTGCTTGTGTGTGAGCACGTGAAATGATGGTGCAAGAAAGAAAGGAGCCCAGAGCCATGGAGCCCCGGTTGCTTGCCTGAGCCTGGTCCTGGCTCCCCACAGGCTCTTTGTGGTGGTAGTGTAGGCCCTGGTCTAGTGGGTTCAGGCACCCTGCGATAATGCTCAAGTTTAAAGTTTCCGAAGAGTTAGGTGTCAAACTTGTACTGACTAGAATTTCAGTAAGAGCTGGGTGTCTATTTTTGTCTTATAGCAGTAGAGTTGCAGACCAAGATCCCCTTGTATTTTTGTGTTGTTTCTTGACTTTGAAAACACCAGCTGTGATCCTCCATACTATTATTGGTATGGATCACATGAAATTTTAATTAGCTTGGGTTGAAGGGAAGGGAAGTTCTGATAATTGATTTAATATACAAATGCCCCTCTGCCTTCTTTGGTTTATGTGCTGGAAAGATTGTATTAGAAATTTTCTATTATAAGGAGATGAAAATGTGTTTTTAGGCTTTTCTTGAAATAAAAAAATTAAGTGCCTCTAAACTATTCAGATGAAGAGTACTATTGATATTTCACTAATTCAGGTAAAAGTAGAAAATATTATTATTAGCCTAATGGAACCAGCCACTAATGGTGGAATTTATGCAGTCTGAGGCAACTAAACAACTCCAAGTGCTTTGGTTCAGCCAGTCGCAAAGCACGGTCCCCTTGCTGTTAAAGTTACTGCACACATGTTATTAAACAGGGATGTGAAGTGTTTCCATATCCTGCGTGCAGTGCTGTAGGAGCCCTGAAATCACGGAGGTGGCACCCTGCTTCTGAGATCCAGCCTGGTGTTAGCGTTGCTGTAGCACAGCTCTCCTGGCGGTGTCTGGAATGGCTGTTGAAAAGTGAGCAAAGTAGGTACTAGTGCTGTCAGTAACACTATATCATCCGAGGTATATCCAGAATGACCAGAGTGCACCGGGGTCGCTGGGGCCGTCTGCTGCTGTCTGCTTTGGCTGGGAGTCGATGTATTCACCGGGTTTTGCTCTGGATGCCACTAGAGGGGCAGCGTACTGGGCAGTGAAGTTGGTCTCCGTGCTCTCTGATAAGGTACTTGCACCAGGAAAGGTGGAAACTGTTAAGAATCAGACTGTTCTCAGCACAACGAAACTGCTCCAGAAATGGACATTTTATAGCTGATAATAAAACAATAATAACACTGATATCTCGTATCTTTAAACCTGAAACTATTTTGTGTGTTGTAAAGGCCTGCTGTAACCAACGCACCTCCCTTTTGAAGAGGAGCTAGCTTTGTCTCCTTTCATCTTGTCTGGTGGCTGTCCTCCTTCAGACAGTGCCAGGCGAGGTGCTGGTCAGCTGTCATCCGCTAGGAAAATCCTGGAGCCGAGGAGGAGGCTGCAATGTGTTCAACCTACAGCTGCTTGCAGAAGTTAATCATCCTCTTACCTTCTTCCTCCTTCAAAACATCAAGGTTTTTCTTACTGTTACTTTCCCTCAAAATTTCTTATAAGGAATGGCATTTTTTTCTTGGAAAAAAGACAACCCCAAAACCCACCAAGCCCAGGGGCTTTGCCAGAAAAAAATTTAACCTGCTCTAGTCTGTATCTTTCTGTAAAGGGCCATTAGTTCTTCTTGTATTCCAGAGCATCCAGGAATTCCCTTTTGGGGTGGGGAGATGTGTTGCCTGTGATGCTCTGAGGTACAGCCCTTGTCCTGGAGAGCTTTGTGACTCGGAGCTCTGTGACCCTGGCGGATAATGTCAGCAGGACTTCGGCAGGCTGGGGTGGTGGGGCTGCGCCCTTCGATCAGGACCTGTCAGATACAAGGGTCTATTTTGGGAAAATACCCCTTGCTCCCCCCCCCCCCCCCCCTTTCCTGGCCCATCTAGCATTCAGCTGCAGTCCCACTTCTTTCACTGTCATTTCAGTTTTCCTTCCAGTTAATTGACTTGGGAGATCATGCTAATTTTTCTTGATTGGGGCTGCCACCTTTTGCTTTCTCCTAATCTAGCATGCACATATTCTCTGTTCACCTGTCTTTTTAGTTCCTAAAGGCCTGGAGGCAGGTTCCTGGTGCTTCCAGAGGGAAAAACCTGGGCATGGCATTGCATTCGGCAACAAGTGGTTGTGCCCCTGTGGGCTCAGTGTGTACCGGAGGCCAGGTTTTGCTTCTCAGTGCAGACGTAGCTGTCAGCAATAGGGCTTCCTCTGGTTATATGTCCAGAGTTTTTGGTCTTCTGCTTCTGTCCCACATGCACTTAACTTTTGTTTTTCTTCACTGCATTCTTTTGTGCTTTTTTGAAAAAAAAACAGCAGAAGATTAAGAAGCCTCCAAACTATTTAGATAGCTGCATAAGAAAAACGGCACCACTGATATTAATACCTGTTCTATCTGGGATGTGCTGTTAGTGCTGGAAATGATCTCTATTCTCCCCCAGTATTTTACAGATGAGCACTGAAAAGCGTCTTTATTCAGTTTGTCTGTTGCTATTATGTGGCGAGGCATTCAATAAAAGTTGTGATTTATGAGATGTGTGTGGCCGTTGTTGTTTTTTTGCTCTGTCATCTATCAGGGAGAGAAAAGCCAGGCCTGATAATTCCTGGCACATAGCTTTTTCAGTTAAGAATGTCAGCTGTCAGGCTGTCAAGAGAAGTTATTTCTCTGTTTTTTTTTTTTTTTTTTTTAAATAGGCAAAGATCCTGCTTCTTACTGTGGTACGTTGATAAGGGAGTGCTTTCTGTATTGCTGAAAAAGTGTGTCCCAGGGTAAGGCCCTTAGTGTATGCCCACTTAAACTTACAATGCTTTGTGTTTTCAGTGTGTGACAGCACTTGATTACTTAATATAAAAATGCATTCAGTTTCTTTTTTGCTGCTTTTGTGTGTTTTTTTCCTTTCTCACTTAGTGAATGCTTTTTTCTTCTCTGTGACTAGGTATTTTAAAAGTGCTCTTTTGCAAAATATGTGCACATTAGATAATCTGGTGTTGCATAAAAGCTCTTTCATATTTTGGGGGCTTCATGCATACATAAAATAGACCTAATTGAAGACGGAAGCTGTTTGTCACAAATGTGAATATAAGGATGGGGGACGGAGGGGAAGAATTATGTTAAATGCCAGGGTGATGTTTTTTTTTCCTTATTAGTTATTTGCAGAAATGTATCAGAAAGTCATTTTGATGCAGAGTACAATAGTATCACAAACTTGTGCTTTGCATCCTAAGTGCCTGGTTAGAGCACAGTTAGAAGCTGAAATCATTCCTCGATTAGTCCCTGGAGTCCTATATAAGTCTTTAACTCTCAGTATGTGGTCTGCGATTTAACAATGGATGAAGGATGGCTGAACTTGAACTGAATGTATAACCTGGAATTTTCAAACCTTCAACCCCTTCCCTTTCTCCTCTCCCCTTCTTCCCAGAGAATATCCATCAAAGCCTTGCCACAGCTGGCACTGTATTTGCCTTCAGGGCAGAGCTTTGGAGCTAGAAAGACTGGCACACTGCAGTTTATAAAACTGGATAGCAAATCACCATTGAAAAGAGGCAGGAAACGTGTCTGGCTGCCATACAGTTCTTGGGTGTTGTGTTAGGGCTGTAAGTCCTCTTGGAGGCCGGGAGGGAGTTGGTCCCGACTTGCTGCAAGCTTCATGTGGCTGTTGATGAAGCTTGTGATGACCTTGTTATTTTAATGGTGTTAACCTTCATTTAAAAGGAAAACATCTTCCATGCATTAATTCAGTCTGGACAGCTCATTTATGTATTTTATATCACTTTAAAGAAATGAGACTGGAGAAGTGGGATGTAAACCTCTACAAAAGATGTCGTTAGCCTGTGATGTACGGAGCCATGTGTGTGTCTTATAGGTGTTCACGTGGTTCATAGTTTATTTCTTATGAATATCAGAGTTGTCTTTAGCCCTGTGTCTGACTGTGCAAGTCACAGCACAGAGCTTCTAGCCTTCAGTTAAAGTTTCCAGTGTATTTACGGACCCTAAGATTCCTTGGGAGAAGGAAATCTCCCACCACCCTGCAGGTAGCCAGGCAGCGGCGTGAGGTTTGGGACTTGAAGCTGAGGTAGGTTTCTCCAGTGCCAATGGCACGTCTGCCTCTTGACAGGTGATCTCCTGGCAAAGGTGCTGCTGCTTTCCTCCTGGCACTGCATCCCCTGGTTCTCTCTTCTCCTGCGGCAGAGTTCAGACTTGAACTGCAGGAGCTAGCTTCAGAGGTCTTCAGCTCAATCGCCATGTGTCAGGCAGGAGGCAGATGTAAGCGGTGTTCAGATTTGGCTTGAGTTAAAGTGCACAAGTGGCTGTTCGTGAGAAGTTGACCCAGCTTTTCATGTCCTGCCAGACCTGGAAATCCAGTCATCTCAGTGACTTGCCCTTTTTATGTGAGATTATTGGCAGTGTTGTAATGATTGAGGTACTTTCAAGTCCATAAGTGTATTGAGCTGTGATAGTCTTTGATACGTAGCAGAGTTCTTGTGCTGGTGAAGATAGGGAAGGAGTGGATTTCCAGCCAATTGCTTATTTTCAGTAACATAATTACGGACGTATTGGCATTATGAATCGGGTAATAAGGAGTCCCTTCATAACACAGCAGTTGCTCCGGGAGCCAGTAAGTCATCCAGCCGGCACAGCACTGCTGGTGCGCCTTGCTGGGGAAGGAGGAAACCAGAAACCCTTCTTCTTATCTTACGGTAGGTAGGAGGCTAAGCTAGTGACCAAAATACCACAATTCAGTGATTTCTGAGCTCTGCAGGTCTTGCAGCCCTAGGGAGAAAAAGAAATGACAGGACTGCCAACATGACAACAATTTTCTTTTAATCCGCTATCTGTGCCAAAACTTGTGAGCCCTGGAACAAGGGGAGTCTCGTGTTTGAGAACAGAGGGGCACCAGGCACGATCCCCGTGGTTCTGATGTCGTGGCTCGCAGGGAGTTCATTCTTGCTGATGTCGCAGCAGAGCGGGCGAGCCTCTCTGAAGGGGAGAGCCCCTGGGGCCAGGCAGGCTTGGGGCTGGAGGTGGTGCCCAGTGAGATGTTCATTTGCACACTTGGCCAAGGTGGAGCCAGGAGTCTTTGTGAGCTCTGCTGCAATATGCTGGCTCTCTGCCTCTCATCCTGGAGCCTCCACTTCCTTACCGCACATTTCTTTTTCCCAAGTCCTCACTTAGGACAGGGAGCTGTGATGGGGCCATCCTGAGGATCACTTGTGCCATGGCTGCAATCTGGTTAGTAGCCGGAGCTGGGCGGCATGCTGCCCTGTGTCCCCCAGAGGGCTGGGGGTGAGCCCGAGCTTGGTGACGTGCCTGAGTTGGGCCAGGGTTGGTTCCTTCTTGCTTTTGCCCAACACTTTTATCTCCGGTGCACCCACTCCTGGAGTTTGTGTGGAAAACGAGCTTGTGAAGGGACGGCACAACGCTGTTCCTTGTGCTATCCAGCGTGATGGTGCTCGGTGGGTGCTGGCATGGTTTGGCCCAGTGTCCAAGCAGAGTAACTGGGGCAGATGAATGGGGTGTTTCCTACACCTTAGCTGAGTGTGCCCTGTCAGCTCTGAACTGGATGCCCAGGCCCCTCTGCTGTCTGTGGGGTGAGGTGGGCACAAGAAAAAGCATGGACTGGCCCTCGCTTCCCTGGGTGCCATCCTGGGATGGCAACAGGCCCCCCTGGAGGAGCCTCGCTGCCTTCCCAGCTCGTTCCCTGGTAGAGGAGGGCTGGAGCAGAGCGGGCTGGAAACGCCGGCCCTGGGGAGTCCCCGTGCGAGCGCTGGCCTGTTCTCATGGACAGAAGTCCCGAGCCCGTTAGGGCCCTGCTTGGAGACGGTCTCGTTAAAGCCTGGGTGCTGAGTCACGCCGTGTGGTCTGCCATCCAAATGCCAACGTATAAACACATCCTTTTTCGCAGAATCTCTTGCCAAGTACTTGGATTTACAATGTTAACAACTTTAAATAAATTCTTCCTGGAGATAACTGATTTATTAGGCTCCCACCCTTCTGAAGGCAAAGCTAGTCGCAATTAACAAACAAAGCAGCATGAGGCAGTTATCATTCTGGGTAATAAATCTTTCAGTGCTGGGTACCACTTGCTAATGGGTTTGGAAAGTAAAACTATACGTCAGTCATCTGTGCCTTCAGCCTGGGCAGGCAGCATGTGCGCAGACGGTGTGTGTGCATGTAATGTAATAGCTATTAATGTGGCGCACTAATGATTTCCATTTGCGTACCCAGGCGTGTGTTGGAGGTAGACGACGGGCTGGTGTTGGGCAGGAGGCAGCTGTGCAGTAAAGGCTCCTGCAGCCGTACCGAGGTCGTGTTCTCTGCGGCGCCGGTGCTCGCGTGTCGCTGCCAGAGCACGTGGGCTGCGTGGCAGAAGGAGGCGGTTTCACGTTGCTTCCCTGCACCTCGCTCCTTGGTCTCGGCAGGCCTTGCAGGTGTAGAAGCGAGTGGTCTGTTTCTTCTGGTGGTGATGGCAGTAGAAGGCCAGTGGGTCACTGGTTTCCTCGCTCTAATGAATGGAGGAAGCGCGTTAGCTCCTGGGTTCGAGGCGCTGTGCACAGATGAGCCATTTTGGTTGTGCTGCTGTCCTGCAACGGCTAGGTTTTCCTTGGCAGCAGCTGGAGCTGGACCTGCTTACTCTTGGAAGAGGGCTGCTCTTGGCGTCCAGCTCTCGTGAGCTCGGGGCGTGCTGGCTGCGGGGCCCGTTGCGCAGAGGAGGGCCGGGTCCTGCTCCAGGAGGGAGCGCGGGGCCTGCGGCACTGAAGCCCCACGCAGGACTGCTGCCGGGTGCGGCAGTTTAAGCACCCTGGTGACTCTGTGCTTGCCGCCAGGTGGGCTGGGGCTGGCACCTGACAGAGGTAGGAGCGCTGCAGGGGGGTCTTAGCAAAAAGCGTGGCTGGCTGGCGCTGCGGGGGCCGGAGGTACTGCTGGGCAGGACTCGGGGCCCGAAGAGGAAGCAGCTGCGTGCGGGAAGGGAAGGCGGGGGATGAGGTAACCGGCTCCTAGGGGCGCAGCAGTTGCCCATAGTCCCTGCTGCTCGCTGGCTCCTCTTCCAGGCTGGCATCTCCTTCTGGCTCTCCGGCTTGCTGGTATCAGGCTGAGAAATGAGCCCTCCGAGTTCTGGTCAGTGATTACTGTTGTTCCCTGGCTGCAGCTTTGGATAAACAATTGGTCCAAGACCTGTTAGCGTGGTTTCCAGCGCTGGGGAGATATTTTTTGCTGGGTTTGTAAAAATGATCTAAATGGATCCGACATCCTGGCTATAAAACATCTGTAACGTTACACATTTAGTTATGTTACTAGAGACTTGAGTTCATTTTGATGGGTAGTATTTTATCTGCTACTTTTCCCCTTCTGAAAGCAAAGCTTTCTATAGAGGAGGATTTATGAAAATATCTTTCCAGCACAAAAAAAAAATCATGCACATTAAGATGTTGGAGTAAAGGAGAAATAATGTCTTTTTTTGGAGACCTTGGCTGATTTATCTCTTGCTTGGTAGTTTGGTATGATCTTCCTGGCTAGGAATAATATTTTTTATTCTTCCTTTAATAACAATAATGTCAGTAACAATGTCTTGCACTTTTCCAGCATCTTCAAATCAGACTTCCGGCGGGCTAGACATTTAATGAGTGAAGCCTCACAGGCTCCAGTGAACTGTGGGGATATATTCTTGTTCTTCTTTCTATGGAAATCAAGGCACATAGCACTCGATTGTGCAACGTACTCAACCTAATGAGGCTTCCACAAACGCTGCAAGTTAAAATGTATGCTTAAATGCTGAGCCCTGCAGACTCCAGCTGAGTTTCTCCCAAGACTCTCTGATATATCAGCCCTATGGAGACTAAAATGACTTGCCCCGTGGTCAATAAGTGAGTAAACATCACACAAGGGAGACAAGCTCTTGTAGCTGCGAGGTGCTGCCTTCCTTCGAAAAAAGTATGAATGTTTTCTCTTGTCTTGCTTCTCCTCTTCGTTCTCGATGCCGCTCCTTGGGGCCCTTTTATTCCTAGTCAAGGGTTATTTGATCTGCTTTAGAGCGACAACTCTGTTGCTTTTATAATGGCTGGTGGGTTTCCTCCCTGGCAAGGGAAACATCTTTCTTTTGTGAGAAGAAGGTGGGAACAGAGTAATTCTTGCAATTCACCAACCCGTTTGTGTGTGGGGGAAAGAGGATAAAAGAAAATGCAGCATTTTGTAGAATTGTGAAAGTATTTCAGCAGCGGTAATAAGCAAATCTGGACATTTTGCAAGATTTCAGGGGTCTCGCATCAGAGGAAAGGATCACCCTTGTGAAAAAGGCAAGCAGAGTGTTGCATAGACATTAGCTTGACTCAGCAGATGAAGTAAAACTTGCTCATCAGTAACTGATTGCCATGTGCATCTATATTATGTAGATGAAATTAATCAAGGATAAGGGTTAAAGTTTTCCGTTTGTTCTTTTCAGAGAAATCATCTGGAGTGTGTTGGGAGGGAGGTAAATTGCTTTACCCATTTCTTTTTGCTTCATGTGAATTCTTCTTGTTTTAGCAGAACATTATCTAGAATCTTAACAGGGCTCTTATCGCTGATTTGTCAGGGTTATCATGAAAAATTAGTTGGTACTAACTTAGAAGTATTTAAATTACATCTGCTTTCTGCACTATAGAGGCAGTCGACTTTTTTTTTTTGGAGTGACCTCACTGTTTGGAGCTGGAAGAATTTCAAAACTTACAGAATGTGTACTTTTTTGTAGTCTCCAAATTGGGCAGTGCTATTGGCTTTTGTTAAACGCTGTGTTAAGCCTCCAAATACATTTCTTCCTTCTCCTTTTTGCAAGTGCGTGCTTAAAGAAAGGTTCATTGACAGCACCGTAAAAGCCATTCTAGCTGCTGAACCATGTGCTCTCAGCATATTGACAGAGCTAGCTGCTCAGCATGCTAAAAGGTGCGGCTGGCTGAAGAGCGTAGCTGCCGTGCAAGCTCTCCTAACTTGAGAGGTAAGTGTGGAGCAGGGAAGGATGGGTGCGGTGGGGACGTGCCCCCCGTCACTGGCGGTGCTCTGGGCGGCCACTGCAGCTGTGTATGCAGCAAATAGGGCAGCAGTCGAAGGCACTTACGCCGTTTAGCCTACTGCTTTTGCTCTGACACATTTATAGATTTTAGTGGGGTTGATATGACTCAAATCACAAAAATATTGGGAAGACTGTTGGCTGAGGGTTTTGAGTCAATGGGAGCAGCAGGACCTGGAAAAATTAGACCACTTAAGTGCCCCAGTATGGATTTTGGCATCCAACTGCAGGCACATGGCTTTGAAGTTAGTGGCCTTTGTGGCCAGCTGCCCTCTGTGGCCGGCCTTCAGCCGCTCGTGGCTGTGGAAGCTGCCCTCCGAGGACGCTTGGCAGACCCGCAGCGGTGCAGCCGTGGTGGGGACGCAGAACAAACGCCCTTCTCCGCAGTGTCCAGCGTCCCTGCCCTGTCTGTCTGTGGCCCCTCCCTGGCCTGGGAAAGTGGGGATGCTGCTTAGCTCTGTCACCTTCTGCTTGTGTTGCTCCAGATGAAAAATGAGGACCTGGGCATGGTTTGGGAAGCTGCTCAGCTTGGCTTCCCACTTCGACCTGCTTCAGCGCAGCCCAGCTGCAAGGCTGCTTCACTGCAGTGCCTCCCGCCACGTCGACTGCGAGCGTGCCCTCGGGAACATGTTCTGTTACAGGCGTGTGTCCTGTTGGAGGACCCAAGCCTTCTGGTTGTGTTTTTGGATATGGCACATAATGTTTCCTTCCAGAAGGCAGTAAAATATCAGTAGTGGAACTGATGAACCTTGTGACGGTCAGTAATGCTGTTCCCCTCCAATACTGCTGCCGTGCCTTTGAATGCGAGGTCCCTGGGCAGAACACCATCTCCCTCTCTTTTTGCCTGTACAAGGTGAGGTTCTGCAAGTACATTTAGGAGCAGTCTTAATTGCTTCCCGCTGGGACCTCTGTCCATGTGTTACATGGGCACTGCAAAAATCCTGCTCCTGGTACATAGTCATATTGAACAGTGGTCTGCATTTGTGGCCATGAGATGTATTCCTTTAAAATTAAGTATCTTCATGTGACATATTGACGCAGTTTTTAAGCACTGCTGAACAGTAATCAGGCTGGTGTGTTAGGTGAGCTGTCCGCACAGAGCGAATACTTGGTTACCTTCCTTCCCATACTGGGCGTGAGGGGCTAAAGCAACCAAGGGGATTTAAATAGATTTTCTCTGTTCCCTCTTCCTGCCTCTAGACCTTGCTTCCCTAATGCATAAAGGAGTTAACTGGAGCAGAGTAGAAGGGAGCAGCCCTAAGGGATACGATACAACTGGTTATAACGAGGCTGCGGGGCTCTGATCTGTTCCTGTTCTCTGGAGGGTGTGAAGTCTGGCTCTGGTGAATTTTACTGTAGCTTTTGATTTGAAGCTTGAAGCCAGATTTTGCTCAAAGAAATGCTGAGCTCTCACAGCTGGGGCTAATTTTCAGGAGATGGGAGCTCCCATGCCAGGAGCTCGCTGTGGTCGCGCGCGTCGAGGCAGTGCCGTGGCTGGAGTGTGCATGAACGGGGCGCGGGGTGCTGCCGCCCACGGGCAGACCTGTCCCAAGGGCACGGTGGCGGCTGCGAGGGCTGCACCGCGCCAGCTGTACCTGCTGGCCCTCGGGGCTCGTGAGAGCCTTACGGCGTGGCTGTGGGCGGGAAGGCGACCAGCGAGGGCACTGCTGGGATTCGGGCCGGATTTGCTTGTGAAACTCAACGGATGGCTTTGGCTGCCGATTCAGCCCGTCACAGAAAAATCACTTTGCTTGTTCTGCCTCCTGCTGATACCAGAGACATGGGGGGGGACGGGACGGACAACAAACCACCAGCCAGAAACCAACCCCTCAAAGTTAACAGCAAAACCAGAGACAGCCAAAAACTAGGAATACAGCAGGGACTGAGTTTCATTTCTGAATGGCTTGGGAGAACACAGTCCATCTGTATTTTCCACAGAAATCAGGGGAACCGATTTACCCCGCCGGGAATCTGTGCTGCTTGTCGGAATTAAAGAGCCCTTTCATTCCTGTGTACCTTTCTATAGCTGGAGTCGGTTCTCACAGGATGACATTAGCTTCCGCAGGGGTCAGGCACAAGGTATTTGCGCTGGTTAAGTCTTGCTGAAATCCTATTTTGAATACTTAAGCATGTTGTACGTGGCACGTAAAGCCGTGCTGCCTTTGCACAGGATTGCTCTTGGGGAGCTTGAGAGCCGAGTATTTGCTAGCTCATGGTACCCAGTACTGTAGACAAAAACTGTCCATCGTTTCTCAACCATATAGTGGTATTGGGGAAGGGGATGGTTATCGGGGGTTCTCTTTGGGAATGGAGAAAAGTTGGCGGCTTTCAGTAAATGGTGCCTTTTTCATCGTGAGCATTATGTTTCAGTTTGTTTTTTAATAGCTTTTTGGAAGTTGCTGTGAGGATCCTGGAGGCAAAGAAAAGAAAACCTGGGGAATTCTTGCTTATGGTTTGTGTTCTGCCAAAGAAGCCTAGCAATTTAGTTAACAAGATCACTTCCCCTATTACATGAGTTATTGTTGTTCTTAATTAGAGGTAATGCTGTAGCTTGGATGTACAACACAATGGGGTATAAAATGCAGTTTAGCATATATACCAAAGATGAGTTTTCCAATTACAAACCTATTCAGAAGGCGGATACATTAGAAATGATGAAATGTCAAACTGCAGATTAGGTGAGCAAGCTGGAATATGCATGCACCCACGCACATGCTCTGTAGCACAAGAGGAAAGTGTTCTGGAAAACGGTTATATATGCATAATTAGTTTAATCTGAAATTAATGCTAATTTCAGCAATTTGTGATGCAGATTCACTATTAGTACACTGTCCACTTCCACCATGCTGAGATGTTTAGGAGGTAAAGAATGGTAGGGAAATGACACTTAAAACCATTAAATTTGACCTAAAGTCAAGTAAGTAACTCCTAAGTTAAACACAGACTCGGCCTTGGCTCATCTGAAAATAGTGGTGGGCACTCATTGCTTGAAATTTTGAAATTGCTTGAGTTCTGCAAAATACTTCATCAGCTTAAAATCCCCTTTATTCATTTAAATAGTCATGGTAATAAGACAGTTACAGTGTGTGGGGGGGGTGACAAGAAATCTAAAAATAGAGTTGGTATGTGAGGATATTAATGGACACTGAACTGGAGGCTCGAACTGCAAAGCTGCGTGGTCCTTCATTTTACCTTAGTTGGTTTTAGCTCACATGATGTATTGATATGCTTCAATGGGCCAGGATTTTTGTTTGCAGAGACAGAGTCTTCAGCCTGTTATTTAGAGATTTTCCTGATATGCCCCAAACTGTTCTAATTGCAACCTTAACCTTGCAAAAAATGGCATCAAAACAGAAGAGCTGTCTTGCTGAAGCACGGTCTTTTTTTCCTGCTTCTGCACCAACTGAAGTGTTTGCTCAGTTGCAGAACACAAAGGCAAATGTATTTCTCAAAAGCCAAGCCAATAAAGAGATTGTAACCTTGAGTGACTCTTTGCAGTTGTAGTCACATGTGTTTTGATTAACTGCAACACCAACACAGTATACAAACAAAGCAATTCTGCAGGTACGTACAATTAACAGACTGTAACCAATGATAGATCTAACTCTCCCCTGTTGATTCCCGCTACAGCGAAAGACACCTTCAGTATACAAAGGCTCCAAAAACATTTAATATCGGCGTTTTACATGGTCCTGCAATAGCGAGTGATAGATATATTATACTGCAAATTAAAAACAAAGACAGGAAGCTGGAAGTACGGTGGTTTCTGACTGACCTAGACCTCTCAGCGTCATTCATAACACATGGGTTTGTGATGGGTTCGCACAGATCGCTTCCCGTTGTCCACGCGCTGCCATTGCCCCGCCGGCAGCGAGCAGCTGGAGCTGCCGAGCGCGCTGCCCGCGCTCACTGCCGGCACCTCCCCGGGCTGGCGGGCGGCCCCCAGACAGTCGGTGCTGAATTTACCGGCAGGAAGTGCTGCGGGTCCTCAGGGCCTTTCCTTGGAGGGGCTTGAGGCTGGGGACTCCTGCAGGAGTTTTTGTTTTTTTGTTCCTGTAATTAAAAAAAATATATATATATTGATAATGGCTGCAAACTGATGGCAAGGCCTGTTTTTCTTAGATATAGATGTAAATGTTTTTGTAAAATTGTAGGATTTTTTGGTTAATTTTATTTTCACATTTCTCACAAATGAGAAATTCTAATTTTAAAAAACCTTAAATTTTGAACAGAAAAACTCTTCAGTTGGCTCAGTTCCGTATGCTCTGGTCATTCGTCATCATTAATGTTTAATAAGCAGCGCTAAGTGTACTTCATTAAATACTTTTTAACCCTTTGTTTTTCCTCCCTGAAAAAACACAGGTCTGGGGAGGTGACGGTGGAGGGAATCGCACGAGGCACAAGAACACCGCTGATGGGGCGCAGCAGGAGCCCGGCCTCGGTGCCGTGTCTCTGGCTGCAGTCAGCGGTGGCACTGGTGGGAAGTAATGTGCTCTCGTTGTGTGCCCTCACAGCCAGTGGCAGCGAGAGCTTCCGAGGCTTCCAAGTCAGTGGTTTCATCCCAAGTTTTCTCGGGACTCTTGGGTGAACAGGTCCTGGAAGCTGGATTAGCTTTAAAGTCTCTTGTGGTGGGTCAGTGGCTGATGTCCAGAGAAGGTGTCCCTGGTGCAGTAAAATCCCTGAGTTAGTGAACACCTGTATTTTTTCCCAATAATCTTATGTCTTTCGAATGCTCTGTGGTGTTCGGCTGGCGCTGAGGTGCTGCGGCTGTTGGCTGTGTCCTGGGTGCGCTGCGCCGAGCGCGCGGAGCCCCGGGGCTCGGGGCCTGGCCGAGCCTTGCCTCTGGCTCCTCTGCGTGGCTGGTGAGGGCGGGCGTGCAGGTCGGAGCAGGACGTCGAGGCTTCGTTTCCAGTTGGCCCGAGTCCCACCGCGCTTGTCTAACAGTCGAAAATCGGCGCAGCCATACCGGCACGGACAAGTCAGCTGCGCGCGGCAGCTTCCTGGCGCTCATGTTTCCCTGGGCCGCGGGTGCTTGCCGAGCAGCCAGCCACGGGGCCGAGACGCGGCACCCGCGTGTCCTGTTGGAGCGCGTCAGGACAGGAGGAATTGCTAGAGCTACAAATCACCTATATTCTGCTGAGGGGAACATGTAACAAAGCAATTGAACCGTCTCTTCAGGAAAACACGGATTGTAAAAGCAGGCTTAATTTTGTCCTTCACTTTTGTACCAAAGAGCTGATTTCTGAAACCATTTCCCAGCTCGCAACACATCTCTAAGCATTAAAGTGTTGTGAATTTGCTTGTCATTACCAATATTTTCCTTGACTGAAGCTATTGAAACAAAGTAGTCTTTCTTTTTTTTTTTAACCTTCAATCTTGCTTCTAACAGAAGTAGCTCACTCTCTTGGTCAAATATAAAAATGATGATAATTTCAAATATTGCTTTAGAATAATTGCTTTCCTCCCTCTTTTGTATGACAACAGAAGCGCAGTCTGATCTTAAATCAGATGCTGGCAGGCAGAGGGCTCTTGACAGCCCTGCAAAATCCTTTAGTTACAAGTCGGCTTTAGCCAATTCTTTATTTGTAAATGACAATTTTCTACAGAAAAATATATGCTTGGACTTCAATTTCGGAGTCCTAGATTGCAGCCAGGAAAAAATAATTGAATTTTTACACTGTTTTTTTTTTTCTTTTCTTCCTAACTTAAAAAAAAAAAATAAAGCGAAGCTCTGTAAAGCATGGTTAGGGGGCTGATTGAGGGAAGTATCTACCCTGGTTAATTTGAATGGCAGTGGAGACGGGAGCGATGTTTAATTTGTTCTGCGTGGAGAGAATTTGGGGCAACTCCAATCTTTTTGTTCGGTGCCTGAGCTCCGTGAAGGCTTCGCCGGTAGCCGTGCGCCGTGGCTCGTCACTATGGCTCCGGCCGCATAACAAAGCCTGCCTGGGCCAGCGCCAGCTTGGGCAGCGCCAGCTTGGGCGCTGCTTTGGGCGGGCTGGGGGTGACCTGCGGGCAGCCCCGCGTGCCCCGGTGCTGGGCTGCGCCTTGCGAGCCTCGGTCGCTGTCATAAAACGCATCTCGTCTGTCCTAAAAGTGAAAAGATAAAGTGAAGCAGACCCAGCCTCTGCATTGAGCAGCCGCAGCCGTGGCGTCCCCGGCCGCCTGCCCGGTGTCCTCCCTTTTCGCTGGTTCAGGATTTGCTGGCTGTTGTTTAACCAAGCAAGTCCTGGTTCTGGCATTGCGGGGCATTTTCTTCCCTTCAGTCTTTGCAAGTTGGCTGCTTCAGCCAGTTTCTGTCGCACAGGAAACAAAATGAAGCATTTTAATGCATGAATTTCTTATTGACGTGTTTGTTGGTTTCTTGAGTCAATGTACAAGGCTAACTTCAAAATACCCGTACGAGGTGGAGTGGTGGGCTGGGTGGTGGCTGCCTCCAGCTGGAGGGGCACTGCCTGCTGCGGGCTGGAGCGATTCCCCTGCGTCCGGGCACACAGGGATAGTGCCCAGCCCTCGGGAATGTGCTGACAACGTTGTCCTGGTCTGTGTTTGGTGTGAGGTGGCCCTTGGGGCACAGGTGGTTTGGGATTGGCCCACCAGTGGCACCAGCTTCCCCGCCACTGTTCTGTGGGTTTGGGTCCCTGGGCTATCTGGAAGCATGTGCTCCCTAAGGAGCCCAGCATCATCCCTTCACTTTGCATGGACCGAACTGGGGTGGTGGTGGGGAGAGTCAGCAAGAAGAGCTGGGTGCTCAGCTGGGGTCTTGGGGAGCTCAGACCAGGGGTGATCTGAGGGCCTGATCCTACCGCACTGGATGGCGATACCGCGCACATCTCAGCAGGAGCGCGGTCTGTGGCTCTTGCTGTCTTACCTCATGTGATTAATTTTGAAGTAACTGTGCAAGTTCCTTTTAAACTGGCCCATGGAAACTCAATAACACAGCTCTTCAATTTGGTGTAATTGCCTTTTGCCTTTCAAAGAGCATGCACTTTGTCTTTAGGAAGGAAGGGGGAAAATGGCATGCCTTTTTGAGACGGTAGCTATGAGGATACGACACTTGGAATCCTTTTTCACTTATATTTGCATTGAGAAGCACAATAAAAATCATTTATTAAAAAAAAATATCCGGGGGCTAGAGTTGTTATTGAGTGCCTTTACTCAGCCATTTCTCAAATAAAAACAAAACAAGACAAAGAAAAAAGAAGTATCTAATCAAATAGAATCTGAATTGCTTTTGTAGAGAAATATTCTCATTAACTGGGCTAGGGATAGCATCTGACGAATATTTCTTTTTTTCTACATATTGTTTGAAATAATCTGGTTAAACCATATGCTTGTCTTGTAATTTCTTGCAGATGGTCACAAGAACAAAGAAAATATTTGTAGGTGGATTATCGGCTAATACAGTAGTGGAAGACGTAAAGCAATACTTTGAACAGTTTGGCAAGGTAAGTTCCTGCCCAAATGAGCACTGCATATTTTGAATTCTTTTCTTCCTTTCTTTTTAAAGTGTGTTTTGAAAAACAAAAGTGCAGTGAGTCCTATGCTCAAAGGAGGGCCAAATTTTCTGCCTTTCAATATAATTTCTCAAAGCCTATTTAAATTGGTTCTGGAATTCCTTTTGTTTGTTGCATATGGATGTGTACAGCATTGCCAACACTGTTTACCTTTATTGGAAAAAAAAAAAGAATCATTGGGAGTTGAATTTGCGTACGTTCAGAAAGAATTTGACCCTTAGCTGAATGATTACACAGTTGTCTACTCCATAAAATCAGCCTTCTGTTTACCTCGATTCTAGTAGCTAAAGGAGCATATAGAGGTATTTGAGAGAGCTCATTAAGTTGTGAAAATGCCCGAAGGAACCATGTGAATAGCAAGAGTAATACGGAAGTCACTAGAATATCCTCTTCATTTCTTATTAAAAAATTCTTAAGCAAAATCCTTCTTGAAGTATATGCAGAATTCTGAAATCATTAAAAACAAAACAAAAGTTCATGGAAGGATTTAGTACTGTTTGAAGGAAACCTGAACCTTGCCAGAATATTCTTATTATTCTTATAAGGAATATTCTTCTTATTATTATTCTATATACAGCTCAACCCCCCCGACTCCAGGCTCCAGCTGGAGTTTGGTGCCACCCGCTTCCATAGGGTGCTGTGTCCTCAAAAACGGTGTTTGAGGATTGGGCTCTGTCATGTCAAAGTCCCTCTGGGCACTTTGGATTCCCAAGGCTTCTGGATGCTTGTTCACCTTCCAACAAGGTGAAGAGCTTGCAGAGCTGTCCACTTTGAAAGCAGACTTGTGGTCCCACCTTCCATGGAGACTCCTGTAAGTCCCACTGTCTGCAGAAGCGGTAAAGCCAGAACCATGGCTGTGGTGGTAACGAGCTGTGGGTTGGTGTCCTGGGGCGAGCTGAACTGCTGGAGACAGGGCAGGGGAGACCACTTCTGTTCCTGGAGGCACAGAGCCTGAGGCCTCAGTGCTCCAAACGGGCGCTAAACCTTTGGTGCTCCATGCAACTTGATTCCTGTCTTTTGGAGTGCATCAACTGATGATTTAGATGCATGATTGCAGGAGGACACAGCAGGCTATCGCAAAGCAAAGCAGCTCTCATTCCTTGTAGTTAGTTTATATTTCTTTTATCTGGCTCTGAAATGCCTTGGCCAGGCAGTATTTTGTTGAGGGCTGAGGAGGGGAGTTTATAAACTGTTCCTGTGCTGGATTGATAGTTGTTTTGCAAGCCATTCATTTTATTTTCAATAATAATCTTCGATTCCGGCAGGATGTTTACAGCCTGCTGAGTCTTTTATTAAAGGATTACATGAGCTTTTGGATGTTTCTTCTGTAGTTAGTTCTAATTGCAGAACTCCTCTAACCTGTATTTTTGAAGTTAATAATAGTTTCAATATAAGTGCTTTGCATATTGTCTGGATGCTCTCTTAATATAGCCTTTTTAATTTCACCATCTGGTAGTTTCATGTTTGCAGTTTTACAGTCCCTGAGAATGCAGACAACTGGGCTGTGCTTTTCAGTAGTGACTTGTGCTTCGGGATGCTTCAGTTTCTGCTTTTGTGATCTGCCTTTCTTGAGACAGCTTAAAGAGGTCGGGCCTTCAGAAGGGAACGCTTTTGGAAAATCACATGCTTTTTCAAGTGTTGTAAGTTGAAGGGGCTGAAAATAATTGTGCAAGTTGTGACCAAGGCTGGAACCCTTCCTCTGCCAGGAGAGCCAGGGAATGTCCTGCTGAGGCTGCGTGGTCCAGTCGTTGGAGCTCAGCTACTGTGGGACCCAGGGTTCAGAGCTTGTCCCTGTGCTACCAGATGGCATTTTCCAGTTTCATCCCCATGTCATGCTGCTGTATGCTAGCTTGTGAAAAGGAGGTGAGTTTGAAGGCAGTGGCATTTTGGAGGAGAGGCTTCTTGGCTGCGTCACTGTGTCTTGACCTTGTGTGCAGGCATTCAAGTGCTCTCTGCTGCACTTTGCTGTTATCAGCTGAGACTGGTTCGTGGGGTGGTTTGAGGTGATGCTGTTTGTGAGAAGGTGCAGAGCTAGTTAATGACCCTAGGAATAGTAGACTTGTGGTCCAGCAAAATTAGAAGACTTGTTAACCCACTGCAGTGGGTAGGATGCTGTATTCAAGTACAGTGATGCAGGACTGGCCCTGCGGGACCGTGTAGGAGCTGCCTCCTCCATGTCCATTCCCCTTCCCGACCTTTCCTTGTCTTACTGGGTTAGCTTGCAGGCTCATTGTGGCAGGGACTGATGACACGTCTGTGCACTGCTTGGCACACAAGCCTCGCTCTCCCATCAAGCCATTACAATGCAAACAATGCATCAGAATTGATTGGCAAGGTTTGCGTTTGCTTAGCACTTTCTTAAAATAAAGACAATTGCATTACATAATTAACGTGTAGAGGAGCCGCCCATATTTGATAAGAACATCTCAGGTGACTTCCTCTTTGAAATGCTGAGCTTATTTATTGGTGTGGAAAAAATTGCTTAACTGCTGCTGTGCTTCTTGAAATCCTGTTTGTACTTGCTGCGGAGAAGAGCTTTGCAACCAGGGGAGGTTGTTTTGGTAACTTGAGGTAGCTCTCGAAATACTCTACGTGGTTAGAGCAGCTATCAGCTCTGGGGCCAAGCTGACTCACTAATTTAACTGGAGTTGGCAGGCAGGGCCCTAAAGTGTTGAATTTGAAACCGCTTCCTTTTGAAAAGTAAATGTCAGAACCTTTCTGTCCAGTAAAAAGAAAACTGCATTTAATAAACCCTCTTCCCTGACTTCACCAGTAAAAATGCCTGCCAGCTAGAACACCAAAATACGTGGTAGTGATAACTCCTGAGACTTTTATCATGAAGTTTCTGATATGATTGTTTTTTCTTTCTGTAAAGCCCAAGATATGTGAGAATCCTAGCTTTCATTCAGCAAGGAAGGGAAGTCCCTTACTGCTGTAAGCTGCAGAGGAAGACGGGGACAAATTACCTGAGTAAAACCGAAAGGCTTAACAGAAGGAGTGCGGAACAGTGTAATTAAAAGCCTCGTGACTGCCGAGTGCTTAGGGCTGGTAATGCTGAACATGTGGGCACACAGGCGCTGTAGGGCCCCCTGAGAGGCTCGCAGCCCCTCTGCAGGAGGGGGCCAAGGGCCGGGGAGCCGCGTGGGACGCGCAGCGCCTTGGAGGGGGGCGGCCATTTCGGGGGGGCTCGGGGAGCGAGATGCGGGCGTGAGGAGGTTAAGCCAGCAAAACAGCACTTCCAACCGTAACCCTTGCAAATCGGAATAATGCAGTTGGTTCTGTGATCCCCTATTATTTCAGTCAAAGAAGTTTCAAACATTTTGGCAAACAAAGTAAATTCACTGGCTGTGTTAACTAATCCAGGGTCCTCAGCATTGCCCTTGTACTGGTGTGTGAAAAGCTGTCTGTTATGACCAAGTTTGAAAATGAGCGTAAATGAGAGGGTGCAAGATGACCGGCAGCGCAGAGGGGCCCCTGCGGGCCTCCCCTGCCCACCCCAGTGAGCGGCCGGGGCGGTGGCAGTGCCGGGGCTGCCGACCTGCCCGTTTCATGGCTTTCTGAAAGCGTAACCGAACAGTGCTCTGAGGTCAGGACATGTTGGAGCATTTAAGGCTTCTGGTATCATTAAAAAGTAAAGTAACAGCCTCCTAAAGCCTCACCCAGAGGACTGTGACCAGCAGAAGACGGCCCCTCCAGGCTGGTGAATTGCCCTTCTGTCAGGACTTGGACGTTCTGCACCTTTCAAGCTCCAAGTGGGTGATGATAAGGGACCTCTGAGGTTCGGTTCTTACTAAGTAATGCTCCTTTTACAGAGCTCCTGTGAAAGTAATGTAGTCCTTATTTTGCGACGTGCAATTATACTTCACATGGCGAACTGTGTAATTAGTTTGGAAGACTTATGCCTAGTCATTGGTTTATCCTAATCGGCTTTGGCTTTTCCCAACAACAAAGTGAGCTTATTTTCCTAAGCTGAAACAACTCTGCTCCCTTTGTTCCTGTCTTTTATTGTCTCATTCCTTTCATTCTGTTTTACTGCCAAAGTTTTGTTTCATTAGGCCTACAAGTCATTTCCAATCCAGTGGGCTGCTACAATGAGGCCTTTATAACTCAGCTGCCCTGGTTCCCATGTCCCTCTGGTTGGGAGCCAGCGCTTGCTGTCTGACACTGCGCTTTAACCCCCTCGCTGCCCGCGCCGCCGCTCGCCCCGGGGCGGCCGCACCGCGTCCACGTGCCTTGGCCTGGTGCGGGCCGGGCCGGCAGCGTGGGTCGGAGCCCACCTGAGCTGACGAGCGCTGAGTGGTGGCAAGCGGTCGCCAGTTGGTGCATGAACGTGGTGGGGCTCCAGGTACACTTTTTGACCCAACTGTTGAAACAGAATTCTGTTTAAAAATCTTCCCGCTGCAGTCAGTCTTGGTGGGAAGTCTTTTGAATGAAACTGTGTATTTCCAGCCCAATGGGAACAGAGTTATGTTAAAGGTATGTTTTAGCTGTCTTGAACTATTTACATCAGTTCAGATATGACTGTTCTGGTAGAAAAATCATGTTTTCTTGTGTGGGAGAGAATGCATTAAATTTGTAGTTTTTTTGAAAAAGAATACTGATTTTTAAAGGAGATGTGTGAAGTATTTTTGTGGAATTTTTTACATACTGTTATTTTAAACTGCTAGAAAAGCAGTGCTAGTGTTGGTGGCTCCAGCTGTTTTACTTGCTCTAAAAATCTTGAAGCGGGAGCATTTTCTGTGTTTTTTATTTCACAGCAGTCCTAAAATAACTTGTGGGGAAGGGGGCTGTGTCATTTGCTTTTTATTTTAAAATTTCAAATGAAACTGGAACAGAGATGTATGTATTAATTTTGTTTTCTGTTCTGTCTTGCCATGAAGTCCCTCAAACAAATTGTAGGCATGCTTCAGCTTTGCTTGGAATACGTTGTTTCCTCAAGAATGGCTTTTAAGATTTGGAAAATTTGAAACAAGACAGGATTTCTGAATTACCTCTCTGGATCTGAAATGTTTTATATAGTCACTTGTTATTTCCTGCAAGACGCAAAACAGACCAGTGGAATAATAACTTCTAGTTTCTGATGTTGTGTTTTTCTGCAAAACTGTTGTGCTTTTGAAAGATGGTAATTTTTCTAATCTCTCCCTTCTGTATCCATGGCTTACGGTCTAGTTGCAGTTAACCAAGTGAGAGGAGAGTTGCTGCTTAGCCTCGTCTCTGCTCCAGGTATCCCTTAGCAGAGCCATGGTGCTGGGGTGCAGGAAGGGTAAAGCTGAAAGCAGCGAGGCTGCAAACAGCAAAATGTGAGGATGAGAATTTCCTCCTTTCATTGTACAATGTCGTATGTTATAACCAAGAGAGCAATGCAAATAATGAATAGTTAAACCTTTGAAAAAATAATCTGCTTTGAGTAATAGACAAAGTCTCTCCACTTCCTGTATATAACTCTAACAGGAGGAAGAGAAGGAAGGAGATGTGATCCGCAAGGAGGATTTTAGCCCAATCAGGTGGTTTACATAACTTGCTTCCTACATGCTTTTCTCTCTGACAGCTGTGAAAATATAAATCAAGAAAACATGAGAGAAAACTCCTCCTTGTTTGGCAAGGGTGCCTGGGTGTGAATGAGTTAATGTGCCGTTGGAGTATTAACCACTCCAGTGGTTTACTTTTCCCTGAGACCTTGAGTATGGCCTCTGAAGATGTTATTACAATAGAGTTGTTAGCATGAGAAAAGGTGGTTTGCTTGCCGGGTTCATTTCAGGGGGTTTGGAAGTCTGCATGGAGCTGGGGCTAAGGCCAGAGTCAGGAGGTGCAAGGAATTTTGCATGTATGAAAGTGAAAGCTTAGTTAATTCAGACTTGACATACAGTTTGAATTGTATTGTTACATCTGTTGGACACTGATGTGTAGATTTAATGTTCAATAGGATACACGGATGGTCATTCTAAAAGTATTTGCTTTGCAGAAAAGTCATTTTTTTGATTTGACAAGTTGTTAGCCTTTCACATTTTTCAGTACTGTATTTCCAGATTCAATATTTGTGAATTGGTTGCGTTTTATGAAATAGAGGGACAGATTTGGACTCTTATTTACGTTCTTGTCTGTAATAGCCTGAGTTCCTGAAACATTTTAATATACTGTAAAACAGAGAATGTGTTAGCTGTTTTTTTTCAACTGGCACTAACGCCACTGTTTGTTTCAGAGCAATCCTGAGCTCTAGGCCTGGTGATAAATAGCTTTTAGGTCCTTATATTCTTTGTTCTATCCAAGTTACCTAGGTGTACTTTGGGAGAAGTTGCTTAATTTGATTCATTGCAACTCCTTAAAACAGAACGAGTAGCAGACAGACACGTCATTGTTTGCAGCCTTTGATAAGTTTGGAACAACGCAAAACACAATCTGTGCAGGCTATTCTGTTACAGTATTGCAGAGCAGCATTCAGCCTTGTTCGGGCTGCTGCCTCTGCCCTTCGCATAGGCTTTAAGGTCCCAGTATTTCTGGGATTCCTAATTTGAATGTTATGTCCATGATACTCTAAAGGATAATGAATATTCCTTTAATTTTTTTGCTTTGGCATGTGACAAAGGGATCTGGGATATAGTGGTCCCTTGTGGCCTAAGGACTTTTTATTATTTCTGTTCCCCTCCCACGCATGCTCTTTTCTTTTCTTCTTCTTTTTTTTTTTTTTTTTCAAATAAACCAAGAAACTTGATCGTTACTTAAAAAGAAGTCAGTGTTTTCATTCTGTCAATGAAAAGTTGTACACAGGAAGTCAGTTTTTAGGTGGTCTGTAATAAGACATGCTTTCTGGAAGTGGTTTTGTTATAAATTAGATGTTGGTTTCTACCTGGTTTTTATGAAAAGAGGAAATGTTAAGGCAGGATTTGTGGGCAAGGCAGCTGTATCAGAACACAGCAGAAGTTTAAAGCACAATTTTATTTCCTTTTTACTCTGGTTAAATGAAACGGCAAGGAAGCTTTTGTGCTGCAGCACTGTAACCCGTGTGAGATTAGGTAATTGTGGTGGAGAGTCAGGGCCCCGAACATCTGTCTTCTGTTTCCCACTGTGCCACCCACTTGCTGTCTGAGTTTGGGCAAGCTGTTTTATCTTGCCTTACATTTCCTTGCCTTTCTTACTTAGTAAGCTCTGAAGGGCATGGGAAATGTAAATATGCCAACACTCATGTCACTTGCAGCCTTCAGCCGTGTGGACTCAATGAAGACTGGAAAAAACATGCTGGTAGCAATACAAACGGGCTGGGGCCGAGCTCTGTGCTCGCGGTACCTGAGCTGGCTCAGGTGCCTGTGCCTGCCAGCTGCTGCGGCTCTGCTGGACGAGCAGCGGAAGCATCCCAGCTCTGCGGAGCTGTAGGGCAGGGCCTGTTTAAAATCTTTTTTTTTTTTTTTTTTTTTTAAAAGACAACTCTGTTATATGCTTTTTGCATAAAGTCATGGCTGGTGTGCTCTGTTCTGTCTTGCATATTTCAGTAATAGCAGGGGAGCAGTTCTGATCCTGAGCTTGCAGGCCGTGATAGCCCAGTGGTGACCCAGAAGCATACCAAGAGCCCGAATGAAACCAATGATTAATCAGGGGTGGTGTTTGGGGGAAGGAAGTTGTAAGAAAATACTAATGTTATCTCCTCCAGTGTGCATGTAAATGCTTGTTTGCAGTGTGTAGATACCAATTTTGAACTGAGTCAAACCCTTAAAGTTGCCTCTGTCTTTTCTGAGACCCCATGAAAGCTGATTTTTTCATCCTCCCCTCTTCTGTTTTATAAAAAACGATATAATATACCTAACAAATTTAGCTAATCATGTTTGATAACATACTCAAATCATCCCTGTGGTGGTCTTGGATTCATCCCCAGTGTGGATGGGTGGGGTTGTAGATGCAGGACTTCTCTGGAAGGAAATGTTTTTGTTGTGCTCTGGTAGCATCTCAGAACAGGACCCGTGGGGTTGGCTGCTATGCAAAAAGACAACAGCAAGATGAACTCTGCCGCAGCCAGCTGCATCTAAAGCAGAAGGTAGCGGTGTTAAATGCAGCAATAGGAGTGATGTAAAATTTTCTTTGATAGGTATTTCTAATATATGCAGTGAAATTGCATCAAATTCCACTTTGGTACGTGGCTTGGAGTGCAGCCTCTTGGAGTCAGGAAAGTGTTTCTGAACTTAGACGCTGCTCCTGACATCCATGGAACTGATAACCTGGGTCCAGAACATTACTTCTGAGGGAGCCACAGCTTTGCCTTGGGAGAACTTGTGTTTTAACATCAGTTCACTGAAGAAAATATAGCAGCAGTTATTTAAAACTTTATGGTGTAATTGAAGCTTGCACTATACTGCTCACAGATCTGGGGTAGGTTCATCAGCTGAAGTGAGTTAGTTAAACATTGATTAAACAGTAAGCGTTTGAGTGTTGTCGTACTGCACAATAAATCAATATCGAGTGATACGATGTGAAATGGGAGGATTTTTTAAATGCAGCTTTAAGGCTGGGTGCTTCAGAAAAGGGCTTTCAAAAGTAACTCTGGGGAAGTTCGTACAGACCGTTCCGCATGTGGAAAGAGAGCACACGTTACTGGGTGGAGGTGAACACTGTTTTTTCCACCTGGAAAGGAAGGGCCCTAATCCTGCACGAGGTGTTCGGCCGGCTGGGTGCAGGAGGGCCCCGGGAACCTGCTGCTGCCCAGCACCGCTGCTGCTGGCTCGGGGCCGCACGCTGCCTTCCTCGGCTGCCTCGAGCCGTTGTCCCAGCCCTGTCCGTCTTCCACCCTGCTCTTAAGTGCTAAGGAAATGCCTGGTTTGATCCGCATCTTGATTTTTAAAAACTGGTTATGTTTTTTCTGGTGGAAAATTTGTTTTTAGTGTTTAAGTGGGGGATTTTGTGCTGAGCCTTCTGGTTCCTATTTTGTTTGTATTCTTGTTCTTTTTTATGTATTTCTATGATTTTCCATCACGGTAGCAAAAATCAACAAGGTGATTTTTCAAGGATTTTTCAGTCTGTCCTAGAGATGAAATAACAGAATTTTGTTCACACATGCAATATTGAGGTATGACCAGTCTAATTAAACTTATGCTAATTCTGCAGAGGTAGAAGATGAAATTCATTTGACGTCTGTCTTACACGTGTTTACCTCTGCTAAGGGAATTTAGTATTTGTTTTTCTAGGGAAAAATGTGGCTGGGCATATTTTGGTAGAAGTGGAGTAGTAGTCAAGCCTTGGCAGGTTGGATAACTTGAGTCCTATCAATAATCATACAGTATGGTGTAATAATACGTGCCAGTCCTGTGAGGGAGATGTGTGTATTTATACTGTGTGTGATGCAGTGTATATATTTATAAATACATCTTTGGAAATGGGGACAAGGGCAAAGTAGCTCAAATGAAGAGCCAATTAAGATAATCTAAGCAGAATGAGGATTAGCTGCCTCTTATTCTGAAGGATACCTAAAATGCATCTGGCCAGTTTAGATCAAACAAATGTTTGTCTCTGTCAGGGACATTCACAAGAGGTTTCGAGTGAATAGGAATTAAGAATGGTGTTTTCAGTTTATTGTCCAGGGCAAAATGTTTTTGAAATAGTGATCTGGGCTCTGATGGGTACTGCTGGCAGGAAGCATCACAGGCTCTTTGCTGCTATGTCCTCGTGTGGAGGTTTGAAGAAGTAAGAGAATTAAGGTGTACCATAATGACATGATTGCTCATATAAAACGAGTTCACATTTTGCAGTTTTTCTTTTCACAAAAAGTTGAAGATGCTAGCAAGTCTGTTGGAGAAGCTGCACTGTGTGTTTTGTTTTTAAAAGGGGTTGCAGTGCCCATCCTGACCTTTACTATTACTCCTGGTACTGCGAGAGGGAGTTCTAAAACGAGCCAGTGAGACGTTCGCGTACCACCAGGTGGTAGTGGCAGTGAGGTTACGTAAAGCTGAGGGAATACAAGCATGTGCAGGATCGCACCTGGAGCATCTATTTATTCTAACACTGGTGTTATAAACTGTGGTGCTCTGATTTGGGCCGGTGCTGAGCTGTGAGCTTGTTCAGCGGCGGCTGTTGGCGAGCCCGGCTGGCGGCAGACCCTGCTGTAGCGATGCTCCGTTCCTGGGGAAGCAGCTTTTCGGGAGAAGGTCCCTGTGCTGACTGTGTTGCTCTGATGAGTGGTTTAGTGAGTTCAGATTGGTGCCACGTTAATTGCCAGGACGGGGAGGGTGGGAGCAGATTTCACCAGGGGCAATGGAAGGGATCCAATGAATTTCCACTCTGTTTCCCTGCTTGGCAAACCAGCACTTACTGTCACTTTGCATAAATAGGTTTATTTCAGAGGGTCAGCCGTCACCACTCCCCCTCTTCCCCTCCCGGCCCACCCTCCCCTGAAGGATAGGAGGCCGACGAGCATTTAATTTCCCCAACAGCAGGTGCTTGTCATCCATCTGAAGATAGCTGCCAACATCTGGTGCAATTGCCTCAGCAAACGCAGTAACAAGGCGGCCTGCAGTTCAAACGCAGAGAGAGCATTGCCTCTTTAATGATAACAAGCTGTTGGCTTCCCCTCTGAGATGAATTCATCTCACAGATGTTTGTCTAGTTTTGGCAATCTTATCACTATAGCTTTGGTGATTATGCTCAACTGGAGACTATTACTATAAAAGAAGTTTGAACTTGTTCCATTTTTGCATTATTTATTTATTTATCCATTTATTTCTTTGCTTTCTGGATATAATTTGTATCAACAACTGTAACGTTGGTCCCATTACCCAAGTACCCTTACTTTTTTTTGTTGCATCTGCTGAACAGTAGCTCGCTACTTGACATTCACCACTGGTGAATGTCTTTCAGCCACGCTGACATTTTTAACATTCCCCATCAGCAGCTTTGTGGTTTGAACCCTCTATTTAACACTACATTTTCTGGGATTACTTGGCGCTCATTCTGTCTGCTCTCTCTAATAACTGCAATATACTTACTATTTCTACAAACCGTGAGTCGCCAAGAATATTCTGGATACTTGCTTTTGGCCGGTAGTGCTCTGGTGACCTTGGCAGGGGTTTGTAATGAGAACATACGATCATCTTCGTTTTTACATCTTAAACGTTTCCAGTCTCGGCACGACTGTATGAAACGTGAAGACCTGCAGGCGGAAGGCTTCAGTGCTTGTTTGCTATTGCTTGCTTTCCTACCGTGCCTTTTTCTGTTGTTTTGTTTGTAAGGAGACATTTTCTCCTGAGCGTGTGGAATTTAATTCTGGTAAATAGGGTTTATTTTTGGAAACACGCTTATGAATAGGTGACTCATGTCTGAATGAAGATGTGTCACTGTTGGTGGGGACACCACATATATAATTTCTTAGTCTATAAATAGATGTCCGTCCAAGTATTGGTGACATGGTGATGCTTTGCACTGACTCTTTAGCTGCAGAGTAGCTTCTGAGGAGAGCGTTGAGGGTGTCAGCCTCTCCTGCTGGAGCAGTAATCTCTGCTGATGCTTAAGGAACAGACATCAATAGCTTTATAAAATACTGGGAGTACTTCAGTTGGCACAGCGGAAGTCAGGGTTCAGACACTCTCACACCACTATCCCGGGGTATGTTTGTAGAGCTTCTCTCCGTTTTACAGGTGGGGAAACTGAGCTGGGGAGTTTGGATACTTGTCAAAGGCCGTGGGTATCACCTGCAGGTTCCTGAAATGCAGAAACTGACGTTTGCTCATTTCATGCATACGCTCATTTGTCACTGAGGGCGATTTTAAGCTAAACTTTCAGAATTAAAGATCACCGTGATCTTCAAATACTGGCAACAGCAGTTCCTTCTTCCCATCCTCACTAATCCTAAGCTGGTTACGTATTGTTGATGTTTGCTCAACACCATCTACCCACCAACACGGCACATATGGTTTAATGTCCTTCTTTTTTTCTGCTCCTGCTGTAGTTACAGTATTATTAAAAATCCATTAAATTTTAATGTACATCATAAAGTATGTGCTCCTGTGAATGCGAGCACAGATAATTATTTCTGATGAATAAACCAAAAGGACAAGTATGTAAGAAGTTCATCCTGCAGCTTTCAATTTTCATTATATACATCTCCTGCAGGGGCAATCATTGTGATGTTGCAGCTGGTTGTTCCTGTGGCCTGGCTCTCCCTAGGGATGGTTGATGACAATGCAAACTTGAACTAGCAGAAGTGCCGGTGTTTTTGTGGACCTATTTGTAGATAAATGGTTTACCAAGGGAAGTAACCCTCTGGAAGGTAGAGGACGTGAAGAGCACTGCAAAGCTGAGCAACGTTCTCGGAGTTTCTGTTCATTGTGTATCGGTTTTGTGGAATCTGGAAAGTAACCCAATTATTTCTCATTAAAATAAACCAGAAGTCTAGCAACAAGCAAGGTAGCATTGCTAAAACACCACCAGGAAACTAGGGAAGCTCTTTTTGGTTTCCAGAGCCTGAAGTAGGTAAGGGAATCATTAAAAATAATGCATTACAGTGTCCATAAAATTTCATGCAGTATGAAATAGTCCATAGGGGCCTCACCTAGTTTTCCATGTATGATACATACATAATGGTTACAGCTTCTCGTTAAGCTTCCCATAATACTGAATATACTTCTATGTAACACCTCCTTCAGGCTTCACATTATTTGCCAAGCATTTCCTAATAAGCAGGAACTTCAATATTTATCTTACTTGCCTCCCATCCCATCCAGGCTAAAGAAGTTGTTGCCCTCTCCTCTCTGTTTAACTTCCTATTCTTGAATGCTCTGGACAAAATCCAGTAGCCAAAAGGACTTTCCTAGGATTCTCCTGCTCTGGTTTTAAGGGTCACCTTGGTATTTCTTGCGTTTAAGAGCATACCTGCACCCAGGGAATTACCCTTGGAGTAACACGTAAACTCTCGCAGGGACCTTGGTCTCTAAGGGCTAAGTGCCACTGCTATCCCAAAGAAGAAAGCAGAACTATCCCAAGAACCTAGAGATCCCACCGAATCCCTTGTACCACAGGTTTCTTTGCATGTGGGTGTTTGTGTTAAAACTGCTCAGGTCTTGATGGATCCTCTGTGGTCGCTCGGTTGCTTTTTGGCCTGGAAGACACCTTTCAGCGCCTTGCACTGCTCCCGGTGTGCAGTTCAGCTGAGTTCGGGTAAGTCTGTACCAAGAAAAGGTGATGTTCTGAGATGGTGTGGTCTGCAACGAGTGCAGGCGTAAAGAGGAGGAAGACAGTGTGGGGACCGAGGTTTAGGCGTTTGGCTTTGTGGACGTGGCACTGATTTGCTGTGGTGTTCTGGTATCATTCATATCCCCACCTGAAATCTGGGACTAATGGGATGGCTTTCCTATTGCTGCTGTAACTGCAGGCTTTGAGAGGGAGGGAATGTGTCTGTGTGCAGCACCTTGCCCTGACCTTGATCAAAGTCACCGTGCTGCTGTGATACCAAATAATGACAGATAAATTCACCTTTGTACGGTTTAGTCTCGCAGGCTTTGTTCCTTCATCCCTGATCCTCCCTGGGAAGGATTTTGTTTACTTTTCCTGAAATGGAAGAGGCGCTGTTACAGGGTCCTCTTTCAAAAATAAACCTTTAGAAAGGAAAATAAAAGAGAAGGAACAGAAATCAGACCTCGTCTGATAAAACAGAACAGATAGTGATCTGGAGTTCAAGGCAGCTTGAACCAGAGGTTTGTTTAAGTGCAACGCAAACTCTGCCATTTCTGGGTGGTTTGAAACCCTCCTCCTGTCCATCCTGTACTTTCAGAAAACAAAAAAAAACAAAGAGAACTGCAGTAAAATTCTAGAAGTAGCAACTATTGATTTTTTTTTTTCCTTTTGCTATCACCTTCAATTAGATTTATGCTATGAAGTTCACAAAGTCAGTTAGGTGCTTTGGAAAAACTGTATTTCATTTGACCTTCTGACTGTATTTTGACTTTAAGAAAGTAAAAATATCTTGTAAAGACCAGGTTGCGTTACTTCCAAGCCCAGCAGCAGATTCTTGACCTGGGAGAAGGAAAAGGAGGGGGAAGGAGAGGAAGGTCTAGCCTGCTATCTACAGGGGCTGTGGAGTTGTCGTCGTGCCCCCCTGCAAGCTGTACTCCCACCCCTGCCGCCGCAAAGGCTGCGCTTGGGGTGCGCAGCGCAGGTCGTCGGGCTCCCGTTGTGTTTATTTACTTAGTGGTCTCTTGAAATTTCTTATTCCTGTGTGGAGCTTTGAAAGCCCGTCTGTCAAAATGGAAGTGAGCTATCAATAGTCAGCAACATGGGAGCGAGCTGCTCTGGCTGTTTGTGAAATCTGGATTCATTTACTTGATGGACTCTTTAGGCTGCGATGACTCCAGAGGAGCCCATCATGTCAGAAGAAAAGAGCTGCAGAGATTAAATACCCAGCGCTCACGAAAGCAAGTGAATCAACACAAACATCGCTCCGTCTTCGCGCTCTGACTCCCTGGAATGTGACCTTGCCTTTGATGCTGCGGGCTCCAGCATCAGTCAGAGCGGGCGCTGTCAGAGCGGCCGCCTCGCGTGGGGTGGGCAGGCGCGTCCCCCTGCTGCCGGGACCGTGGCTGCGTGCGGGGCCTGCCCGCCCCGGGGCAGGGGGCTGCGGCGTTTCCTTCAGCGAGGAGCTGGCCCTGCTTCTCCTTTGGTGAATCGGGGAGGCTGCCGGTGGCCAGGCTGAGCCGGATGATAAACTCAACGTTTCCATTGCTGAAAATGGAGTTTGAGAACAGGCCCGTGCGTGGCCGTGGCGTTACGGACGAGTCGGGTGGTGCGTGGGAGTGCACAAATCGCTGGAGTCGGTGTGCGTTTCTTCAGGCTCCGCCGCCGCGGCCCTTGGCAGCTGCGCGGTGCAAGGCGTGAGGCTCCACGGCCCGCGTTAGTGGGCAAGCAGAGTGCCGCTCCCTTAAACACCTTGCTGCCATCAGCAGACTCATCTTTAAAAGCCCTTGCAGTTTGTGGTGACGTTTCTGAAGTAGTGAATGCTGACTGTTCCCCACCCCAGAGTGGCTGCGGAGGATAAACGAAAACCTCTGTAATGCCAGAACTTCACCTTGTTTGTCAGTGATTAGGAAAGGGGCTCCTGGTGAAATGTGACCCTTTTGCTGTGTTGACTCACAGGTCATACTTTTCATTCCTGCTTGTCTGTTTGAGTGGATAGGTTTATATACTATTGCTTGACCTAAAAATTTGCTCCATAAAACGTACAGAAGGTACAAAAGTCTGAGACTTCATCTTTTGGGACCAGAGGCTTGCTTTCGACCTCTATTTACATGGCATAAATCAAACTGGAGTAGGGTTGTGAAAATAGGACAGGCTAACACTTGTGTCGGGGGCTATTTGGCCTTATCACAGCACTAATGCTGTGTAAAAATGCTAATATGCAGTACAATTTTGCCGTGGCCTTTGGTGATAAGGGAAGCGCTCTGAAAATAAAAGAATTGGAGGTAATTGATGATTTCAGCCAGATTGTTTGTGGACGTTAACTGGCAAAACTCCTTGAGATGAGAGGAACTGTGCTGATTTACACCCACCTTGTGAGAATGAACGCGATCCGGACGTGAGCAGCGCTGAGAGCTGCACTGATTTACAGCAGCTGCGAATCGGCCACTTCACGTTGAACGGGATGCGGCTGGAAAAGGACGCTCTCGTCAAATGACAGATCTGCCTGCGCTCTTTTGAGTCCTTCCCTGTACTGCTGTGGCCTCTGCAACCAGGAGTTCGTAGCGCAGCGTCAGTGCCGGTGTGCGTGGACACGGCGGCGGCAGCCCCGGCGGCGCGTCCCGAGTGCGTGCGCTTGTTTGCTTGCAGCCCGGGAAGAAATCCGTTCATTTGCTTGTAGCGCTGCTGAAATATTAATGCAGAACAAATCGTCCGGGTTAAGCTGAACATCAGACTGAGGAGAGAGAAATGGTGTGTGATGGTATCGGTGGTTTGTAAAGGGAAATGTTCGCCTCCCCTGTGATTGAATCTGTTTGGCAGAGTGCTGCATGTTGGGTGGGCAGAAGGATCCTAAGCAGCCGGGGCATGCGAGTGGCTGAAGTTTCAGTCTTTAACCCTTCCCCAGGCTCCTAGGAGCTCGGGTGAAATGGGAGAAGGTGCTTCACTATTTTGCATCATCTGTGACTGATTGGGAGGATATATGGAAAGCGTTAACTGCTCTTGGGACTTATTTTACCCAGATGGTAAATACAGGAGACATCCTCAGCAGCCTGCTAGTAATAATAATACTTATATGACACTTTACATTTTCAGACTGCTGTCCAAGTAGTTGCTGATCTGTCTTGTCTTTTGCAGCAATGTGTAGTTAAACTTGAAGGATATTGGCCTGAATTTGTAGCAGTTTATCAGCCGTGTCTGTGGGCGAATTCCTTTTCTGCCGTTTAGTACTGTGGAAGTAAAATGATTTCTCCTGTGTCTTGACGTTGATTCCAGTCTTTCATCGCGGTAGTGAAAAAGATGATCTTTAAGCTGAATGGAGAAGAGAGATGCCTTTCTGCCTATTGCACTACAGAAGAGAGGAGCACAGCTTTACAGAAGAAGGCTGCTCCTTTTTCCAGCCTATAGCGTATAAATGACCGTAGACATGAAAAGGAGCTTGCTTTTTCTGTGGCACGACCTTGCTGACTTTTAGCCACGCTCTGGCTCGGTGTGCACTTGGTGTGCTCCGGTGTGACTGACAGCAGTTGCAGCATGCAGTGTTTCCTCCTAGTTTGGGCGAAATTCCCCCTGGCCTTCTGGATCCGTGGGATGTGCCATCGCGTTAAACCCGGGCTCTGTCGGCTAAACCTTTGGCCGCGCTTCTGTCGCAGCAGCGGGACGGGGCAGGGCAGGGGCAGCAGCACGCCGCCATTTCGTGAGGTCAGGGGCAGAGGGACGTGCTGCGACCGGCAGCCCGTGCCTTGCCGGTGCGCAGGGCCCCACAGGGCTGCGAGCAGCCTGTCCGCTGCCGCGCCGTGCCCTGGTTGTCTGTCCCTCTGCAGCGCGGGGACAGCCACTAGGACTGCCATGTGTCGCTTTTATATAATCTTTCCACGGATTTTTTTTTTTTTCCTTTAAAGGTATTTCCAAAGAGCATTAGGTGCAGGCAGAGGGAATAGGTTTGCACACCTGCCTGCAATTAAGTAGTTTGTTTTTATGTTCCTTAATCTTTTATGGCAGTCGCAAGGACAGTACGTGTAATGAGAATTGTCATTAAGCCAAGTGCATAATGCTCGTGAATGAAATGCTCCACGCCCAGGCGCACTTCCCATTTGCTTAGTGTCTTGTGCAGGTCTGGTCCCGGGGCGTCGAAACAGAGCAGTGCTGGGGGCTGGCACGGGGCAGGAAATGGGGTGAGGAGTCACGGGTGCTGGTGATGGCTTTGGGGAGGGGTGAAGGAGAGAAAGAAAAGGGAAGGGACCGCGGCAGAGAGAGCTAAGTTCTTAGAAAGAGGACCTTGCAAAGCATGCACAGCTGACATGAAAAAGTAATTAAAAGGAAAACCCTAATGGGACATTAGGGGGAGATGCAGCTGGAACTTGAATAAGCGAATGTAAAGAGGGAATTAAGTTTGTAAGCTTTCCTCTAAGGAACTGATGGGGAAAATATGGCAACAACTTCTGTTGATGCAAATCAGCATTGAGTCCATTGCCGAAGAGCTCTAGCTTGCGAGTCTGCCTCATTGTGCGCTTGGTAGTCCTAAACCTTGAAAACCGCAGGGAAAGAGGATGTGGCATTTTGCAGAGGTGATACGAAGGACATTTGATTCCAAAGCAAAAGATACTGGCTTTAAAACTGAAATGAAACTGTTGGTAGTGTGGTTTGCCAGGGGCAAATTGGTAGTTTGTTATGAGTAATATTAATTTAAGTCTATAATGCTAAATTATCTAGATAATTTAATGTATGTGATTTTTAAAAAGTAATTTATCAGCTCTGATCTTAGGGGAAAAAAAAAACAAAAAACAAAACGAGAGAAAAAACCTTCAAGTAATATTAGCACTTCTGTTTTACTCTGGAGAGTAATCTACAGCAGAGACATTTATTTTTAGATATGAAGAATTTGCATGTGTGTTTCCAGATGTATTCTTAGACTTTGTACTGCTTAAAATGCAGCTACCACAGTATGTAGATCCGAATTTTCTTTTCTGTAACGTTTTCTCTCTGCCACTGTGGTTATCTTTTTTCTTCTTTTTTTTCTTTTTTTCCTTTTTTTCCCTTTTTTTTTTTTTCCAGCGAGTGTGGAGGGGGGTGTTGATGATTAAGGCAGCCCGTAAGTCTCTTAGCTTCCTCTGAACTTTGCTCCCTCTGCAAGGAATGACCTATTTAGATGAGGCCCTTTGATGCGGCGGGGAGGTCAGGTGAGGTCAGAGCAGTGGCCGTGCCAGAAATCCCACAGATGCAGGAAGCGAAGAACTTCTGGAGGATGCGGCTGAACAGGCAGTTATTTCAGTGTGTTCTTTCTCTGTGTGCGCATTTGTTCTCTCACTAAATTCCTGAAACAGAAAGGGCCAGATCCTCTGCAGCGCAGAGAGCAGCCGTAACGCCTCTGCGCTTGGGGCAGGTAGAGTCCCCGTGGGCAGCAGGCAGAGGGAGGGAAGCGCAGAGGCCACGATGAGAGCAGCAGCAGAGCTGGATTCCCTCTTGCTTTGGTACCCTGTTCGGAGAATCGCTCAGCACTTGTGCAGACACATATGGGTTGAAACCCTGCCTCCCGAGCTTCTCCTTCACAGGCCCATGGGGTCTGTCTCTGTCCTTCCAGCGTGTTGTTTGGAGAAGGGGCCATGCAGATGTGTTAAATCCTCCAGCCTTTTTTGATTTCTCTAGTTGCCATGTGGAAGAAAGGGGAGGAGGGAAGAATGCTCCTCTTGGCTTGGATGTCCCAAAGTAAAATCCCAGCTGAATGGCTTAAAATAGATGGTCAGCTGGTTGTTAGGGCTGGAGCCAGCCTGGAGAGCGAGGCATCTGTCCCCCAGGAATGCTGCCTGGTCATCAGGCCGGATAAATTAGGACTAGTTCTGGTCTGTTTGTGCAAGAGACAGACTGTACTGAGGATGGGGAGCTGCCCTAAAAGGCAGCATCCAGCCCTCTGACATCTGTCTGGAATCGATAATTCACTGATCGTGGACACTGCAGGTCTGAGACATCGACGTGCTGATGCTCTGGGGGTGCTGCTGCCTGCACCTGTCCTAGCAGCGCCGCCGCCACGGTCTGCGCCAGGCAGCCCTGTGAAGCTGCTTTTAATGGTGCATCTAACAACTGATCCAGCTTAAAAAGGGGAAAACAAAGATTATGTCTTTGATATCACCACAATGACCAAGTCTGTATTTTACCTTCTGTGCCTTTCCTCCCCATGCTGCCTCCTCCCTCCCTCCGAGGTGGGCGCTGGATCCAATGGCAGCGCTGCGTTTTCTCAGATGCAGCACAAAACAGATTTTTCTAGTGGCTGAATTTAATCACTTAGATGCAGAATACTGATAGACTGAATCAATTTAATTCCTATTGCTCGTGACTGGGCGGGGAGAGGGGGGAGGAGGAAGGTCACAACAATTTAGCAAGCAACAACTTGGCTTAAAAACATAACCAATAGGTCAGTCTTTGGGGGAGTTCTTTTGAACCTGCCCAGGCCAGTAAATGTGGCAGCCTGAGGAAGTGGGGAAAGATCATTTATTTGTGTGAGCATAAGGTCTGAAACACGGGGGCTGCTACAGAGCTGGAGGATCACCTCCCATCAGGAAAGGAAGTTGAAGGCCCCCCCCCCNTGGGGGGGGGAGTGAGCTGCAGGAAAAAACACGTCATCATTGGGCCTTAAACACCTGAAATAGCCCATGGTGTCTGTGCATTTTGGTGTCTTCCGTGTTTACCTCGGAGCATCTCCTCCGAGGCAGCAAGTGCTGAGCTGCAGGGTTCTTGGATGGTGCCAGATCTCTTTGGGAGGCTTCGGTTCCCTGCTGTGCCGTGGTCTTGCTCAAAGAATGGGAGGATTTAATTGGAAATGGAGCAGCCCATGAGTCTCCCTTCAAAATAAGGCCCTGTTTTTCCTAGTATCCGTTGCAATTACAGTGTACACGTTCCATATGGAGTCCAAAGCCAAGGGTTTGGTGGCAGCACTCTTGTGCCTTTTCCAAAGGTGCTGTCTCTAGAGCGTGGCTCTGGAGCATGGGCTGTGCGGGTGTCTGTCCAGCCCTGCGCCTGGGATATGGCCTTTTCTGTGCCTGGTGCTTGTGGCATGGCTGCAGTTTCGGTAATTACAGGAGATGAAAATTCTGTTCTCCAGGATTCACCCAGGTAAGCTGCCGATCTCAGATTCATCTTTCACAAGTGTCCAGCTCTGCCAAGAGAAACCGTAGGTGCCTCAGTCCGAGTGCCAGTCGCAGGGCGGCGTTTCAGAAGGATTGTTGGCAATTTCTTGCATGGCACTTGCCCAGGTGGGTGACTTCAGATGCTGTGTGCCTTCCTCTGCAGGGACACTGCCTCCCTGCAGGGCCTCGCGAGGCGCGATCCAGCAGGGGTGAAGCAGCAGAGCACTTCCCTCCGGGTGGCCGTGAGTGCCTGGTGGCTGGCATCAGGAGCAGGCCTCCTCCTTACGTGAGGCACGCGTTAGTGGCAAACTAATAAAAGCAAACTTGGCTAGCTTAACAGCAAACTTGGTAGCCTGCCACAGCCATCGGCCCATATGCACAATGGTAAATAAAAGCTGTAGCTGAATTTCTTTCAAGTTTTATATAACATTTTTTACAGGATGTAACAAAACGAGGGGATCCCTCTGATGAACGGTTCTACCAGAAACGAATCGGAGCCTCCTGTTCTGCGAAGCAGGCATGCGGCAGGGCAGCGACGCAGCGCAGAGGAGGGAGCTCGCGCGCATTTGTCGCGGCCTCTCTGCTCGTGTCCTCCAGAGGCGGCCCGGGGCTGGCGCCCGCGAGCACCTCGCGGCCGAGGGGCCTGCACGAGGACACGTGGCAGCCGGCAGAGGCAGCGCAGGCTCCGTGTCCAGGCAGCTAGTGCGGAGGTGTGCATGTCTGGGAGCTCGGCGGTGAGGGTGTGGAAGGCTGAGCACGAACTTAAACCGTGGCAGCGGGAGCAGAAGGGGAGGAAGTTCGGCTACACTAAGTGGTGGTCAACTTAAAAATAGACCGGTCTATTTATAGCTTTGGCAGAAGGCCGCTGCCCGCCCAGTGAGTGGTACCGCCTGCCTGCGGTTGCACCCTTTATATGCACGAGGCAGAGGTGATGCCGTGTGCTGCCTGTACTTGGGTGCAGTGCTGTGGCGTTGGGCTTGCTCCGTTGCCCTCCCCCAGCCTCTTCCTTGTTCCCCAGGCACCAGCTGAGCCCAGCGACTGCTGCACGGCCCACTCAGCATCGAACCCCCGGGGCCTGGCCTCCTGGCGCCTCCCGGCGTGGGCCTGCCCTCGCGCAGCGCCAGGCCCCTCCACGCGGGGCGTGCCGGTGGCTCCCGCACTGCGCGGTGTGGGCGCCGTTTGCCTTATGCCTGTGTTGTGAAATGCCCAGCTAGCGCGTGGGTGGCCTCGTGCTCTGTTGCTGCCGGCTAGGAAGGAGGTGTAATGTAAACACCCGTTTAATTGCCACATGTCGATTGCCGGTGAGCCTTCCACTTTATAGACAGGCAGTGTCGGAGACCGGCATTGGTTCAATCACAATTACCCAACCTCGGAAAGGAGGGAGAGCAGGAAGGGGAATCGCATGCTGTGCAGACGGGCTGCACAAATGACCTCGTGGCTGTGTTTCTCTCTAATGGGGCAGAGCCGTGTCTCTGAACTCTGGCGGTGTCCTCAGGACCAGAGGCGTTTGGCCTAATGGCAGGCTGGGACTGGAGGGAGAAGCCGGCACCAGGGCTCCACGTGCCGTTGTCTCCATCTGGTGCTGGCGGGCGAGGGGCCGGCTGCTGCCGGGGTGCTGGGGCCCTGTCGGCTTCCTCGGTGCCGCGTGTACTTGAGTGGGCCATAGACACTGATCCACGTCTGTGGGAGCCAAAGTGTCTCGTTGGGCGAGTTCACGTGGGAATGCGCGCCTGCTGAGCCCCAGGAAGCCGTAAGTGGCTGCTCTTGTGCTCTGCCCCCGTCCTGGCAAGTCAGGGGCCCGTTGCTGCTGTTTTGTTGGGCAGGGCGGTGGCGACGCGGTGGGCGCACGGTGCTCCTGGCGGGGTGGCCCAGCTGGGGCTGGGCAGGCTGCATGTCCCCGCACCCCCAGCTGTGGGCCCCGCTCACTGCGAGCCAGTTGTCCTTTCTGTTTGCAGTTCTCCCTTCATCCTTTTTGTTCCTAAGCAGGTGCTTCTGTTGTCATTGGCATTTTCTGAGCTGACTTTGTTTTTCTGAATAGAAGTGGAAAATTGAAATTTTTGGCCTCGCTGGGAAGCGTAAGGGGGCGAAGACAGCAGCTTCATGAGGAGAAGCTCTACGGATGGCTTGTGCTGGCAGCTGGAGTGGAAAACCCACAGCTCGGGGTTGGAGGGAGGGTTTGCTTTGGCTTCCCAGCGCGGTGTTGACTTGCAGATTTTGCCGTTTGTTTCCCTCCCCGCTGCAGGCTCCTGCTGCTGCCCATCCCCGCGGTGCTCGGCTCCCCGGGGAGCGAGGGCTGGCAGCGCGGGGGGCGGCGCGCGTCCCCCGCTGCCATGGCTGCTCTCGCCCTGGGGACAATACTGCGCGCCCGGTGACAGCCGCTGTCGGCGCTGGCTGCCCGGCTTCCATGGTAGCCGCGCTCCCCTGCTCTGGCGCGGCTTGGGAAGCTGCTGGCGTGCAGCGCGGTCAGCGCATCGCCCAACGAGCGAGATGGCAGCGGAGCAGAAAAGAGCCCTTGCGAGGCGGCTGGTGGCCTGGTAGAGCCTCTCTGCTTTGGAGAGCAAATAAAAGCCGTCTGTGAGCGAGCACCTGGTGCTGGTGTGCCGGGGATCGCTAACTGCTCCTCGGCAGAGTCAAACTGCAGCCGTCCTGTCCTGCTGTAGCTGCGGTGGGGAGGCCACATCGTCTCTGCGCTGCCGCGCGTACAGACCAGGGCAGACGAGGGAATTGATGGCATGGACGCTCTGTTCATATTGTGAGGGTTTGGTCCCCTGATGCGCGTTCACCTTCCCACTCCAAATCAGAGGGTGTTTGGGAGAGTTCATTCTCGGGAGCTTTTGCATTCGTAAAAGGAGGCCTGTACCACTGCTTCTGTTACAAATCCCTGGTTATAAAAATATCTGCTGCTAGTTGGAACTTAATCTAATTAAATCGTAATTGTATGGGGCCCCAGGACAAGGTTGTATTTTTTATATACATTTTTCAAAAGAAAAAAAAAGGAAAAAAGAAAAAAATGTGTGTGGGCTGTTTTCTTTGAGATTCTGTCTAGCACTGAGGAATATTCTTTTCATATTCTGGATGTTTATAATCAATTTAATTCTGGGACCTGTCAGGCAGGTGTGATCTTTTTGTTTTTTATTTGTACAGTCACTTGCATATTCAGTTTTCATCTGTAACGGGTACTTCTGCAATGGAAATAACCAGCAGAGCAGTGCAAACTTCTGATGGATGGCACTCCTAATGATAAAGCTAGCACCGACAAGAATGAAAGAGTTCTTACGGAGGGGTTTGAGCAGAGGGCGATGCAGTTTTCCTGTTGCGCGGTGCACAGGATGGGCAGTTGTGTACAGAGCGGGCGGGAGAGCCGTGCTCCTTGCGAAAGGCTGAGCTGCTGCTGGCCCGTACGGCACCGGTGTGCTGGGGCCGGTGCAGTCGCAGAACGCACGTTTGTTTGCAGAGTGGTTTGGTAGCACTCCAGCCTTTCCAGCGAATGTTGAATTTCTGCCTAAATATATTTTTACCTAGAGGACCCTTTACCTAAATTAGACATGAAGTTTCAGTAACATTTTGTGCAGGAGAGCTTTTTGCACTTGAAATAAAACCAACTGTTTTTTTTCCAAAGAGCATACTGAGAGGAGATTAATGTTTTTCCACACACAACTCATATAAGGGCAGTTGTGAGTTCCTTTTGTTGGGGGCTTTTTTTTTTTTAATGGAAGAGTAATTCTGTATTAATGTTTCAACTTCGGACTGCCAATTTAGGTTTGAATGTTGGGGCAGCTGTTTCATTCACCAGCATACACTTACGGGTAGAATTTCTGCCTTAGTTTTCAATCTCTTGAGCTTCTGTCATTTTTATCCACAACCTTATGTGCTATTTAAACACTTTTTTATTTAATCAGTTATTCTTTTAAGTGGGCTTAATTGTATGAAGATTGTCATGCATAAGAGACATCTATAATTAGAAGGGGGGTTGGTGCTGTTAGACAGTGTTTTAGTGAAGAAAATTACAGTGTTCATAAACTGTTTGGGGAATGGAGGCAGCATATATTATAACATTCAACAAGTTTCACGTTACCGTAAAAGAGGATTGACTCTTGCTAACTTTGATGAGAGTTTGGGCTGCTCCAGTATTTGCCCTACAAGTGTGGTCCTCTGCTTTCTTTCATCTCTTCTTTCGTCTTTCCTCCTGGCATGGGAGTGGAAACAATCTTGTCTCTGCTTTATTGCAATGCCATGGGGCTGACCCGGGGGCCTGGACGTTAAGCAAGGTTTACCCCATTAAATTAAATAGCAGGCATGGTGCAATGCTGAATGCATCTGGAGCTCTGCTCCTCTTCAGTGAAAAGCTTCCAAAACTCTTGCTCTTGCTGCGTTTTTGGAATAGAATAAAACATGAGAGCTTTGGTTTGGAGTTCTCTTTTATGGAAATAGTAAACAAATTCAAAATGACTTTTCACTTTTCCTAGAAAGCAGGAACTACTTATATGGCAAACATTAATTGGCAGTTGTATATCGGTTGGGCTTTAAAAGCCTGTGAAGAGATTTGGCGCTTTTCCCCCCATGTCCCTCTTGAGATCTGTAGAGAATATCTTTCCAATGAATAAGGTCTTTGAAACTGGCAGGAGTGATTTTTTGTATTTATTGCATGTAGACTGTATTGCAGCCTTCATTTGTAGATCATAAAGAGTTTAAATCTCTGTGGTCCTCTGTCTCATGTTGCTACTGGCTTCTGTGCAAAGGAGATGTAAAATACTACCCTTCTGTTCTGGAAAGATGTTGTATTTGTTTTGTTTGCATTGATACAGGGAGGTGAATCTGGAGCTCTGCTTTAGTCCTTTCCATGGATTCCTGCCCCTCGTAGCCCTCATTAAACTGCAGAGGTTTCGTACCTCTGCCGGTAGCCAGCCAGAGCCCTGGGGAGGAAGCAGCGCTGGGAGGGGATGCTTTGGGAGGGGATGCTTCGGCTGCCTGCGCGGCACCGGCTGTCTGGAGTGAGTCCCCAGCAGTGCCGCTGAAGCACGGTGCGGCTTGCCAAGGCTGCCTTGGGGCAGGAGGGTGCTCCTTTGGATTTGAATAGGTAACGAAACACTTTTTCCTGTCTGAAGCCTAAGGATGGGGAATTGTTCGCGTTGATCGTCAGGGACAGGATCACAGACTGGTGGAGGTTGGAAGGGACCTCTGGAGGTCTCCAGGCGTGGAGACACCAGCCTCTCCGGGCAGCCTGTTTGACCGCCCTCAGGGCAGCCTTTTGTTATGCTCAAAGAGAATTCCTGTGCTTCAGCTTGTGCCCATTACCTCTTGTCCTGTCGCTGGGCACCACAGCCGGGTTCCCTCCTCTTCATTCCCTCCCATCTAGTATCTCCACACTGACGAGATGCCCCTGAGCCTTCTCTTCTCCAGGCTGAGTGGTCCCAGCTCTCCCAGCCTTTCTTCACAGGAGCGATGCTCCGGTCCCTTCATCGTTCTCATGGCTCTGTGCCGCGCTCTCTGCAGGAGCCCCATCTCTTTCTCGTACCGCAGAGCCCACAGCTCCAGGTGCAGCCTCACCAGTGCTGAGTGGAGGGGCAGGATCACCTCCCTCGTCCTGCAGGCAGCGCTGCTCCACATGCAGCCCAGGGTGCCGTTGGCTTTCCTTGCCACAAGGGTGCACCGCTGGGTCATGGCCAATTTGCTGTCCACCAGCACTTTCAAGTCCCCTGCAGAGCGGCTTCCCAGCTGGATGCCCCCCAGCAGGTGCTTGTGCCTGGGTGAGAAGCACTGAAGGGATCTGCCCGCGGACGTGGTGTGCCCGCGTCTGGTCGGTTCTTGGCAAACTCCAGCTTCAGCAACTTCCACCTCTGGAAGCCTGTGTGCTGCTGGGCCTGGGAGCTCCTGTGCCAAGCAGCACCTTGTGGTGTCCTGCTCCTCTTGCTAATGCCCACTGCTGGCGGGGCAGCTGGCTGTTGTTAAGACAGACATGCCCTTAGGACAGCCCAGGTGATTTCAGGGGCTGTGACCACCTGGACCCAGCAGTGGGATGAGCACAAGGTGTTTAAAGCCTCCTAGGTCCTTTCCAGACCGAGTTCTGGGCCAGCTCTCTTGGGAAAAAAGTCACCAGTGGTCTTTTTTCACTTGTATCCTCCTGTTAACAGCGTGTATGTGCAAAAGTACAAAAACATACAAAACTATTGCGATAGTCCATATGCAGGCAGGTAATTTATTGGGAACAATTACTCTGCCGATCATTTGCGAGCTGAAATGAGCAGGAGATGGTGTGTGCTGTCGGTTGGCAGCCTGCCCGCAGTACGCGTATTGTTAGAATTTCTTCCTCCTCCATCTCCTCCCTTTCCCCATTGAAATGACATGACACCAGGGGACCATTGATTTCTGCTCTCCGCGTTAATGAAAAATTCCTTGTTGGCTCCTAGTTTTCTAAATCCTTTGAGACAGCTGCAACAGTTTAGATACTTCAGGAGCAAACATGCCAGCCAGGGTGATGTATGACTTGGTGAACTTTCAAGGGACAAAAGGGTACGCTTTTGTTGGCCATAAAACCGAGAGAGGCTCTTATCCTTGTAATTATTACATTTTCTGTGGCCAGTTTGCTGAACGTATTTTGGTAACTCAGTACACAGTTTCCATCTCAGCTGGCATACAAGATTTATCATGTTTCTTAATGCTTAATAATTTTATTTTGAAGTTTAGATCCAGCCAAATAAGAGCCATAAGTCTTGATAATGCTACATAAAGCCTTCTCATACATTTGATAGTACTCAAAACGCAGTCCTCATTTTCTTCTCTGCTGTGCATCTCTTTGCCAAGTGAAAGCCATTACTTTTGAGAGAAGGGAAGTATTACTTTAGATCACCTTGTAATGCTTTGTTGCCACATTTTATGTTCCTGGACAGCGTGGTAGTGCAACGCTCTCCATTTTGAAGTGCAGGGTACAGATGGCAACTCATTAAAACTTTAGTGATAATCACCCTTCCTATGGAATTACCACTTAAACCTAGTTAGTAGAGGAGGAGGAGGAGTGTCACAGAAACATGCTTCTGGGTGATTTAAAAGCATATGGGATTGAGTGTTTTATGTGTGCCCCCTTGTCAGGAGTCCTCAGAGCAGATTGCTGGAATCGTTGAGCAGTTAGAGTTTAATGGAGGTGCAGGAGCTTTTGCTCTTGATCCCTTTGACAGTTAAGCTGTCGTCTTCAAGTGCATTTTTTCTAAAAAAAAAAAAAATCTTTTAAATACAGCTTTTCTGCAGAATAAATGGAGGCAAGAACAAGTATGTGAGGCAGCTTGTAAGGAGCTTTTTGGTCATTTCAAGGTTGGGAAGCATTCTTTGGGGAGCAATGCATCAGTGTTAGATGGCCTCAAAGAAAAAAAAGTACTTGCTTGTTTGTCCTCACTTGTGCAGATGGTAAGAGGAATGGTCCCAAGGGCTCCTTGAGAGCTTGGAAGTTAGAAAAATATTTGGATTCAAGTTTCAGCATTGTTACAGATTTTCTTTGGGACTTGGAGCAAGTCACTTACTACTTCTCTGCCTCAGCTTCCCACCTGTAAAATCTTGTTGAAGGGTCACTGCCTTTATCATAGCAAAGTATTAGGATGCATGCATTGGAGATGATGAAGTATTTAGGTACTAGCGGGACTGGACATGAACTATAGCTAGTCTTGCAGTGTGTTTTGAGACGTAGCTGTAGCGAGTGTAACCTGTGAAGGTGCGATTCCCGAAGGCGTGTAGTGACGGGACTCTCCTCTTCTGGGCAGCTGCCTTCGGGCTCCCGTTACACCGGGCACTGGGCAGCACCTTGAATATGCAAACGAAGTTCAGCATAGAGGTGTCTGAAAAGCTCCCCAAATAATTAGCTTTTGCTAAAAATGGCATTGTTTTCTTGTAAAATACTGTTTTAAAATGCATCTCAAAGGTTTGGGATTTGCAAGCCTGGAAGAGGCATTTGGGATTTCTAGACAGGGACACCCTAGTCCTTTTTCTGGGTAGTGTTTTGTTTCTGCCACCCGAGCATCCTTTGTTTTGTGTGTATTGGACTGCTGAGAGAGGGCTTTTCACCTCACGTTAAGCTGCTTTCGGTTGGGCAGAGGGGATGGGGGAAGCTTTCTGGCTTTCCGTGTTCTTCCCTGTCCTCTCCTTTAGTGTGGAATCATCACAGGTGGCTTGTGCTCAGAAGAGCTGGGATGAAGAGGCTGGCTGAGGTCAGCACGCCCAGTGCTGTCGTGTTACAGCTCGGTCAGCAATTCAGCCGAACTTGGAGCAGACCCGCACGTCATCCCTTACAGGAGCGTAAGCGATCTGCCCTGCCTGGGCAGTGCAGGTGTGGGGAGGGTGCGGGCCTCTTGTTCCTTTTCCGAGGACTTGCGCTGCAGTGTCCCCATGCCCCCGTCTGCGGGGCTCTGCAGAGCTGTCTGTCCCTGAATGTCCCGGGAGGGCAGCCAGCGGCTGGGCAGGCTGCTTTGCTGCTCGCTGCTCCTGCTGTTGGCTGCGGGTTCGCTGGCGTGCGTGGGGTGAGCCACCAGCCAGAATTTGGCTACTGTTTCCTCCGAGTCACATCTGTCTAGCCTTCCTAGAGCAAATAGAACAAAGCTTGCCTGCTTTTGGCACTGCGGAGCCAAGAGCCGTGTTCAAGTCGTAGAATCACAGAATCATAGTATCATAGCCTGCTCCCTGCTTCCCCGTGGCTGCCATGGCCAAACCTGCGCCTGGTCGCAGCGCGGGCAAGGAGCTTGAGTTTCGTGTGCCGGGGAAGGGGTGGGCATTGGAAGGAAAAATAAAAATGTTTAGGACAGTATCCTGCCCTGAGTCAAACGTTATATTGGAGAACCATGATGCAGGGTGGGACAAAGTGAGATCTCTTAAATATGGACCTTTCTCCTCGTTATAGCCCTTTTTGAAATAGTAATTGTCTCTTTCGTGTACTTAAATGAATTCCTGATTCTGTCCTTGCATCGAGCAGCCTGATTGCAGTTCAGTCTCTGCCCTGTACTCCCTTGTCACTCGGCCGGTTGCTGCAGACTGGATTTAAGTGCCTTTAGGTGTTTTTGCTTATCTTGTAGCTTGGATTTTGACTCATTCATCAGCAGTCAGAGCTTTGCTGCAGCCTGAGCCCTTTCTCTGACAGCACTGATGTGACTGAGAGACAGCAGAGGTGACCAGGGGCCATAGCACTCCGCCTGGTGTTGCCGCTTTAACTTCCCAGGTTCTGGAGAGGAGTTTGACCACGTCCTGACCTTCCCTCTGGCCCTGCAGAGCGGGGCAAGAGCCGGGCACGGGGCCTCGGGCTGGTGCTGCCCGTTGTGCGCGGTGGAGGAGCTGCCCTCGCTGCCCTGGGATCAGCCAAATGGGCTCCGACTTCAAACTTCAGCCCGTCTGCTTGGGATTGTGCTGCTTCATTTTCAAATAAAATCTTTGAATTTTGCAGTGCCGCGGTGTGGGGAGCGGAGCTGCACGCAGGTGGGGTGGTCTCCGGGCCGGCCCGAAATCCAAGGCTCACTTCCAGCACGTGGAGGGGGAAGAACTGAGGTCCCTTTGCCACACTTGAATAGCAAAAAGGGATTGTAGCAGAGGAGATCAGAACAGTTTGTGCAGGACACCTGCAACTTCTCACAGCTCTGGGAGGTGAAGACAGTAGCCAGTATTTTTTTGGAAGTGCTTGGAAGTAACTGTCCAGTTCTGTCTCAAGAATTGTTTTTCTGACCGTAGCTTCACCTCAGCTTCCCCCCGCCCCGCTCCTACAGCCTTGCTCTGAGATTCATTCCCTAAAATGTAAAGGCACGTCATTGTACCTGAAGGTTCCTGAGGGATCCCAGGTCCGCAGGGAGCAGCGGTGTGTGCTCCCAGTGAGGCGGCAGGGACCGCTGTCACCGTGGGGTGCGGGGTGCCGCGGGGGCCGGCTCCCCAGGCCAGCCGCCAGCAGGAGGATCTGACACCGCGGCCCGGCACTCGCAGGGCGCTTCAAAGACTCGTGCATGTGCCGCTTCCCGCAGCGGGTGCGAGAAACCAGGCAAAGCAGATGGATGCAGGTTTCTTCCCCTTGTGCATTTGTATGCTGGACAGTGAAGATAGAAGAATCCACCCTCCTGGAAGGATATCGTCTTTTAAACAAGGCACGTTTGAAAAAATACAGTAATGCTTGTGCACGTTTGTTCCAGCATAAACACACATGCTCATCGTGGCGGATGTGGAGGCTGCGGAGCTGAAGTGACGTGCACGTGTGCAGACAGGGCAGCGCGGTGAGCTGAGCAGAGCCGTTGTGTGTGTGTGTTGGAAGTACTGGGGTCTGCTTTATTACCACCCCTACACCCCAAAAAAAGAAGGAAAAAAAAAAGAACATCTGCTAATGCATAGTTTAGGGAAAAAAATAGAAAATAGAAAGGAAAGCCCACCTGCTTCATTGCAGCTGAACTCACAAAAAGTTCACAAAAGGGCATCGAAGCTGCTCCGCCGACAGGCTTTGGAGAGCACTCTTGGTCGCACCCAATGTGTGTGTGTGGCACTGCGTGTGAGCTTACGTGTAGTTACACATTGTATGTAATAGCAGAAAATGCATATTAATTTTTAATAGAAATCTGTAACAGCTCACGATGCTGAAATATGGTGTCTCTGTTGACAATTGCTATTTTTGGTGGAAACAAACCCTAAGGCCTTCTCAGTGCTTCTGCGTGTTTGTAAACACTGCTGTCTGCAGAAGAGGAAATGTGTTTTTTCAGCATCTCGGTGCAGTAAGTAATTTTTCTCTCTGATTTAATGGAAAACTTAAAAGTCAGTTGTTTGGACTACCCATTGCAGCAATTGTGTGTTAAGTTCCTTTTTGGTTTTCACGTCTTTTAAATGCGGTTAGCTACTGACTATGCAGATACCAGGGCGTGGGAATAATTTGGACAGAGAACCCCCCTGTTTTTTGCATGCTTGCTCGAGCAAAAGTTTTGCTGTGAAACAGTAGTCTTGGAATGTATATAGGAATGCATTTTGTATTGTAAGTACAGTGCTTTGTTTGGTCTTTCAGAAGGCAGTCCAATTTACCTCTAATTGTTCCGTGCATATTTCTAACAGATGTAGTTTATTTTCCTGTCAGTTGCTGCCCTTTCTGGGAAGCCGAGCAGCCAGTGAGCTTTTGTCAGAAACGCGCAGTCTGTTTGCTCGCGTGTCCCAGACCTGAGCAGGAGCTGCCCGCCTTCTCCCTGCTCTTCCTCAGATCTCTGGTCCCCAGCGCTAGCTTCCTTAGGCTTAGCTTGGCTGTTAATTGCTTTAGAGATCCTCGCTTTCAAGCTCTTGGTGGGGGATATCTGTGTTTTTATGCCTTGTTTGTGGATCGCAGGAAACTTTGATGTCAGCGGGGTGCTTTGGTGCCAGGTGCTGGGCACTGCCGTGTGGTGTCAGGTCCACAGCTGCCGGTTCCGATCACCTCGTGCCCTTGTGGTCTTTCTTGGGGGTCTAGGCAGATTCAGCGACATTTGTACCTCTCCCAGGAGCACGAAGAAGCCTCATGGCTGCTGCTGTGGGTCTGAAGACGTGTATAGTCTAAACTGGGAGCTAGGGAGGTCTGCGGTGCGTTGGTGCGAGTGTTTGATGGGCTCCGCGGTTGGAGGACAGGGGTGGTGTGCTCTCAGCCTCTGCAAGTGCATGTCACTGCTCGGTTGTCCCCAGGCGGCCGTGGTACCTGGGCGCAGAGCGTGTTCCTTGTACGTTTGGGAATTACCCGTTCTGTTGCCTCTCTGTCTCAGCTTTCTCTTCGTTTTGACGATTTGTTCCTTTTGCCTGAAGATGAGACTTTCTGCTGGTTGTTTGTCTAGGAATTGTTTTCTCCCTCCTTCCTGAAAGTCAGTCCAGAAACTGCTGGAGACAGCTATCTCTAGAGAACTTGGGGCTGTTTACCAGACACTTCAGTCACTACAGCTGCTGTTGCAGGGAGTTCTTTAGCTTCTGCTGGGTCGTCTGCACAGGCCTGGGTTTTATTTTCACCCTGACAAAATGCTGCGAGACTTCCCCAGGGCCGGCAATAGGCACCGACGGGCACAATGCGGCAGCGTTTCTCTGCAGGCTCGGACCTGGGTGCCGCTGGCTCCTCTCTTCTGCCCCAGGCCTTCTGGGGAGGGGGGCTGGCACCCGAATACGCATTTTTCATGGTGTCAGTGAAGGTGAAGTGTGCAAGTACCCCATACGCGTGTAGCTGTGGCTGTCATTTATTACACTATCAAGAGGGCTTGATTCCCCAAATAACCCTCTGAATTATTCTGTGTAATTAACTCATGAACTTATTTAAAATGATAACAGGGTGGGGAGGAGGAGAGGAACTGTTGTGGATCTTAGTAAACTGATAGTATTGCATTGCTTCTCCCCACTGATCGCAAGGTCGTCTCCAACAGCTGTTCAGGCGTAATTAGCCAACCCAGACTTCATGGTTTGAACAATTGAAAAATTACAGGGGTCAATGACTCGGTGTCTTAAATTTTAATAAGTACATAAAACCAAAGTGCTGAGTTATTAAAAATTAATCCTGCTAAGCGTTTTTTTAGGCTTTTTGGAGACGGAACGCCTGAGCGTGTCCATTTGTCCACTGGGGCTGGAGAAGTGTGGGTGGTTATCTCTGAGGCCTGCGCCGCTCTCCGGCAACAGTTTAATGGGAATGCTAAGTTAGATTATTATTTTAATCAAGGTCATACTTTGTTTATGCAGAAGTAGAATGAACTGTGGCCCTCGGTAATCCTTTCTCTCTCCTCGCTAGCTCAGCCTTTGTAATTCCTGTAAGCTGCTCATACGAGCAGAGCTGGGATATTCACACAGTCAAGTGGATATTGTGCAAGTGTTGATTATAGCGCGCGGCTCTGTCTGTTCCGAAGTACTGCGATGTTCTCTTAAAACGGAAGGTAAATCTGTCAGCATTAACGTTATAAGCCTAAATTTCCCCGCCCCCCTTTGGGACTTTAGATCCTGGTTATAAAACTTGGTTCAGAGCTTAAAGCACGGTGAGTGTTCTTTCTGCTCTCAGTGCAATCTTCAGGAAGCATTTGGCCATGTCATTTATACAAGAACAAATTTGGGAACTTCTGGCTGCTCTGCTTTTACAGCTTTGTGCATGTGTGCCATTCTGTAAGGCCATGAGAACTTGCTACAAAAGAAAGCAAACCCCTCCTCTGACCCCCTGGTGGTGTTTTCAGAGGCAATTAAATATAAGTGGGGAGCATAGGTTGAGTCTAGAGGTGGGTTTTGGAACGAGACATTTATTTCCTTAAATTGTGTACTGGAATTCTTAAAGGAATCCAATAATAATATTTGCTTTTATTTAAACTTCAAAAGTACTGGGAAGATGCATGCTATTGAATTGCTGCAGGGATCGCTAGAAAAATCGTGAGGTGTGTGAGGCACATTATCTGAATTTTCAGATAGCCGAAGACAGGGCATTGGGTCTTTTTCCTCCATCCTGAGCACAGGCCTGTGAGGTAGCCGAGGTCATTGCTTACCAGCTTTAGAGCCTGCGTAAGGAGACTTTGTTAATGTAGTGGTTCTTAAAAAGCAACAGCCCAGGGAAAGCTTTGGGACCTCTTGGCCAAGCTGCCCTCAGGGAGGGGCTGGGGAGGGGACGTCCCATGCCGAGAGCCCGGCGTTCCCCGTCCTGGTCTGCTCGCTCCCCGTGTGACCTTGAGCAGCCCAGCTGCTGAAGTCTGCAGATTTCTTAAGGTTAAACTGGTGGTGATTTTCGATTTCCGTAGGTCACGGGGCTGTTGCTTATGGGAGCCGAGCAGTGCCCGGCGGCAACGCTGCTGCTCCAGCGTCCCCCCAGACGCGTCCCCCCAGACGCGTCCCCTCACGCGGCAGGGCCTGGGGACAGGCGCCTCGGGGCGGTGGGGTCCGCAGGGCCCTGTGTGATGCCGAGGGGCCTGCAGTTGGGCTGGTGGTGCCGCCCGGCCCGCGGGTAGGAGAGGACACAGCCTAGCTGCCGGAAAGGTCAGGAGTGCTGCCTGGTAGCTCGCCCCTTGGTTCTAATTGTCAGTGCGGTGCGTGCCCCTGGTCCCCTGCCAGGACTTAGCTGCGCTGGGGGCTGGCCGGAACAGGAGGACCCAGAGCCCTTGGCCTGAAGCATTTGGTCACGTCAGGTATCAGAGGACCGCGGCCTTCCAGGTCCTCACCGTTCTGCAGGACGCGTGTGCGGAGAGGCTGGGGCGCTCAGAGGAGGCTGGGGTGCCCCGGAGGCTGGAGCGTCGCTGGGGGCCGGCTGGCGGGGGCCGTCACCCCCTGCCCAGAGTTGGCTGCTCTGCCCTCAGCCCTGCGCCGTGCCGGCCTCACCACCCTCTGGTGTGCGCAGGGAGGTGGGAGAATAGCAAGAGCCTTATTAAGATGTTTTTAGATAACGTTTGCTCAGCTGCGAGCCGGCAAAAGATTTTCAGAGTCTATTAGGCAGCCAGTGCTATTGAATTGTAAGGTTGATTTGAAAAATTGGCACCTAATGGTTTACAACTGGAATAAATTTCCAGAAATTGGACCGCGGAGAGAAACTTCTTTTTGTGCGTGTGTGCAAGCGTGCTTGCGTCCGTTCCCCTGGAAAGGGGCTGCTTGTCACTTCAATCAGCGCCCCGGATTTTTTCCTTCTAATTAGGGAACACGATGAGTTCAGATCAGCGTCTATTCATCTCTGTTTTGACAAAGCCGTTTGATGGGCGAGGATTGTGGAGGGGGACTCTCGTCGCTGCAGCCTTTCTCCTCTTTCCTCCTCCTGCCGGGGTTTGTAAAGGCCAAAGCCTGAGAATTCCTGAAAAATTAATGGGGCCTCAATAGGTGCTTTACATCTGCTGCTAACCTCCCTCTCCCAAACCCACCGCGGGTCACAACTGAAAAGTTGGCAGCATAATGGCTGCGCAGCAGCTGCTCTTTTGTATGTAAATGGGAGCCGAGGCGTGCCGAGCTCCTTGGGCCCTTGTGCCCGGACAGCGGGATTTCGGGGCCAGCCTGGGGTCTGTGAAACGCCCCGTGCTGACCCCGCAAATGTCACCAGCAGGTTTGTCCCCGTCCCACTCTGCGGGTCTCCTCCAGCACCGAGCGTAATCACCGTGCTGCTAAATAATTTAAGGAGCTGCCTCAAAGGAATTCGGGGTGGGGGAAAGGTCTCTGCCTGCAGAAAGCACTGGCGTCTCTCCCCCTCATAGTAGTGTTTGAAATATTCAGAAGCATCCTAGAGGGCTCTGAACTCATAAATGTCTGCCTTTTTTCCATTATAGAGAAGTCCTGCGTGTTTTTCATTACTATTATTATTACATTATTTCCAGTTAGCTGGTGCTTGTTTTTAAGCCTGGGTTTAAAATGAAAAGTGCCGCGGATGCTTCCCGTTGAGCTGGACCTGACGGTGCAGCTCCTACTCCTGTGTCCGAAGGCTCCGGGCCGTGCCTCTCACCAGGACAAACGCATCCGCTTCCCGTCCCGCGGGGCTGGGCAGGAGGGTGCCACGGGGGCCCCGGTGGAGGCTGGGGCCGCGCTGGAGGAGGGAGCAGGGAACCTGGTGGCCTGCCCTGAGCCCGGCAGAGGTTCTGCCACCCCGGGGCGAGGACACTTCCATTTCGTACCTCCCTTGGCGGGGTCAGTCCCGTGGGGAGATGTCTCTGTAGCAGGGATTTCTTTTGGTGACTTCTGGAAGCTCGCCTTGCTCGGAGGAGCAGGTTCCAGTTCCCTCGAGGCGGTGACGTGGCTGCGCCCTGCAGCTCGGCTCTCGCTGCGCGTCCGGCTGCAGGCCGCTGCCCTTCCAGTGCTGGGGAGCTCTGGGACGCCCCGAGCCGTGCTTCTTGCTGCCTCAGTTTCTCCTTCTGCAAACAGCCTGGGGGTTGGAGAGGATTCATCACTTTGCTCTAATAATCGCTGGCTTCCTCCAACCCCCCCTGCGAGAACCAAACCCTGCCCCTGAGCGCCGTGTGTTTACCGCCGCGGCCTCGGACGGGCACGGGGCCGAGCTCCGCGTGCACCGGTGCGTGCGTCTCCTCCGTGCCGTGCGCTCCCGCCCTCGGCACCAGCGCGGTTTCTCTGGCAGGAGCTCCTCCGTGTTCGCGGGGGGCTTCCCGGCCCCGCTGCTGCCTGGCGGCCGCGCAGCAGTCTGTGTGAGCTCTGCCCCTGCCTCGCCCGCGCTCGGCAACCTCGACCTTCTGCATTGACAGGGAAGGTCACGGGCCTCGCTTTTTCCCGGAGCGGGATGGGGTGGTTTTATTCCCGGTGTTCATGTGACGCCCACCCCCTGCCCAAGGCAAAACCAAAAGGCAAGGAGTCTTCTCGTTTTGGCAGTGTGTAAAAGCTTTTTAAAACTAAACAAGAAAACCAATTATTTTTCTAACTGCTTTACTCCTTCAAATCTTTCACTGTAATGGAGATTTAGAATCCATCACTGTTTAGCTATTATTTCTGTGTAAACAGAGTCATGCCCTATTGCACCAAGCAAACAGTCAATTTTTTCCATTATACTTAGCTGCAAATAACAAGGGTGCAGAACAGACGACCCGCTCTGGAACACGTTTTGCTCCGCGTCCCCAGAGGGGGGCTGGCAGGGGCGCGGGGCTGGCAGGGGCGAGGGGCTGCCCGGCCCCGCCGCGTTGGGGCGTCCCCTGCGCTGAGCCTCTGCCGGGTGGGAGCCGGGGGCGAGGTGCGGGCCGGGCCCCCCGGGGTCGTTCCCGCTCCGGTAGCTGCCTGCGGCCGAGTTCTGTGCAAGCGCACGAGGCTTGCGGGCAGCGTGTGCGTTGTGTGGAAGCGTAGCACGAGTGTGGAGCCAGCAGCTGTTTTTAAAATTAAACAGACACTTGAGGTTAAAAATCCGCAAGTTCAGTGTTCACTTCCTTCTGTGTTATTAAGTTTGGATTCCATCCAAAAGCTTGATAATTTCATTTTATGTCATGGAGTCTGTTTGTTTACATGGTGCATTTCATTCACATTTCACTGTTGGATTTTGCTCTGCAGCTCTGAGGCCTCACTACTGGGGAGCGCTGTTCAAGTTGCAAGTTTTCTATTCTTATTTTCTGAAAATTCAAAAAATATATATTCTTGTAAGGAAAGCGATAGCTTTGGAACCCCTGCGGGGTGCAGCAGTAGCCCCCAGCCTTCCTTGCTGGGGAACTGGAGGTCCTGGTGCAGTCACACCGGTGGCTCTGAGCTGCAGAGCATCGGTGCTGCAGCGGGTCCGGCCGCCTGGCAGGGCCGGTTAGGTGCAGCAGTGAAGACTGAAATGGCAAAGTGTGATAAATTAAAGGAATAAAACACCTCATTTAAAGGGGCTCATTTAAAAAAAAATAGCTTTATAAGGAGTGTATGAGGAGGGTTGGAGTACGAAGGGGAACTGGCTCAACCGAGTGTCCATGTATTTCTGGTGAAGAAAGGGAAATGTTGATGTCTTTTCACAGACCTCAACATGATCACCCATCATTAACAGAAATGAATCCTAATTGGGAAGTTACAGCAACGGGCTACTGAGATGATGAGTGGGGGAAAAGGGAGGAAACAGAAGAGCTGTTCGGGTGGGGGGACGCCTCTGCATGGGTTTGGGGGTTTAGCGCCAGGCAGAGGGTTGTTTGACCAAGGAGCAGTGTCAGAGGACCGAAGGAGGTAAGAGTAATAGATTTAGCACGGAAGCTGAAATTAAGTTTCAAACTATTAGTAAGTGAAAGGGATAACATACAGGGATAACTGCTGCTTAAGACAGTGAAGGACTGTAAGATACAGGATGTCCCTTCCAGTGCTGAGTTACCATGACTTTCGCACTTGAATTTCATTCCTCTTTTATAGTATTTGACTCGCATGGCTAAGAAAGGACTTTTTTTTTCTTCTAAAAATACTTTATATATAGGCTGTTCCCAATTGAGGCTTTTATTTGAGAAACAAATGCTTCTGGTTAGCTTCTGTATGGAGCATGTCCAGCTGTAAACCATCACCATGAGCAAAAGTCATTGACAGCAAAAGAAATAAAAACAAATGTTCCCTGAGATGGGGCACTTCTGTCCATGAGCTGGTGGGTATTATTGTCTTTGAAGGAAAATAACTATATTATATAAATATCTATCTATATAAAACAAGTCAATATATAAATATAAATAAATAAAATAAATATAATATAAAATATAACTATAATATATAAACATGCACATACACTTATGCATTCAGAGCCTGAGCTCGGCAGCCCGTGGGCAGCAGAGGCCCTGAGCCCAGCCCCGTGTTTCAGGGCGCAGGGTCCTGGACGCGCGGCGGGGAGGTCGCGAAAAAGCCCAGCTGGCTGGGGGACCTGGGGCGGTCCCTCTGTTCGGAGGCAGCGGGGTTTGTGTTTTGTGACGGTGATTTGCAGCTGTGGGAAGGGAAAGAACGCCCCTGGATTTGATGGCTGGCTCTGAGCTGGGCCTGCACCGAGGGCCCTGCTGGTCCCCGTCCTACTGGAGCTGATGCTGGTCTGATCGTGGGAACGGCCGAGCTGGGAGGGACTGGGCGGGCTGCGGAGGCCGATTGTTAGGGTTTGGTGCTGTGGAGTGGTGGCTCTTCTTTCTTCTTCTTTCTTTTCAGCTGCCATAGCTCAAGGGAGCCTTGCTCCAACTGGAATCTCATGGGTAGCAGTGTCCTTCTCATGCAAATCTATTTTTTTTTTCCCATTTTTCTCCCTTTGGGCATGGGAAGTGCTTGCTCCAGTCTTCCCTTCCACGCTTCTCTCTCCAGGCACTGTCACCACCGCTCTCGCTAACACGTCCTGTTCTGGAGATGGGGAGAACTGAGGAAGTCCTTACATAGCCCTCCAGATACCGGTTTCTCTTACCGATCTCGAACAAATCCGGGTGCTCCATGGGGAGAGAGCAGCCCCAACCTGCCCCTTGCTGCACGGCAGGCTGCGTGGTGCCCCCGAGAGGGGACGGCTGCTGCTCCCCGCCTTGGCCGGGCGGCAGCGACTGCGGCAGGGGGGCGATGCGCGGGCAGGGCTGGCTGCTGGAGGGCTGGTGAGCAGTGGGGAGGCGGGGGAGAACCGCCGCGGTTTTGGGAGTTGCAGATCTGCCGGCAGCTCGGCACCGGGCAGCTTCTTTCTGCTGCTTTGCTTCCGTCCCTGTCCCCATCCCGCTCCCCTTTCTTTTTTTTTTTTTTAAAGTCCAGAACAACATATGGAGGGTTTTGATTTTTGTTCTTGCTTTTGTTTTTCCAAAGCCGTGAACATGCTTTAGACAAACATAATGAAACAATTTAAAAAAATAAAAGGAATGGAAATAACCTCCTATAAAGTGGCAGAAAAAAACACTATCAGCATCATCAGCTGTGCTCATGACAAGGCATACACTATTTCAGTGCGTCAAAGACACTTACATTTGCTTCATCTGAGAACCCCTGTGTGGAGGCAGCACTGCAGCGCATCCATTTCTGTTGTTCTGCAAAGAGGCCGTGATGGTCTGGGTCCTGGGGTTTTCGGTGTGGGTTGGTTTCTTCTAGGGTTCTTCCCAGCAGATTGTTTTAAATCTGCCGGGCTTTCGATACAGCGTCTTGAGCTGAGCTGTGTGAAAAGGAATAATAATTAAAAACCCAAGCACCACACAAACCTCCCACCTCACTTTTGGTAGATTTTTGTTTTCCTTTCGCTGAATGGTTGGAAGAATTGTGTTGCAGAGGTTGCTTTGACTTCAGTCTGTTAGCACCTAGCCTGGTAGCAGTGCCGCATTTGGAAAGCCTGCTCTGGTAGGCTGTGTTCCCAGCGTGGATTTTGGGCCCCTGGGAGAAGGATCGTGTTCTGAACTGCCTAGAGAAGCAAGTGTCTTGTATCATGGTTATTGTTTGAGAGTTTTAATGAACTTGTGACATCCTGTCACAAGAATCCTTAGCAAGATGTTTATAGTTTTTTAAAAGGGAAGCAAAATTGTTTCTTCCCTTTTTATTAAACAATAGGATAGGTTCAGACTCTGTTCTGGTGAGTCTTTAATTGGCACAAAAGGGCAGTTTAGCTTCATCTTAAGGAACAGTTATCAGGCTGGAATTGTTTGCCACTCAGAAACATATAGAGCTATATACTGTGTTTTGCATCTTCCTTCAGCCATTAGGTAGTGCAGCAAGTTGTTTCATTGGCATGAAAAGAGCAGCTAATGAGCACTCTTCTCCATCTCTGCCGCTGTCCCTACAAGAAATACACTTCTTAACGGAGCCTCGTGCTGCAGCAGTAGGAGGCTTTTCCTTGGGGAGGCCAGTAGGCTCTTGGAGGGGCAGGAGGAGGCCGTGGAACGGGCTGTCCCGTTGTGGCCTCCCAGCAAGGAAGAGAGCGTGGACTCGGGAAGCTCTGCGGGCTGAGCAGCGTCGTTGTGGCGAGAGCACCAGCGCCAGCCTCGGCGTGTGGGGTACCGCACAGATCTTGCTTGACCTGAAGTGTTCAGTGTGAATGTTGGCTAAAACCCATCAGAAGCCGGGGCGGCCATCGCAGCCAAGTTGTTAATTTAACCTTTTGTTCTAATCCCTTCTGTTGCACTGATGATTTAGTAAAAGCCAGGAAGAGGGGAGAGCTGTTATTCTGTACAGGTCGGGCCCCGCTGCACAGCGGGGAGAAGCCGGGGGTGCAGGAGAGAGGCCGGGCGTGCCGGCAGCACAGGAGAGCAGGGCAAGGTGACGAGGGGCTGCGGCTGAGCGGCCGCCCCAGGCAGCCCCCGCTCCTCTGGAGCAGCTCCTCTGCTACTTTGCAGAATATCTGCCGAGACTTCTGCCTTTTCCCCAGGACTTCTCCGTTTCGGTCAGTGAAACGCAGGGCGTGCAGCAGGCCGGGCCTCAGGATCCTAATTAGAGCGATGCTGTCAGCGCGGGTCTGTGCGTGGCTAATTGGCGCCGCGCAGATCCCGTGGGCAGCCCCTCCTTGGTCTGCCCGGCCTCGCACGAGCCTCGCGCGTTGTCCTTGGCAGCGCGGCGCTGGCCACCCTGTGTCCCCACGTGCGTCCTCCAGCGCGGCGCTCGGCAGGCGAAGGCTGGCAGCTGGCAGCTCCTGGAAGAAGCTGTAAAGCCCGAGCGGTCGGCCATTTACCGCAAACAATGCGCCAGCATGCCGTAACCTTTAGGTTGGCTGCTAGCAGCAGAGATCTGTCCTTTTGGTTTCATTGAAGTGCGCAGCAACCTTTTAACAGCGGAGGAGCTGCAGCGACTCTTCCAGAGCGGGTGTCTGAATGCTGCTTATTGATTCGGGGGGAAGGGGGCACCCACTGTGAGTTCAGCTTCTCCTGGCTTATAGCACATAATTAAAACTTCCTGGCAGAGTAACAAACGGTTCGACCTCAGCCCTCTCCACCGCCACACTAGCGGCTCCAGTTTCCCCAGGTGCTGCTCCCCTCTCGGGACGTCCCCGGGCCTGGGGAGGGGCTTGCGACCCGCAGCAACTTCCACCCCTGCTTCGTCCTGGTGAAAGCGGCATTAAACTGCAGTCAGCAGCCACAAATACCCCTCTTTAAAAGAGCCAGGTGTTTTAGTACCAGTGGTCAAAAATTTTGCTTGAAAGCCCTGAAGGGAAGCGACTTTGTCCCAGTTCTAGGTGGCTGTGCTGTGCTGTGCTGGTGGCGGTGCAGGCGGGCTCCAGGCTCGCCGCGTGCCGTGGCTCCCGCTCGTGGCTTGCCCGGGTGCCGACGTGGGGCTCCCCTGGGCGCTGACTTGAAGCCTTCCCTCTGCTGAGCGCGAGCCCCTGGTTCAGATTTACGCTGCAGAGCGGGAGGCGTGCGGGCGGTGGTGCAGGAGCGTGGGTAACATCAGTAACGCTTGTGCAGCGCTCAGGAGCGTCTGTGGCGAGTGCTCTGCTCCCTTTACGCCACTCGCTTCCTTGAGCTGGTTTTCTGCTGGCACCCGTGTGTGGCGGTGACTCGGCCCCAGCCTGGCTTCTTGGGGCCAGTAAGAGCGATGCTGCCGTGCCGTTCGGGGGGTCGGGACAGAGAGAGGGGTTTTATCCCAATGGAGACAGCTTTTGGGACTTGGGTTGCATTTTGGTGTTGTTTTCCAAATTTCTCTTCAAATCCACCTGCTCTCCTGACATCCTTTTTATGTTGTTCGGAGGACGGGGAGGCAGTTGCGCTGTGAGTGTGGTCAGGTCAAACTCCTCGCTTTCATCTTCGCTCTCCTGTAGGCGATGGGTATTTGGGGAATAAAACGCTAAGAGCAGGGTTTAACAGGCCTTTGTCTGCTATTGTCCAGCTGTGCTTGAGACAGCAACAGAGACGGTGAACAATAAACAGTGAGAGGAAGTAGGGCTTGTAAACAGCCCTGTTTCTTTTCTTCCTATTCCTGTGTTCCTGGAATATGACAAATTCTGCTTTTTACTCCAACTATATTAATAAAAATAACAAAGTGAGGTGCCTTCAGTACAGCTCAAAGCAGTTGTAGTTTTGGCTGTCACTTAATTTTTTTTATGGATGTATCTCCATCTGTGCGCATGTATATTTATGCCCGTGTGCGTCTGTTCTGAAGGCGCCGGGGAGGAAGTGCTTCTGCTCGGTGACTGTCCCCCTCGGGTCGGTGTTTCGCTGCTGCAGCCCCGCAGTCGGTCCCGGGGCCACCGTGTTTCAGCCTGGGGCCGGGGGACACCGGGCTGGAAGGGGCCCCTGTGCCAGGGCTCTCGCCCAGTGCTGGGGAGCTCGGCGGAGCGCTGCCCTGAAGGCGTTAGTTTTTCTTACCCTCCCCATTACCACTGAAAGCCTGTTTGACACCTCGCTGCTAGGATGGCTAGCTCACCGAATTTCTCGCCTAGCCTTATTCCTGGCTGTTTTATTCCCACGTTGTTCACTTGCGGCTCTGTGGGAAGCTGGGCACCTTCCTGTCAGAGGTTTCTTTGAAAATCTGATCTGGAAGTCATGCAGCACATGCCAAAGTCTTCGCTTCTTTCTGCTTGCCACTAGTTAAAGCTGTGACCCTGGTGTGAAAGGTTTGCATATTGGTGGTTTGATGTGACTTGTAAGGATGTCTGAAGAAGACTTCACTGTCTCAGGTCAACATTTTGAATTTTTTTACCCTAGTTTTTATCACTTGGTCTCTTTCATATTTTTGTGGGCTGTTTTCTGAGTCTCTCCTCAGCCCCCTTTCTTTTCCCGGTGCCAGTGGCGTTGTGCTGATGAACAGAAAACGAAGGAACAGGAGCTGCAGAGAGCAGCGTGGTTTGGCTGGGTTTGTTATACGAGCCTGCCTTTTGGCGAGCGGAGGTGAATCTTTTCCACTTGCACCCTTCTCCGTGTAAGCTGTGGCTTCGCCGAGCACGTGCGAGCATCCTCAGGTGAGAGGCAGCCCGGGGAGAGCTCGGGATGGCAGCGGCCGCTTCGTGCCCCGTTTGTTCCATCTCGCATTAAAAAGCCACCCAGGGCTCGTGTGTACTAAGGGAAATTTTTCTCATTGTTTTGTTTCAGATCTTAAATAACAAGCAAATAATATTGCACTACCCTGTTCTTTCATCTTTTTTTTGTTTGTTTTTAATTCAATCTCCAAGCGATTTGCCTCTCGAGAGCCACGGGCTGGTGGAGCTGCAGCTTCGGGGCCGCTCGGCGCAGGGCTCGGCGGGCACCCAGCCCCGCTGCGGCACCGGGAGGCCGGGCCCCGAGCTGGGTCTGCGGTCACCCCGGCTGGGCTCCGTCCCCGCTCTGCACGGGGAGGCACCTCCTGTTGAAGGTCTCCTCCTGCTTTGGAAGCGTTGTTTTGAATAGCCGTGCTGTTAATTCTTAAGCCCCGAGAGAGTAGCTCTCCGGTAGGAATAGCATCTGAAAAACAAAGCAATCAAAGGCAGGCTGTCCTCCTCTCGGGGCACGTTCGGTTGGCGGCGTCCCAGGGGGCACTGGGTCGACTTCTTTACACTGTCGGCTGTCCTCGGTGTGAAAGGCTGGAAAGTTGCAGCCTGCAGCATCCCTCGAACTCATCTGTGGCTCGTAATGTATATCGAATGGAGATATCCGTTCTGCTGAAGAGCATATAACAAAAATAATCTAACCTATTCCACCCAAATAAATAAGTCTGAAAATAAATCTCTCATTGTATTGTCTTTATAAATATCTTTTAAATTGAGTCTGAGTGACAAGATGCGGTTGAGTCACTAGAAGATCGTCTCTGATAGTGTTGGAGGAGCCTTTTCAAATATATTTTATACCCCAATTGTCATTGCAGTTGTACTTATCTTAGCCGCCTGCATTCCCCTTCACTCGCTGCAGATTTTAAAATGACAATTGGTAGATTGAAGACGGAGATGCTTCTGAGTGCTGCCTGGTGCCTCCTTGATTGGGCCTGAATCACTGGGGAGGGAAAAACGGTTCCCTGCGCGGGTGGGGAGGGGGCGCAGGCGCGTGGGGCCGCCTCCCTGTGCCCACGGACAGGGGAACTGGGGACAGGGGACGGGCCCGCCGTGAGTGTGGCACGGGGCGAACCAGCCGGCACGGCCCTCGCCCCGGAGCGGGCAGCCTGTGCGCGCTTATTAGGTTTTCAAATGTTATTTAGCTTGATTGCAGCCTTCTTACAAAAGGAGTTAAGACATGGATATAAAAGATAATAGAACTATAAATTGCAAGACAGGTTCTTATGAAATCAGTAAATTATTCATTTAACAGTTCTGTGCGTGCTAATTTCATGTTGCTATGGTATCTCAAAATGGAGGAGGGAGGTCAGTCTGCAAAACACGGGGCTCGCACCGACCGCGCGCATCTTTGTGGAAGACAGATAAGGCGTTACGCACAACCTTCAGTGGAATGATAAATTGCCTCTTTATCTGGCGTTGTCCAGGGAGATCCAAGGCAGACAACTGAAAGAGATGTTTCACACTAGCTAACGTTTTTTGGAATTAGACCAAAAATCGCACATTTCAGTCTTGAAATCTGTTTAAGTATGCATTGTCTTAGTGGCATCTCTCCGCGCTCTGTCTCTGGAGATAGACAAATCACAGCAGTCTGAAAGCCGACTTCTGGGGCTGCTTTAATGCACGCGTTGTGCTCTCTCTGCTCTTTCTGGTGGCCAGCAAGAGCTGCTTGGGGAAAAGGAACTTTCCTCCAACTGCAGTTTTCAAGAAGGGGAAGCTCTGTACTGTTGGTTTGGGGGGTATTTTGCTGTAACTTACTAATTGACAGAAAAACTGCCATCTCTGTGCTAACCGCCAGCCGTGTGCACGTGCTGGTGGATCGCCCTCCCTGTGCCCCGCGGAGCTGCTGGCCGCGGCTCGCTCGTTCCGAGGGCAGAGCGGATGCTGAAGTGCCAGCCCCCAATTTCAGGCTTTCAGCCACATTAAACTTGCAGGCAAAGCAGCAGGACTGGCGTGGTTTTGTAGGGTGGCAATAAGAAGAGATCTCTACTAACGCTGATCGTATCTTTTGCTTTGCTTTTTAACAGCCGCTGCGTAAGCAATGAAGGCGTTTGCCATGGGAGGATGCTCCTGTGGCCAGGGGCAGTGGGAATTGTCGTGTTTCTCCAGCAGGTGTTCACGGGCTCCTTCGTCGCGTTGCTTTTCGCGGAGCTGTCGGGGTCCCGCGTCGGGGTCCTCCTGTGTCCATGCTGTGCGGTCAGGGGACAGCGCAGGGACAGTGCTGTCTGTGGTGGTGGTGAGGGCAGAGCAGAACGCTTCCAGGCGGGATGGAGCCATCGCCAAGCGCTCTGAAGCAAATGTGGGAGACTCCAGCCCAAATGGCGGGAAGCCTGTAAAGCTGCATTACCCAAAGGGAAGTAACTGCTGTTCCACAACAGTCGTATTTTTTCCACTGTGCTTGGTTAATTGAGCCCACTGTGAGTGTTTGGGAGCACGGGTACCCGTTTTTTTCCCTGAGACACCAAATGCAGAGAGCATCTTTGTGCATATGGGGACGTATTTGTGGTCTTCTGCACTGAATAGTCTTAAGTTTTCCTGCTGGCACACGTGCTAGCTGCTGCTGCACTTCAGGTAAGAAGATAATGATCACATCATTAAGACACTACGAAAGCTGGCATTACTTGTTAGGTCAACATATCGATCTTGACATTACGCTGCAAGATTGTTTTTGGTGATGCCTGTCCATCCTGCCTCTTGCTCCAGGAGCAGGAAAGAAGAGGGACGGAGGAAAGGCAAAACTAAAACTCAACTGAAGCAACTTGACACAGATCTTTTCCCCAAAATAAAAGCTCTTTGGTCTTTAAAAAATTTGTTCTCCTGCGGAGGCTCCTGCCTTGTTGCTGCTGATTGGATTACTGGCAGATTTCCTTTAAGGCGATGGAAATCCCACGGGAGTCGCTGGGCTCGGGGGCAGATAATTTGGCTATTCTAAGTAAGGATCCTCCTTCAGCCTGTCGGGTTGGGGTGCATGGTGCCTTCCCGGGGACAGGACGGCTGTGGCCCCTCCAGCCAGCGGCAGAAGGCCGGCTGCGCTGTGCTGCCAGGCCCTGCAGCCGTGACATGGGGCTCACAGCTCCGGACTTGGCCGGCTGGCGTTCGTGGGGCGGGCGCTGCTCTGCACCCGCCGTGGGTCGCGCCCGAAGCGCTGAGGATAAGCACGGTGCTGTGGCAGGGCATTCTCCCCCTTTCTTCCGAAGCTCAGCAAGCCCCGGTGCGTGCCGGGGCCCTGCTGGCCGCAGGGCTCGTGCCTGCCGTCGCTGCGGTGCGGGGGCCCCGGCACCTCTAGCGCCTGCGGGTTGCCGGTGCTCCACGGGTAAGCGATCCGGCAGTTGGCTCCCTGGTGGCGTGCCTGTAACCGCATAGCTGTCCCTTACGGCCTGCTGTACGTCTGCATTGTACCTAATTTTCTGAGCATATTAGAAACCTTGGAAATACCCTTTTTGTCCTTGCTGCAGAAAAAAAGCCTCTCACTTTTTAATAAATTTCTACTTGTCTGGTTATCTCTTTTGTATTGAAGCTGTCCAAGCCAGCTTTCCTGATTTCCTTGGGCTCTTTTTATAGTATGCTACTTAAATATTAAGGTATTTTGGAAGAATAGCAGTGATTTTAATAATACATATGAAATTATATATATGTCTTATATTGCTAAACCTTTATTTGGTGTTTTAATCAAAGCTCACGGACTGCACTTTTAAAGTCAAGAGTGATTTTTAAGTCAAGTGATAGTCCAAAAAATGCATGATGTTTTTTAGCCTGACTCCCAGAGAAGCAGTGTTTACACCAGTGTTGAGCTAGTTTAATATCCCTCTCTAAATATATTTCATTAAGAAAGGTCCATATGGTGTGTCAGGGAGAAGGGGAATGCAGAGCAGAACCTGTGTCTGCCAAAGAAAACTGTTTTGATCTAATGTTCTGCATAGTACAACTTTTGGGGAAAAAAAATAAACATTGTCAGATGGGTGCTGCCAAATTTCACAATTTATCAAGAATTTCAGGCTGTTCAGTGATATTTTTTTTCTTCTGAATACTCCAGTTTCTGGAGTCTTGTGATTTACACAAGACTGTTCATTTTCATTTTTAAAGCATGTTGTAGAAAAAAGCCTCAAAATATGGAACCAAGAGGCTCTAGTGTCAGTGAGCTAGAAAAATGCTCGCCGCGTGGTATTTAAAGTCTCGTAGCGCTTTATGGGCATCTCCTGGTCTGCGGAACCTCACAGCTGGCGGGCGGCGGGGGGCGAGCAGGTGTCCTTGCGAGTAAAAGCAGCGCTTTGTCACGGCCGCCTTTGGTCTGGTCTGAGCTCGTCTTTGTCTCTAACACATCCAGCGAAGTTTTCCAGGTTTGGCTAAGGTTAGTTCACACCAATAAACAAAACCTGTCACGGAAATGTGCACCACTTCATACCTTTTGGGCTTACTCCAGGAAACGTTTGGAAGATGCCGCCTAATGAGAGCCTGGGGAGTTCAAGGAGCTGGCTTTGAATTTCTGACACTCAAGACAGATGTGGGCCCGATCCTTGTGGTCCCGCGGGGGGCCCCGTGTGCAGCTCTGGAAAGCCGGCGCATCCCGCACCGAGCGGGAGGAGGTCAGTGGCCGGGAGCGGGCGGGAGCGCTTCGCTCCCTTTCTCCTCCCTCTTTAGGAGGAAAGTCTCGGAGGGGCAGCTGCCAGAGGAGGCTCTCAGCTCTGCGCCTCCCGGTGCGGTGTGACCCTCGCTGGCCTGGTAGCTGCAGCAAAGGGCTGGCTCGGGGACCAGGGCACCTCGGCGGGGGCCAAGGTGTCAGCGGGCGCAGATGACCCTGGCTCAGCCTGCGAGGCATGGCGTGAGCTCCAGGCTTCTTGCCGTGCTGGAAGCGAGCCCTCGGTGGTGGGGAGTTCTGCCCTTAATGGTGGGACTCTGCAGGTCAGCCCCGAGAACAGCCTCGGCGCAGTAGTTTGCTGGAGAGACGGTCAGCCCGGAGTTACCCAGAGGATAATCGCTGATGACGGGACAGGTTTCAGTGGCGCGGCGCTGGGGGAGCAGGAGGGGCTGCGTCCCGACGGACAGCAGGTCGGGGTGCCTCCGCGCGGCATTTGTGGGGCTGTGCAGAGCTCCGCGTGCGGGGAAACGTACTCGTTCAGGCTGTTGGCGATCAATGTGAAGGACGGGTCTGTTCTTATGACGTTGCGAAATGACGCTTTATGGTGGTTAGCTGTTACAGGTCAGCAGCAAGCAAATAATGTAAAATATTTGTCTGCGTTAGTGACGTTCTCCTGGCATGGAAGTGCTGGCAGAGCCCTCGGGCCACAGCGAGCATACGTGAAGAAAAACCGTCACGTTTCCTGCAGCGTTGGTCGCGTTTGGGCTGGTTGTTGCAGAAGTTCCTCTGGAGGGGTCGCCCAGGCGCCCGCTGAACCCGCCGGCGGAGGGGAGAACGGCCGCGGGCTGCAGCCGGGTCCTCCGGGAGCTGGCAGAGCAGGCGCGAGCCTGGGAGGGGGAGGCGATGAGCCTTGGCCGAGGTCTGCGCTCGCCTGCGGGTTTCCTGGTCCTGCTTCGGCCCCTGGTGCGGAACAAGCCGCTGCTGCCCCTTTCCTCCTGGCCTGCTCTTTTTGGTCCTGTCCTTTTTTTTTCCTGTTAGGTCAGCTTTGAATTTATGGTATTGAAATACAATTTTGAAAGAACAAAATGGGGAAGATTGAAGTAGAAAATCAAGAGAATACGAGAATAAGGAAGAGTTAAAAGGGCCTGTGTCCTGCAGCTCAGTCAGCACGGCTAAAGTCTGGCCACCTGTGTCCGCTGTGGATTTAGTTGCGAGATCGGCACTGGAGCCTTGCTTGGGGAAGGGGTGTAAATCTCGTTTCCCAAGGCACTTAAAACTGGGTTTGCAAAAGCACAAGCAAAACAGCAGCGAGCACTCTTGCCTCAACCTCTTGCAGATGGGGACAGATCCTTTCACTTTTCCTCAAGACATTTTCCAGCTTGCAGCTGGCATTTGAAAATACACTATTAATAAATCTGTGAACCTTGTCATTGTTTGTTTCCTGATTATTTTTCTTTCTTTCTTTGCTTTCTTTTCTTTCTTTTTTCCTTTGCCTATTTTAAGCGTTGGTTACAAAATGAATGCTCTGCTTACTGCCGTCCTTTATCATGTAATGTTTTCAGCAGACACTCCAGAATTAAATATGTACAATTTCCATAATACTGATTATCCCTGTTTAAGTGCTATTTTAGAGGGTATTAATTTCTGTTGCAGTAACAGCCGCAGCGCTCAGCACCACCAGCCCGGTTTTCCCTCTGTGCCTGAGACTTGCTTTTGGTGGGAGCCTCCATTTGGCCTGAACTGCCCTCGTTTTAGCCCCTCTGCTCTACGTGGAAACGCGTTCCTGTGCTGCAGCCAGACAGACATCCAGGCTGAGGAGTTGGTGCTTTGTTTGAAGGAGGCTGCCTCTGTCACTTCTGATATCGTCTGTTTTTTGCATGCAGAAACACAAAGCACAATTAGAATACAGTTATATATCCTCATAGTTATTAAAGCTTGGATTAACATGACATAAAGTTTTGTCTGGGGAGCCTTTTGCTATGGCTCAGGGAGCGTTTTTGTGTGACAGTAATAGGCTACAGTTAATATACTTGAATGATACCAGAATCTGTGTAATAAGACAGAACAAAGGGGGTTTATTTGGAGCTGAATTACAAAGGTGGAATTATCATTGTGAACAATCCACTGAGATGGGAGCTTAGTTATTGTGTCTTGTCTTATTTCAGCATAATAAAGTGTAGCCAGTGAAGCAGAATTTAAAAATACATATACACATCTCAGAAGGACACCTTGTCAGTCAGCCGGGATTGATGTGTGGACCTGTCACCTTTATTCTTAATGCCAAAATCCTCTCTCTGCCCATTTTTGCACTTTGCTTGATTTACAGAGCCTGTTTGCCGTGATTCAAGAGTCTCTTGTAGCGTTTCTAGGAGAGATTCATCACTGGGACATAATCCATTCAAACAGAGTTTGGGCGAGAAATAAGAAGTGTTTCAAGCCCAGGGAGTTTACAACAAATTTTTAACGGGCAGCTGCTGGGCCCTGCAGGGGAAGAAATGGGAGGGCTCTGCCGTGTGCGGGGCTGCGGGGGAAGAAGGGTCGGAAGGTGGGAGCTGCCCCTCGAGCCCCGCTGCGCTGCGTGCGGCGGGGTGGGAAGCAGCCGGTGCCAGCCTTCTCTCATTGCTGTGTGGATTTCATCTCACATCTATGCTCCTAACCCCTTAAATGGCGTAATTGTTCTGGCAAGTGGGGAGCTGGGATGACTTGGCCCAGGAGCTGCCTGGTTTAGCAGAGGGGCTGCGCTGCTCGCTGGGCGCGGAGGGAGGCCGTGGGGCGGAGGCGCTGCCCCGGGAGCCTTCGAGGGGAGCGAGGCCGGCATCCGCCGTGTGCGCCCGTGTGCGGATGCCCATGCGCGGGCACGAGGCAGGTGGAAGCGGACGCTTTGGTAAACTCTTGCAAATACGCATTGCTCTGGTCAGCAGCACAAAATGAGCCATCTTTAAAAAAAAAAAAAGTGTGAAACATAAGTAGTTCTGTAGGTTTGCATTCAATCCATGTGTACTGCTGTTTCGGTGGGCAGGGTGCCCTGATTTGTGGGTAGAATAAGGAGGTTTGGTCGGGGGCTGGGTTGTTCTCCTGGGTTTAGGGTCGGTGTGCCGGGCTGATGCAATCGGTCCCCTGCAGAGCACCTCGACGTCCCCTGGGAAAACATGCCACAGAAGTGCGCCTTATTATAACAGTCACATCGGCTTTTGGCGAGAGAGGATGGCATCCGTAGCCAGATGCTGTTGTGTATTTTAAATGCTGAAATGTGCTTTCTGGGACGACAGGGCTCCCTGCCTGTCCTGTCCCCTCGGCAGCCCTGCTGCGGCCGCTGGCCCCGGAGAGCAGTGTTGAGCCGCCCCACGTCGGTGCCGAAAGCTAACCCCTGCCCGAGCCCCGAATCCCCGTTACGAGGGTAATGAGGGTGGGGGAGCAGCATCCTCTTTTTAAATTTTCATTTGTAAACTGAAGAAAATGATTTCTTTTTCACACACGTTGTTTTGGTGATGTAAGTAGCTGCAGGAGGTTGGATGGCTTCAGCATGGCTTTAAACAAAAAATCTCACAACAGCAATTTCTTTTTCTGCAGTAGGGTCTAAAAGAGCAGCAACACAGTTTCAGAAACCCAGGAATCGCGGTGATGCCTGTAATCCCCGCGCTGTCCAGGGGCAATTAAAAAATACAGCTGGGCCTGGGTTTCAGATGGCCGGGTGAGGCTCTGTCAAAGCGCTGAGCGCTTGCCATGCTGACACGTGTGAAACTCGATTTACCCACCACTAGCCGTAGTTCGTGGGCATTAAATCTCTCTCCCAGCAATGTGACACTTGGGCACAGCGGGACACGATGGCATTAGAGGAGCTCCGAGGGGCACACGGTTGGGTTTAGGTGTGAGAGGATCTGGGCCGTGCCTCGGCCAGGGCTGCTAATTGCTTGCTTCTAATACCGTACTCAGCCTTAATAGCCTGCTCTCGCGGCAGATTGCCTTTCCCAGCATTTGCCGAGGAGCCCGGCCAGAGTGGGAAGGGGTGGCACCGGGGGGGCTGAAATCAAGGTGGTGCTTTAAAAATCCACCCCGGCAGCCCGGGCTGGTGTTCCGGCCTGAGATCCGTGATGGAGCCCAAATTAGTGGGGCCAGGCTGCAGCGAGCGTCCCGGGCTCTGGAGTGATCCGAATGGCATTCCGTGCTCAGGGCTCTCGCCGCGTGCGACACGGGGCACAGAGCGGGCTGGGCGGTGCCGCTGCTGCTGACGGGCGGTGGTGGTGATTGCCCCCGAGGGTTGCTGGTAATGGTGATGCTTTTCTGTGGCGAACAGATTTAAAAGATGCATTCCCACAAACGTTTTTTGCTTCTGTCTGCTAATCAAGACTTTCTGGCATATTTTAAGAGTTAAAGGAGGAGTCTAAACCCACAAACAATAGAAATCAGAGCTAGTGCTTCACTGACGATTTTTCTCCCCTCTGCTGAGGGTGGAACGCGTGCTGCAGCGTGAGCGATGAGGGGCTGCAAGTGGGGCTGCGGCCCCGGGGAAATCCCTGCTCCCAGCTCCGAATGTGGGAGTGCCGTGGCAGAGCTCTTGGCTTTTCTAGAGGCTTGTGAAAGCAGGTCCAGGGACTTGCCTTCCCCCGGCTCTGTCACTGATCTGTGACAACAGGAAAGTCACTTTTGCTGTCCATGCGTCGGTACCGCGAGCTGTTGGAGCAGGCAGCGCGTCTCACTGCGTGCGCTGGGAGCAGCGGGGCTCTGGTCCAAGGGGCAGCCTAAAAAAAAGCCATAAATCAGCAGTGAGATGAGTTTGGTGTGAGCGTGGCTCTCTGAATTCCCACCTCGTTAGCAGCAGCGCAGGAGTTGTGGACTCGCAGCCAGGCCAGCACCGTGCTGCAGCACTGGCTGCGGGAGGGTCTGGCTCTGGAGTGGTTTTCCAGGGATTAAAAAACCTAAATGTAAGCCATGTTTGATTTGGGGCTGAGGGACAAGTGAGGAGAGAGCTCTGCTTGGAAGAAATAGCCCTGGAAAAATATTCTTTAATATGCAAGTCAGTATCTGAAAAGAACAATAAAAGGGAAAAGGATCTAGCAGGAAATAAAATGAAACTTTTTTTCATTACAGTGAAGGAAAACTTAGATGAGTTTTTCTTTGCTAATAAACTGCACTTTCATTTTGCAGCTGAGCCTTTTTCTGAGGCTGACTGTGGCAATTGTTCATACTTTTTTTTTTAAACTCTCGGCAATAAAAAAAGCCCTTCATGCATCAGGAACCAGTAACGCAATCCTGGTCTTATCTTTGCACTTATTCAGCAGGTATTTACCGAAGGGCAGTGGGAAGCTCTTTAAACTCTATCTTGTGCCTTTGCTCAGGATGTCTCTTCATCAGATCTGTTCAGCTGTGTCCTGTGCTGGGGCTGCACTCCAAAGGCATCTTCAAAAAACCCCAGCTTGGGTTCCTGTGAGCGGGGTTTTTCTCAATGTACTCTGCAACAGGCAAGGCTCCGAGCAAGGTCCGACTGCACGGCTCGAGGGCGCTGAGCGAACGCTGTAGCGTATTGGGGCTCCTTCAGTGGGAGAGAAAAACCTCTGCTTTAGCGCTGTGTATTTGTGCTCTCAAATGGGGCAGAGGGGCATGTGATTAGTTCATTCCTCTGCAGGTTTTGTGACCGGGTGAAGAGGAACAGCTTCTCTCGTGCTCAGGGCAATGCAGTAATGCAGGACGCGGTCCTGTTACTACCGCGTGAGTTGTGGTGTGCTGGCCACTTGGTGCCTTGATTCCAGGAAGTGCTTCAAAGGAAAATGTGAGAATGAGGTGTCTTCAGAAAACCCATCTTGGCCTTAATTGCACATAACTGTGCGCTTAAAATTGAGCCACGCTTAACAGCAGTTTCCATGTATTAGGGATTGTTCCTGAAATAGCGCCTGATTCAGAGTCCAATGTATTCTACTTCATTTGGTGTTCAGAGAGGTGATTTCTGATGCTCTTTCTGGCATGTGGCTTTTAATGGTCTGTCTGCATCGAGTTATTTGGCATGTTTGTTTGTAGTAAACAAAACAGCTGCTTGCGTTTTAGTGTTGCATCAGTGGGGAAAATGCTGGGTTTGGAAAGAAGACTTCACACTGCACGGAGCGCACTTCACCCAAGGGCCTGCAAGTGCTCCGCAAATATTTGAGGCTCCCTCCGCTGCCGGGGGAGGCTGCGGCCTCGTGTGTCCCGGGCGTTGCTCTGCGCGGCCCGGCCTGGAGGCCGGTGGGAGGGCTGGAGCTGCTGGGGCCCGAGCTGCGCGCCGTGGGCGGCCCAGCACCGCTACCGGGTGCAGGGAGCCGGAGTCGGGCTCCCAGGTTTCCGCGGGAGCATTTGGTGCGCAGCTTGGTGGTGGCCCAGCGCCGTGCCTTGCGTGGTTTTGATGGGGTGTCACTGTGCAACGCTACAAAGATGCTTACACCCTCTTTTCTGTTCCCTTTGTGATGGGAAAATTGGATTGAAAGTTGTCCGCTGCGGCTGAAGAGCAAGGCTTGTGGAGGCGAGGCGCCGTGCCGGCACCGGGAGCTGCCTCCCGGCGGGACGGGGCTCCGCCGGTCGCGGTTCCCAGGTCTGTGCGGGGCAGGCGGCGTGACTTGAGTACTGTTTGGAAAAGAAAACAGATTGCAACTTTGCAGTGCTAATATGTAAACGAGCACTGTGAAGGGAGGAAGAATTATTTCTGCTGACGGCAGCTAATGTGCCGTGAAAGTAAAACCACAAACTGCCTCGCACCTGGCTTGCTGAAGTGCTGAAGGAGCAGAGTTCTGCCGGTGCCCCTGCAGCATCGCCGCAGAGCCGCCCGAGCAGCAGCGGCCGTCCCGTTCCCTGCCCCGCGGCACCTTTCGGGCGCCTGGTGCATGGGAGGGCTTCTGGGCGCTGGGGGGGACGTGGGGCCGGCTAGGCTTGGTCCGAGAGCACCTGGCTGAGCAAGGGAGCTGGGACGAACTTCAGCGTTGTCAGCTCTCGTGCCTTCACTCTTGTGATACTTGGTGTATTTAAGCTTCAGTTCAGAGTGATGCGCTTATGTGGAGCTCTCAGCATTTGCTTTCAAAAGAGCAAAAGTGCTCCTGTGTTTCACCTGGAGAAGCTTAAAAATGTGAACCCTTGTGCACAAGTGCCAGAAAGAATATTTAAAAATTACTCTGTGCATTGAAAAGTACACTTTGTGTGCGTTTGTCTCATGTTTTTGTCTGGTGATAACTCCTGTAGGCAGGAGGAAAGGGGAAGGGGCTGGGAGCAGAACGGGTGGAGCTTGGGTTCTTTGCTTGTTTGCGGAACTCGCAAGAAAAAGGGGAAAACACCTGGGAAAAGTTACTCGTTGATGGGGAAATTTATAGCAAATAGTGCGTACTGCATGCACATGCACGTGTATGTGTGCAGGGAGGCAGGATGCCTCGAACAGACGGCTAGAGGAGGATGCGTGTGAGAAGTTGGTCTCCTCATCCCAGCAGGGAACCAGAGGTTGGGGTTTCAAGTGTTGTGCTTGGCTCTGGGACCACGTGGGGGTCACTTAAAACGTCTGTAGCCCGGTTCCCTTTGAGTCCTGCCCTCTTCCTTGTCTGGTGGGTGAAACACAAGGCTGTTTGAGGCAGGGAGAACTGGATGTCTGTAAGCGAGTTTGGAGGCTCTCCAGCAGACGGTTTGGAGGAGATGCTGTCCCTGCCCCTGGTGCAGGGCGGCAGCGGGAGCCCTGAGAGGGAGCAGGGTCGGAATGTGCTCCTTCTGCTCCGTAACGCACGCTGAAGCATTTCTGGCTGTTGACGTGTGTTTTAAAGCTGTCACTTGCTCCCTGTCTCATACTGTAGCATGGACCAAGTTTGATCACAGAAGACATTTCAGTGGCACCGATTTGTGACAAATGTAGACTGGAGTTTCATTATAACAGTGACGGAAGCGCTGCTCTAATTCACGAATGCGTTTGTTAACCAAGTGCTACAGCTTCGTGTAAACACGCGTATTGTGTGGCACCGGAGCAGTCTGCTTCCACAAACAAGTATGCACGTCTGCTTTTTGTCCTCCGTTGCGTTAGCTTGTGCTGTTTTAAAGCAAGCAGCTTTAGGAAGGGGGTGACCCCTGCTGCTGCGTTTGTCCCTGCGTGCGGTGGGGACGCCTGAAGCGCTGGAGACGCCTGAAGCGCTGGAGGGGGAAGAGGCGAGCGGCTCCGTGCCCGCCGTGGCGTGGGGTCCGTCCCTGGCAGCGCTCGCGGGGCTGCCCCGTGCTCGGAGCCGGCTCTGGCTGCGGCTTGGGCCGCCCCTGCTGCGGACACTGCCCGTGGGCAGAGGCCACCGCGCGGCCAGGGCTCTGCTGCAGGCCACGGCGGCCCCAGGCCAGGCGTGGTGCTGGTGCTGGTGCTGGTGCTGGCTGCCTCGGGACCCGCTGGGCTGTGGGTGATTTAGTGCTGCAGCAGCGGCGCATTTGTCTCCCTGTCGAGCCATGGAGGTAATGGTGCATCCTGCCTCACCGGCGTCTCCTGAGGGTAATTAACAGAAAGATGCCGAGACGCTCAGATACTGCCTTCCGTGGCCAGGTCAGTGCTGGTGTTATGCTGGTGGATAAAGAAAGGGTTGTCGCGGCAGCTTTTGCTTTATTTATGCGGCATTTGTCATCTCTGTTGCCATCCGGAGATGTTTCAAGTGCGTCGGCCCTGAGTGGCACGGCTCTCGGCCCTGAGGCCGACCCTGGAATGGCCGAGGCCGCAGGCGTTTCGGGCACCGGGCCGTGCCGCGGCTCGTGCTGCTGTGCCGTTCTCAGGGTGAGGTGCTGCTCTCTTCTGCGGTGAAATCTAAGTTCTTGGTGCCAGTCTCCATGGGTGTGGGGCTGTGAGTAGCGCAGCGCGGAGCCGGCTGGTCTCACCCTGGCTCCGGGGGTTCGTGTTCATAGTGACTGCACGCAGCCCCTGGCACTTGCTGCACCCTTTTTGGGTCGGGGTCTCACAGCGGGCCCTGCGGCTGGGTGTTGGTTTCCCGCTGCGCTGCTGCCCGGCGGGCAGGAGCAGCCGGGCGTCTCGTGGCCTCCTGAGCTGCGGCCTCCGTTATTCCGTTTCAGAAATGCAGCGCTGGAGCCTATTTTCCCGTCAAGCTAAGCAGACCCAGGGGACGGCCGCCCACGCGCTGGCGGGCATAAATTGTTCTGGGCAATTAGACCTGGCTGCAGGGCTTGATTGTGGAGGAGATCAGAGCAGGCCCAAGGCTTTGCTCCGACCGAGGCAGGCTATTCCGTCTCCATAAAAGCACGACAAACACGCTCGTGCCCTGAAGCCAAGGAGAGGGTAACGCTGTGATGGTTTTGCTGTGCTCCCTGTGTTGCTGTTGTCTCCAGCTTGATTTCCGTTGTGAAAGGCGTCCCTGAAGCACCCCTGTTGCAGGTGCCTGGGAGGCTGGGGCCTCCTCGTCTGGGGAAAGTCCCTGCCAGTGCCTGGGTGAGGTCAGGAGCTGTGAATGCTGCCTCCTAGAGAGGCTCGTCCTGCATCCCCCTCTCTTGCAGGGACCCACACACCTCTCCGGTGGTGATCCTGGCTGCGTAGGTACATTTTGCCTTTTGGAGAGATGTCCCGGGAGTTCACGGAGTGCCTCCCGTTCTGCTGGATGGAGACTGTTCTCAACCCACACTGACATTACGCTGTCGTACTGACGCTGGCCCTGGTTGTTTTCTTCCTTCCTGTTTTCACTGCTTCTCTGCTGCTGGTCGTGGGGTGGCACAGCAGTCCCTGTTGCCGAACAGAACTGCCTTCACGTTTCCCAGTGCTTTTTGCAAGAACCTTGTCCTCCCATTCAGCGGTGTTAGGTACTGTGTGGCAGGTCAAAGGAGAACTCCAAGGGTCCTCACAGAGTTTATAACGAAGTCTGAGAGTGACAAACTGCCTTGCTTTCATCAACACTTCACGTTATTAAGGAATTCATGAGAAATTGTACATGGAGTCACCTTTAATTTGTCCTGCTGTGGAAAGCTTTTTTCTGGAGAGCGTTAGTCATTCCTGCATCGCCCTTGGTAGAGTTGGTGTTGAGTAACGTCTTGGCTTTTCGCGGGAGCATTTTGAAGTCCAAGAGTAGCCACTGTGCTTTTTGGCAAGCAACTGGGATGCTCTTTGCCATGTCACGGCTGGTGAGCAAGCCCCGAGATTAACGTGATTGAATGACTGTTTTAATTTCAGCCCTGATGGAGCAAAATTAGTTACAATGATATGTGTGTGTTGAATAAAATTGTAGTTTTATTAGCTATAATTGCTGAAGAAGACTTTTTAAAGACTTGACTGCTGGGGGGAAAGATTGCTAGCACTGGAATTTGTTCTCGCGCAGTATGGCACTGATTATTATCGCGGCGCATAATGCGTTAGCCCTTGGTTGGTAAGTCGGCACTGCGAAACACTGGGGCGCGCCCAGCGAGGGACCCCACCACGCGCCTCCAGCCCCCTGGGGAGCGCTGCACGCGCCGTGCCCGGTCCCACAAGTTGCCCAGCTGTTGCCGGCAGCCGGGGCTGCTCAGTGGAGCTGTAGTGGTTGGTGCTGGCAGCCCTGGAGGTCTGCAGCCAAGACGGCGGCCGTCGGGGTGGAGCTGTCGGGTGCGGTGGGACGGGGATCGGCCACCTCCGGGCGTGCTGGGGTGTGCTGGGGTGTGCTTCTTGAACACCGGCACCGCTGAGCCCGAGCGAGCACTCGGGGCGTTACAAGGGAAGGGGCTGTGCTGGAGGAGGGAGGGCGTTCTTGGTGGAGGGAGGGGAAAAGGTTAAAGTGTTTGTTTCTTTGTTTAATTCCGTTGTAATCAAACCCAGAGGCCTGGTGTGGGGGAACAATTTTTTCTAACTGTCTGGCATGCGATATGCATTTGTCTTAATTTATGCGGGGGGAGGTTGTAAATCTGCAGAAGCGCATTGCTGGCGCTTAGATTTCACTTGCGTATTTAAAATAATAGCACCTGACAGTTTACTAGGAGCTAAGAGGTTTTTCTGCTTCAGAAAGCAAAATATTGTAGGAGTTGTGCAGTGTGTATAAATAATTTGAGGATTAGACCAGAATACCCAGCACGCTTTTCTGGAAGAGCAGAAGATGTGACAGACCCATAAAGTTTACAAACCTGGGTCGGAGGTGTAGAAACACAGCCCAGATGCATGTTGCTGAATGTCATCCTTTTGTAATTTTTTTTGTCCTAGGACCTCATCAGAGTTGCCACAGCGTTAGATTGCAGTGTGTTATTTCATTTGTCTGGCCTCATTCTTCTTTACCTTGAAGGGATGGAAAAGATAGCGCTAAATCTGACTGAGAGTGCTGGAAGTGAGCAACCCCAGCCGAGTCCAGCAGCGCTCTGCTGTGGGCCTGGGGCGAGGCAGGAGGGTCTCCTTCCGCTCTGGATGTGTCGGGAGCTCGGGTTTGGATCAGGACAGACTTTCCTGGACTGGATGAGGAGGCATGTGAGGGATAAAAGGCTGCTGCATGCTCGTTAGTTATGGCTGTGAAAGTCAGCGGTTTCCCCATGGAGGTTTTACTGAACGAGCAAACTTGATTCAAAGGAAGAAAAAGAACTTGGAAATACGAAGCGGTGGCTGTTGTTCCTCCCGTGCAGGCATGCAGGCACCCTGTAAATAACCGCCAGCTTTATAAGCTGCGTTTATACGAACTGCCTCCTGGGCTTGCCAGGCTGTGTGGACGCGGTGCCCTGCCCCGGCAGCTCTGCAGGGGCGCAGGTCGGTGGGGCTTCCTCTCGTCCCCAGACTGGTCCCTTTCAGGAGGGTTGTCCTGGATCTGGGGTCCCGCTCCTGATCCTAGAGCTTTCCTGGTGGCCCTGTGTGGTGGTCCCACAGTAAAGAGGCTCTGCAGGGTCTCCACCAGCTCCTGGGGAACCGGTTACATTGTTGGTTTGATTTCACCCAACTTGGCTCAGAGTACAAATCCAGGTTGCAGAAATACAGGACCAGACATGAAGTTTTCCAGAAACTATCAGTTTCAGTCATCCCAGCTTTCTAGCTAGGTTTTCACTGATTTCAGTGGCAGCACCTGTGGTGGCTGATTCAAACTACTCTTCTCCAGAAACTTACTGAATTGCTTCTTATCTTTGTAGAAGATTCAGCCTTTTCATTAAGGTGTGAGCTGTGATGGGCTGGCGCCAGGTTTGATCATCTCTGACCGCTCAGGACTGCCCTGCGCAAAACGAGAGGAGCTGAAAATCCCTGAGAGGAAAGTGGGAGGAATGAATGGATAATATTGTGTATTCTAGTTCTGGCTGGCTCAGTTGCATTAAATTCAGAGCCTTTCTGAGTACAATTAATAGTCATTTTATTTAGGTCATCCTGGTTTTGTTGCTTTAAATATATGTCGCCATTAAAGTGGAAGAAAATCAAATACATATATCTCTGTGGATCCTTTTGTGAACTGGTTGGGCATATTTTAAATAACCCTGGGAACTGTTAGGATTATTAAAGCCTTTGGCTCCTCCAATTTTTTTTTCTTTCCTCTTCTTATTCCCTTTTCCTCCTTCCAGGCAGTGATTAAAGAAATGGTGTAGCCCTTCCTTTTCTCAGAGCCCCAAGTGGATTGGAAAAAAAAGGTTAAATAAACTAAAACCCATTACTTAGGCTTTATGTAAGAAACTGGGTCTAAATTGGATGTGTGTGGGGGGCATGCTGGGACAGGGGAGAAGTCTTTTAGACTTACGAAGTGTCCACTTGCTCCTGCTATTCTCTGGCAAGCCCGTCTTTTCTTTGCCCTGAGCGCAAAGACTTTGCGTTCATTTTGTAACGCTCTCTCCTCTGATGCTCGTTATTAGTTAGGGTTAATCAGCTCCTTTCAGCCTCCGCGTTGAGCCGCGCTGCATCAGAGAACAGGTACCCGTTTGGGGTTGCCAGGTGGTCCCAAGCCGCTGGCTCGGGGCCGCGGGATGTCCCGGCGGTCCCGTGCAGGCCTCAGCCTCCCACCGCCGTGCACCTGCAAGTTCAGCTCGCTGCGGCCGCGGCTTCTCACCGGGCCCGGAGCTCGAGCCTCCAGGGGGCCCAGCTGCGGCCTGGTAGCTGAGGCCACGGGTTCTCCTCAGGGGTGAAGACCTGCCTGGCACTGGAGGTGGGAGGGCAGCTCTACCGGCTGGCCCCTGCGGCTGCAGGGTGAGGCTGCCCTTCGAGCGGATGGTGCTAGAGGGAGTCACGCTGGCTTCCAGCAGCACTGCTTGCTGGCAGAGGCTGCCTGGAGACGCTGCCTGGGCCTTGTGAAGACCCCTCACGTTGCTGCGGGGGGGTGGTCTCACTTCGGGGTGCCCTGCCTGCGGCACAGGGCCTGTGGCTCTCCGGCCCCTGAGGGCTGCTGGCCGGCCCTGTGCCACGGTGGGTGAGCTGGCGCGTCCCAGGCAGGCCCTGGAGGCGGGCATCGGGTCTTCCAGTCCTGGTTCTGCCCCTGCAGAAAACTTCCTTCGTGTCTGTAAGAGAGGCGTTAGCTGCGCGTTTTGAGTTGAGATCTGGAAAACTTGTTGTTCAAGCATCTTTAAAATATTGGGCAAGCAGTGGAACCTTGTCATGGAGGAGGGGGTTAACTTCTGGACAGTCACAGCTACTGAGGCTACTCAAGTTTCATTGAGTTTCATCTATGGGTTTTTTTTTCTTCCCTTGAAATAGGGATCAGTTTGCTTACTACAGGGTTTACTGCCGGTTACCTTGACTGTGTCCCTTATTTCTCCTTGATGAAAACTTGAACAAGCTGCTTGTGTTTGATTCACAGAGAACCGTGAGAAACGGGCTGTGTGTGTGAGGCAGTGTGGTTTTCTCATTCTATTCAGCTCTTTGTATATTCAAATTCTTCTAGTTTCAGTTCTTGCTGTTCTGCCAGATTTCCATACCATTGATGGGTTTTCTGAATTAATAAGTTTCTTTCTCCCCCTCCCTCCCATACCCTCGCCACCTTTTTGCAACTGGTGAAAAGTTTTTCTAAGCGCGCTGCCCTCTCCATATTGATTTTCTTCTCTTGCTTGTCTAACCAGCTCTTAGATGTTTTATTTTGCAAAGCGTTAATAGAATTTTTCTTTTGCCATTGCACTCTATCTATTCAGGAGGTTTCAAGAAGTCTCATTGTGTCACTGGACTATAGAGGAAAGAGGCTATTCTTCTGTTACAATGGCTGCCCTAAAAAATAACGCAGGGTGGGGTAAACTCAAAAAGGGCAGAGACGGAGATAAAATGTTCTGACCTTACGAAACAGAAAAGATAACCAATTAGACATTGTTGAAAGGGCACCAGCTGGCTTGAAGAACACCCCCCTGATTATTTTTTCTTAAAGGCATGCTTGGTCCAAATCTGAAACTCAGCTGCAGAGAGCCGCTTCCCCCCTGCCAGGTTTTCGGATTTGAGCTCAGGGGTCCGACCCTTCTGTACGTGGCTGCACGCCTGGCTCCAGCCCCAGCACCGGGTTCCTCCCGGGGGTTCAGCGCCCGCTTCCAGGGGGAGCCGCGCTCTTCGGGGCCCCGGCCGGCACGATGGAAATCTCCTGGATTAGCCCGCGCAGGCTTGGCTTGTTACTGCTAGTAAGGACTCATTGGCATAAAAATTCTCTGCCAAGATCATCATTCCAGCAGGGGGGGGGCCTTGGTACACATGGCACAAAACTTTGCTTGCCTAGTGGCTGTGTTTCTGGCGGGAGGAACAGGATGAGGCTGTGCAAGAGGCTAAAACCTGTGTTGTTGCTGCTGCGGGCCGTAGCTGAGCCTGAGATGGGGTTCTGAGCCCCGCAGCTCGGGGTTCCTCCTGCTGGAGGACTTCGGGATGAGGCATGGCCGCACTAAAGCAAAGCGAGGGTAGATTCGTGTTGTGCCTCATTTTATTTCTCCTCTCTGCCTAAAAGCAATACACAGCCTTTTGAAAGCCCCCAGTAATTCACGTCCTTGCAGGAGGAGGTGGCGTTTTGGGGTGACAGCTCTTTCAGGGCATTTGCAGCCAGGCGAGTGCAGGACAGAGAACCTGCTCGGGCCAGTGGTGGTCGTGCCGCAGCACCTCCAAGGCCTCGGCGGTCTTCTCTGAGCTCTGGAGTGGGATTCGAAGCAAAGACTTTGCGGTGGGAGAGCTGTGTGTTAAAACCTGGGGGACAGAGTGATGTGCGTGGGGGTAAAAGGGTGGTCAGTGGGCTCGCCTGGCCCGAGGCTGAGGAAGCCACAGCGCTCTAGGAAACGCGTTAGGTGCAAGGTGTGATTTTTGTTTCCAGTGAGGCCAGGACCTGTGAGAATGAAAAATAAAGATTGCTGTACAGACGTGACCCCAGAGCAGAGATAAGTGGTTGTGGCAGGGTGAAGGGGAGCCCTGTCCTTATCTGCCTTCTGATATTACTCAGCCTTGTGAGTTTTCTTCTTCAAAGTCAAGAAAGACAGTGGGACAAATGACTCTGTGCTTAATGTGGTTTGGATTTTTCATTGCATCAGCATCTTTAGGTCTTGTTCACGATGGGTATTCAGGAGGCACACCGTTCTCCTCCATCTCAGGGTGTTGCTAACACATTTTGCAAATCTCTTTGAAAAAGTTAAGAACAAGTTAACCAGAGACGGGTTTCTAATAATCTCCAGGTACAGTATAAGGTTCTGCTGCACTGCATTTTTATTATATCCTGGAATGTATTTTAATACAGTAGTTAACAGAGGTTCAAGCTGTGTTTTTACCACCTTCCCAAAACGTGTCTCTGCTCAGCCAAGACTGATCCTGTAATTTAGCGCAGAAGTAGGCTGAGCGTGTGCTGCCCTGCACAGGAGAGCTGCAGTCAAACTGTACACCCTGAACCACGGATTTTAACCAGGTGGAAGGGAGCTTTCAAATCCTGCTGTAATTCCGGGATCACGTTAGGGCGGCAGAACCCGGCACAGCTACCAGCAGCAGTCCCACCTGCCCACGGGGTGCTGTCCCCCTGCAGCAGCCTGTCCGTACAGGGGAGCTGGAGCCTTGCAGCCAGCCGCACGGGGAGGTGCGGCGCGGCTCGGCTCAGCCTGGCGCCTCCCGGGCCGGGTTGCTGCCCGGCCGTGTTGGCAGAAAGGAGGAGGTCGGCACAGAAGTGGGCACAGGCTGCTGGGATGAAAGGCAGACCCTGTGGTGGCACTGTGCAAGGTGAAGGGAGCGTGTAACTACGTTGTAAGTCACTTTTCCTCAGATAAATGATTTATAGAAATCCAGAATATAAAAACATGAAAATCTCATAGAAATTACTGGAAAAAAAAAACTTAAAAGATAACCTTCCCCCAATGTCTTCTACAATTAAGCAGTGGTGGACGTTTTCATCACCCTCTGGTTTAACACAGGCAATAGGAAGGCTGTAAGTTGTTTCAGAAAGGCTGCACAGGACCTTCCCTGCAGCATGCAGGACTGACCTGACTGCATCAGCCCCTGAAGCCTCTGAGCAGCAGTCTAAAATGTGATAATGCTGGAAAATAAATCCCAGCACAACAATCTTCTAAAATAAGTGTAAAATTTTAGGTGTGGCTGCACAGATTAAATGGAGGTGGAATAAATCATGCAAATAGTAATGAAAATTGAAAGCAATTTGGTTGCACTTCAGTACGTTTCATCAGTCATCTCTCTTCTGAAGTGGAAATGCCAAGCCTGATGCGAATTAAACTTTGTCCCTCCTCCCTCTCCCCTCTTTCCTCTAGCTTTTCAAAAGGCCTTTTGAAAACCTCTGAATACCTTTTTTGGCTGACCAGATTTTACCCTGCTCATGCTCCTTGAAACCTCCTAATTCTCAGCCAAGACAGTGACTCTAATTTGGAGAAGTCATGGGCGTGATTTGCATCCACGATTCCTCTCTTGGCCCTTCTTTATATCTCTGCAAAAGGGAAAAAGGCTGAGATGAGGCATGGCTAGGGACTGATCAGAGGTGGAAGAGCTGCTTAGATGTTTGGCTTTTTAGGGCAACAGAACTTCTCATGTTCACTTTTCTGTGTTAGGATCAAATGTCGGCCAGCACGTGGGTTGAAAGCAGCAGATTTCCAAAAGGCAGTGCTGACTGAGCAAAAGGAGGGAGATCTGATGCATCGTTTGTATCTAGAATTGAGGCTGCTCCCACCTTTGCCTCCCCTTCCCGGTTTGTTTGTTTGTGTCTGTGAACCGCGCAGCCGGTGTGTTAAAGCACGCCTCTCCCCTCTTGTGTCTTGCAGGTAGAGGACGCCATGCTTATGTTTGACAAGACGACCAACAGGCATAGAGGTAAGAGGGAATGGGAGCTCAGATGTCACATTTTGTGACAGCTTCTGCGTGGTGAGCACAGCCAAAAATCAGTGTCAACACGGTGACCCATGTGGCTAAATTCAGTGGTGCTAAATCAGCAGAGCTCTTTGTGTTTGAGACGGCTCCCTGTGTCCTGCAGGTGTACAGAGGAAGGGCTGGCTGGCGTGCAGTGCCATGTCTCATGTGGGTTTTCTTATTAGAGGTGACTTTTCTGGTCAGTCTAATGACTTCTCTTTGGGAGGATCATTGTCAGGCTCTGCGGTGTCCCTGGAGATGTCCCAGGGAGCTGTGTGTGGTGAGGCTGCAGGGAAGGGGCCTGAGTTAGAACAGGGAAAAATATCTCTGTATATCTGCTGTTGGTCCTATGGGACGTGCATCCAAACGGGGTCAGCTCCGGCCCTGCTGGGATAACTGCTTAGCACTCCTGTCACCTGTACGCGTGGCTTCCTTCTGGTGCTGCGTGCCCAAATTGCTCTGATGCCCATTTGCCCTTCGGCAGGAGCAAGACTCCTCCTTGGACCCAGCACAGGCTCAGCGGGGTCAGTGGCCAGTTGGTTTCTGTGGGCTCACAGATTTGTAAGCGTTCATGGGGCACGTTCACATCCGAGTGTGTATGCGAGCTCTGTGCTCGTGGCTGGAGCCCTCTGGCTCATGTCATGGTGGTAGATGAGGATTACATCCTTTGTAACGCTGTAGCTCCAAAGACATCCCCAGTCACAGTTCACGGTTCTGCTGTGGTAGTGCTGGCCACATACCGAGCTCGCTGTGGTCACATGTAGACACTGAGATTGGGATATGCTGGTGGCATGTTGGGGGGGTGTCAGGCCCAGGGCTGTTTCTCAGGGAACCTGAAATGACATTTCCTTGCCCAGAGTCAACAGGGCCTGGCCCCTCCGCTCAGTGCACGGCTGCTGGTTCAGCTGGAATAACTTTACCTAAGGCTGCAGGAAATATGACCAAGTGTGTGAACAGCACCTGAGTGGATGGGGAGGGAAATCTGGGGGATGAGATCCTCAGTCACGCTGCGGTCTCAATCCTTTGCCTCCCTGCTGAAAGCACCGCGGCACTTATCGGTAGCGTGCTCGTTTGGAGCGGTCCCCCCGGGACCAAAGTTGCCTTGCTGTAAGCGGCCGTAGATAATCCCTGTCTCCAAAGTCTGCAGTCCACGCAGGAGAGAGGGAGTGGAGGAGAGCTGTGTGTGGCTTACCCCGCTTCCCTGAAGAGGGGCTACGTGTGTGTTTGGCCACGCTGGCCGAGCCAGGCTCTCTGGTCTAGGTGACTGCAGAGCTGTCCCTCCTCCTCCAGCCCAGGGCAGGGACAGGGTGTCGGGGCTGCCCGTGGCGGCAAGGATCTGCACAGCAGCAGAGCTGCATGCTTCTCCTGGGAAAAAGCGCGAGGACCAAAGGTTGGGCTTTCTGGATCCACCCGCATCCACAGGATACATAGAGGTTATAGCAGGGTGGCTAGCGTTAGAGCAAGCTGGGCATAAGGCCAGTTAGGTTGAGACACCAGGATATTAAGGTGTAGGGGTTTCCAGCATGCTGGAGTTCTGAAGCTCAGGACTGCTCATCCTCTGGTGATAACTCAGAGTAAGCAGGATCTCCAGAAGAGGAATTTCCCTCCACATATTTCATAAGAGACAAGGTTTCATCATTGCTTGTACAGCTCTGTGAAAATGAGCTGAGGATTATTTTAAATGTTATGGCCATTCCTCTCAGTGGAAATAAATGATGCTCCTCTGGCTCCGGGTGAGTGGTTGAGTGGCTCACACCATCGCCGCAGGGGCGCGGAGCTCCCAGGCAGAGCAGGTGAGCTGGGGGGGTGCCTGGGGGCTCACACTGGTGCGGGTACCGGCGCTGCGGCCGGGCTCTGCGACCCCTCTCTCTGAATGAGGTTGATTTTATGTTAGCGCTCTCCCCACTTTAACCAAGCGTCTGTTTCGAGGCAGTGCAGCTTGTGGCTTCTGCCCCCATGCGACCGCAGGGACGTGTAGCCCTGAGGTTGTCCTCTGTCCTTCACGCTCCGGCCCCTTAAGCATCCGCACGTTGACTCTTTGAGGGGGCTCACTTGATTGATACGCTATTGTCTCAGCCACGGATGCTTTAGCTTCTTGGTATCATGTATGTGGCCCGTTTATTTAGGGAGACTGCCACAAGGTGTAAAGGAGCCTGCATCGGGCTGGGCAGCGTTGTGAGCCCTGGGAACAGAGAGGGGAGCAGCCCAGAGCGCCCAGCTGCTGCCTTCGTGCCTCGTCTTCATCTCCACGGCAGCATCAGGACACCCAAGCCCTCGGCGCTGTCTCATTTACTCCCTGGTCTGGTATTTGCCTTAACAAGCACCCCAGTGCGAGCGGCTGGGAGAGTCAGGCAAACCTCCCAGATAACATTCCCTCCCTCTGGCAGTTCCCTCCCAGGCACTGATCCCTCTCTCAAGTCCAGGGTCATAGTACCCAGAAAAATTCAGCAGCACTGAGCAAAAGACTTGCTTGGAAAGCTAATCTCAGAGCCAGGGAAGGCCTTTGAACAGCCAGTGCCCATCATTTTGTGATGGGAACCAAGCTTAGTTTGGAAAGTTCAACCCCTGCCAACTTCCTTTTATATCCGGGGAATCTCCCATCCTTCCCTTTGCAACCACCCTTAAACAAGCCCCAAGCACCCTTCTCCATTCAGGGCCCTTTGTCACGTTCAGGGGCTGCATTAGGCGGTGTTTAGCTCCCACCTGCTTGGCTGGGCTCGAGGAGCGCCGAGGGGCTGCAGTGTGCGTGGCAGATTCGGCCCCTGTGATGGGCTTCAGCGAGTCTTCTGCCCGCTTCTGCTCGCTTTGTTTTCGTGTCTCCAATCCAGCGAGTTTGTGCCGCGTGCAGCGGGTGGGCTCGCGCCGTGCTCACGGGGGCTGTGGGCTTTGTCTGCTGAGACTTGTGCCGCCCAAGGTGCGGGTCCCTGACCTGCGGTTTCTCATCTCTGCCCTGGGGATGGTGCTGAGGAGCTGCGCTGTTAGCACGGAGCCGTCCCCACTGCTCCCTCCCAGGGAGGCTGCAGGCTCGGGTGGCTCCGCGTGGCGCCAGCGCGTCCTTCCCAGCGCCCCCGCAGGGACAGGGCGAGAAAGCCCCCGTCTGCTGAAGGGTCCTGAGCCCTGCGGCTTTGTTCCCAGCCAGACTCGTGGCCGTGCCTGCAGCGAGCCCTGCTCCTGCCGCTGAGCTCGCTGTGGCCTCTCGAAAAGGTTCTGCCTACCTTAACGGGGCTGTGCCGCCAGGGCAGACAGGAGGCCGTGTGGGGACGTCAAAAATAGAGCACTGGTGCCTTAGTCCTTCCCCTGCGTCCTTTGCACGGCGCTCACCCCTTAGGTTAGGTCTTAGGTTGGACTAGGTGATCTTGAAGGTCTCTTCCAACCAAAAGATTCTGTGATTCCCGTGCACCACAAGGTGCTGGCTGCTGGTCCCGCCTGGGTCTCCGTGCTGCCGCCAGCACATCCGAGGCAGGCGGGCGCTGGGTCCTGCTCCGTGCCGCCGCTGAGCTCTGCCCCGGCGGCTCCGCTCCTGCTCCTCTGCGCGCCGGGGAAGCTGCAGCAGGGTGCGGGAGCCCTGTTATCAGGTGTCAGCCTGAGCGACATCTTTCTGCTATCTTATCTGGGGAAAAGGGCTGTGACTCCTGAAGCCGAGGGCTGCACGTGTAGTGGGCACCGCAGCTGCAGTGAAACCTGGGTTTTGCACCGAGGGCTTTTTCCCCACACTGTATGAGATCAGGCAACAGGTGTTCCTTTTCCCCTCCCAGGAATTCTGTGAGTTTGTTTTATTGGTTAATTTTTTTAATTGGTTAATTTCTTCTGTAGCCTCGTTTTTCTACATGCAGGCCACAGTGTTTCTCTTCACATCAGCATCCTTGTGTAAGCCCCTAGAGCAGGCCTAAGGGGCGAGGAAGCGAGGCGGGAAGGCAGGCTAAGAGGCGGCAGGCCGCAGAGGCCGCCGGGTGGAGGCGATGTCACCGCACCTCCGTCAGGCCCTGCCGCTGTTGGGTGCCGGCTCCGTCGCGCTGCTGGGTGCTGGCCAGGGGTGGGCTGGGCGCGAGCCCCCTTGCCCCGCTCCTGGCAGGGCAGGGCCAGCTCCACTGGCGAGGCTCCTTCCCAGGGAACAGGCTTACGCTTCTGCCGGGCGAATGGCCAGGACCGGTGCTTACTCGCTGGGATTAGCCAAAACTCCTGCCAGGGCAAAGCCTGGCCCAGCGCCGAGTGGCACCGCTGTGGCTGGAGCAGCTGCCGGGGAGGCACCAGAGGCTGAGCTCTGGGTCTTCACCTCTGCCGAGGAGCGGTGGAAGGAAGAAGCAAGCATAACAAAGGAAAGGTAGAGAGCCGTCTTTATCCTTGTGTCTGAATTCAGCCAGTCTTTTCAGACATTTTTTTCTTCTCCATACAGGTAGCTGCCACTAATCAGACTAATGAACTGGCTAGTAGGCTGTCATCATGAAGCGAGTTCTGCTGCATCGATCGTTTATAAAATCACCCCAGATTTTACAAATTGTGACATTCTGATTGTGTTGAAAACATATTTAAAATGCAGTAGCATGCAAGCAGCAGTGTTAATGGCAATTCTTAAAACCACTTGCGGGTTGCAATCTGTATCGTCAAATTAGCCAAGGGAAAGAGAAATGGCAGATAAAATATCCGTTGTGGTTTACTGTAGTTAGTGTATGCCTAGAATAATCAACGTAGGCAAGGGAAAGGAAAAGTATTAAAATTCGCTCCCTACTGCTAGAAGGGAGATAAATTTCCTTGCAAGCAAATTGAGAATGTTTGTTGACATCCTGCTGGCACGTGTGTGTTACTCGTGTGTGTGTTCTGGTAGCATGTAACGTGTCTGCAAGCGTGGTGCTGGATCCACATCCATTAGTTAGGAGAAACGCACAGATTTAACCAGACATAGCAAGATAGCATCGTTGAACAGTTTTATTAATGTCTTGGGAAGGCTTGAGAGCCCCACCCAAAATAAAATGTTGGCCTTGCAAATGGAACACACAACTTCTTCGGTAACATTTCAAATGTCATCGGGCTAACCATTTTGTTTCCTCTGTTGATGTCTTTTTCTTTTCTAATGTCCAACCATTCCTGGATGTTCTCTAGAGAAAATAAGAGAGCTACTGCATTTTGTGCTCATCTGTCTAGCCATATTAGCAGGGCAACGAAGCTGGTGAGGGGTCTGGAGAACAAGTCTTACGAGGTACGGCTGAGGGAGCTGGGGCTGTTCAGCCTGGAGAAGAGGAGGCTCAGGGGTGACCTTATCGCTCTCTACAGGTACCTTAAAGGAGGCTGTAGTGAGGTAGGGATTGGTCTCTTCTCCCACGTGCCTGGTGACAGGACGAGGGGGAATGGGCTAAAGTTGCGTCAGGGGAGGTTTAGGTTGAATATTAGGAAAAACTTCTTTACCGAAAGGGTAGTTAGGCATTGGAATGGGCTGCCCAGGGAAGTGGTTGAGTCACCATCCCTGGAGGTCTTTAAAAGACGTTTAGATGTTGAGCTTAGAGATATGGTTTAGTGTGGGCCTTGTTAGAGTTAGGTCAGAGGTTGGACTAGGTGATCTTGGAGGTCTCTTCCAACCTGAACGATTCTGTGATTCTGTGATTCTGTGATTAATGGGAGGCTACAAATTCTGTGAGCATTTAATGGAAGAGGTGGTTACTTTTTGCGGTATTGTAGGTAAAACAATCTCTAGCTTCACTGGGAGGCAGTGTCATCTTGCATTCTCTTTCTAGCTTGGTCATTTAATTTTGATAGAGGGGATGCAAACAACTAGCACTTAGAAGGCCAGTGTCCCTGGGTCAGCTTTGTTAAGATGACAATTCTTCTTAGAAAACGTTGGTAATCTCGTATTTCTGCACCCTGTGCCGTACTTGTGCATTTCTGTACAGGGAGCAAAAACGCACACAAAAGTTCTGTAAACACTCTGGTGGAAAATCACTTTCATCACTTTCTTCACTGTCTAAAATTTCATAGAGCTGAAAATTACTGGGTCAATCTTGAAAGGGTTTAGTAATTGGAAAGAAAAAAAGAGGGTAGTGTTGTTTTGTTACCCTTGCAAAGTGCAGATAACATCTTGAGTTCAACATTAGTTATTGATCTTTGGGGTTGGAGGGAGCCTTGCAAGATGATGATGTCCTTCTAACTTCATTACGTGGGGAAGCTCTAGAAAGCATACCAATCCGCTGCCGAGCAAGGCGAGCAGATGAAGCTGGAGGGGCTGGCCTCCTCGCCCTCGTGCTTTTCCCCGCGCTGGATGATGCGTGGATCCCGGCAGCGGGAGCCTTGTTTGTTGTATCCATCAAAGCTGAGAAGAAACACTGCAGACGGCGGCTGCTTGGAGGAGGGAGGAAGGAAGCGTCAGATGAAAGGTGTCTGCACCGAGGGGTGTGGGAGCGGGTTCAGCTCTTCCCTGGCTGTGGAAAGGGAAGTGCAGTGGCATGGAGTGTCTCCTGATTGATAAATTTGCTTGGCAACTCCCCTTTCTCCTGTTCTTTCTGTGGCTGCTAAGCATGTAGGTAGAGATGAGTCGAGAGAAGGTGATGTATTGGGTAGTTAATGTGACGGGATGCTCTCGATCACAGTCTTAAATGCTCCCCACCAGCATGTACCTGCTTTGGGCTGTGCTTGCCTGTACCCATCTGCTGCCTCAAAAGCCATCCGCTGCGTCTGTCACGTCAGTCCCACATCTTGAGTGTGCAGAAAGAAAAATAAAGATTTTGACTGATTGAATCCCCCAAGTTGTAATTGCTGGTATTAAATGTAATGCTATATGTTTTTCAAAGCCATACAGCCCCCAGAGTTATTTTCATATCAATTAACTCTCTCACATGGTTAGGAATGGCAGGGGAAAGAGGAGGGAAGTGACAGCATGTGATTTGGGCTTCTTTAATCTTAAAACTAAACAAAATTAAAGAAAGACAGGCTGTCTGCGTGATGCAAACAATATCCTATGTGTTCGGGCTTAAAACACCTCTAAGAGACAGGCATTTATCGTGGCAGATCTTGAAGTGACTGGGGGTTTTGTGGCTGCGGCAGACCCGCTGGTGCTGTGCCGTGCCCCAGGTGCCCGGGCAGGGGCTGCCCAGCCTCGCTGCGTGCCCACGGGTGCTGCAGGGGCTCGGTTTCGCCCGCACCTCGCTCCAGCCGAGCAGGCAGAGCCGCCTTTCGGTGCCGAGGCTCCCAGGGGCTGCGCCGTGCCCTCGAGCGCTGGGCTCCCGCCGTCTTCGCGTGGGGACGTGGGAGCTCTGCAGCGTGCAGAGACCGTGCAGAGACCGGCGTGCCCATGGGAGGAGAGCTCTGGGGGTTGATCTAAAACCGCGGAATCCACACCGAAAGATTCGTGCCCGTTTCCCCCGCCGCTTGTCAGCGGTGGCGTGGCTGTCTGCGCACCTCTGCGGATGCACGCGGGGGCGCGGGGTCCTTGCCACGTTCCCCTCTCAAGGAGGAACGTGGGGGTTGTGCGTCGTGTTTGTGCTGTCCCTATCGAGCAGATCTCAGTGCGTAGAAGTAATTGTCCAGGTGGAAGCGGCTGGCATAATCGTGGTATTTATTGGAAGAGACGGGAGTGATGTTGTTAGTGAGATATTGTCTGTGCCTCAGCGAAGGATGATGCTTTTCTTCGGAGAAAAGCAGCCTTTTGTGTTGTCCGACTGCCAAAAGCTCAGTTCTGTAGTTGACCTCTGAAGTTATAATTGACATTTTTATAGATGAGATATAAATATAATTAAGAGTCACTGCAATTATTTGTTTATCGCTGTCTCCCTCAAATAAAGCAAGGTCATGTGCATTTAAAAATACATCTCCAAGCAGTTTTGAGAAGAGAGTGTTTAAAATACATGGAAGTAATTGCCTAATTTGGTCATTTTCAGTGTAGCTTTTCTTGGCAGCAGCATGCCGACGTACCGTGCACTTTGAGGAAAGCTCAGGAGAAAAGCTTTTGTCTGCTCACATAGCTTTGCTTTTAGAAGGATTGGGCTAAGGGGAGAACTCCTGTTTGGCCAGGCTTGACCCACAGGATTTCGGAAAAGCATCCTCAATGATGATGGTGGTGTTGTTTTTAGTGCATAAAGTGCTTTAAGAGCTTTGGATGAAAAGTGTGGCATAAGACATAAATGGAGGCGGTATTATTATTATTGCTTTCCTAAATGAGACTGGCTTTTATTCCCTTGTCAATTTTATCACTTCATAAATGGGACTCCAGAGAGTGCAGTTGTTTTGAGAAGAGCACTCGCCTCGCTTCGGCTCGTCCTTACACGCGTTCCCTTGCCGGTGAGCTTCATCCCAGGGACCTGCGCTTTGCAGCACTGAGCGAGACCGTAACCCTTGGTGCACGGAGACCCAGCGCGTTTAGCTTCTGCAGGAGGCACAGAGGACTGGAGGGAAGAGTAGCTGCAGACGGGTTTTTTTATAGCGATTTTAAAGCAAATATTTGCTTCAAAACTTCAGAGGAGGGCTGTGAAGATTAATTAGTTAATATTATTTACCATTTACAGACCCGTCAGTGAAAGCAGTGATGGCTGAGCTACAATGCCATCGTTCACACCTATCTGGTTAGATTGCAGTTATGACATGTGCCATATTAATATTTCATGTGTGTATGCTTTTAATATTACATCCTCACTTATAAATATTCATGTCGTAAAACACATTAATGACTGCAAGGCTGAAGAATAATATTCACAGCTCTCTGCTTTGTATCCTGAGTCCAAATCCATCCCAGGTGGAACGAAGGGGAAGCCGTGGTGGCTGTGGCTGGCAAGGAACGGCTCGTGGTTTCAGCCTGGCTCCTGGGTCCGCGTCCCGCCCGTTTCCCATTTGCCTTCCACCTCTTCCCCTTCGCCTCCGTGTCCAGCCGTGGGGACTGCAAGCGCCTTGTCCCCGGGCAGGGGCGGCCGCTGCCGGGTTGGTGCCCGGGCTTGACACGCTCGGCGCTGCTCACTTGTGCATCGGTGAACACAAAGCAAAAAGGAAGAGCTGTCAAATCTCGGATCCGTCTCCCTTGTCTTCCGATTTCCTGGCCAGCGCCTATTGCTGCTGCATCGGGGCACCTTATGTGGAGTGTAAGAATAAACGCGTTCAAGCCGGCGTGAGCCCCGCGTCCCAGCAGACTCTGTTTCAGAATAGCAAATAAGGCTCCTGGCCACGCTTTTCAAGGCGATTATTGAACGTCTCGGGTGGTTACAGTCATTCTGCCCCCAGCCTCATGCTGTATAACGCCACCTGAGGCTTGGGATAATTGCCCAGCTATGTACTGTCTGTCATACCTTATTGCTTAATTTTATACCAGTAACGAAAATTACATCCAGAGGAGGAGAAAGAGTGAACAGCTGCACTGGCCGGGACGCACCTAAGGAATAGATGTGTGCAAATGCTTTCTCTAAAGAAGGGGAGAGACTCGGCTTGCCAGCAGCACTCAGGAGATGGCTTGACATTTTTATTTTCTTGTTTAACAAACAAATGCAATAATAATAAGAAAAAAAATCCCACCAACCTCCAGTAAAGGTTGCAAACATAGCGCAGCAATTAGTTTGGAAGTCTCCAGTTACACAATCAGACTTTAAGGTAAATACCAACTTAAAAGTACATTGTAAAGGACAGTAGATTTGTAATACTCACTTGTGTCTTGTCTTTACAGCTAACACGTATAAACAAATTATTTAATTCCCTCTCCCCAGAGGGAGAGCCTTATGTAGCCAGACCTTTTTGACCTTAATTTATCTAGCTGCCTTTCGATTAGCTTTAATACAGGGAGTAACGAGAGGAGACATCGACTGCAGTGTTCAGTCCTGGGTGCTCTCTCCACGCCCTCTTCCATGCGCGAGGCGAGATGACGGCAGGCGGGACGCGCTGCGAGGCGGGCACCGGGCGGCACCGCGTGCGGGAGGCAGCGTCTGGCCCTCGCACCCCGTGCTGGGGACACAGGAGGGGAGGATCAGGCCCGGAGCACAAACCTGCAGGGAGGACGAGGCGTGCAGGAGGAAGGTTAGCCTTTTCTGTGGCGCCTGTATACAGAAGATATTGAATAGCTTTTCAAATATTAGCTGAGCCTCCTGAAATTACTGGGATGCTCTAAATGATGGTTTTGCAGATCGCCAGATGCCTTGGATGGGAAAGCAGAGGCACAAAGGTGGGAGATGGCGGTGTTGGTCTCGTAGAAGGTGGCAGCATGGCATCCAGGGCTAGAAGTGGGCAGAGCCACAAGCAGAAAACTGGGCATTTCCTTCCCCTAGAACTCCAGTGACTAGTCGCTGTCTTAAAAAGAGAAGTCTTCCCATTTACTTAGTACTGAGCAGTATCAATAACTTAATGTAATTAGACTACAGTAGTATTGAAGAGTGCAAAGTAAATCGATGGAACCTTTCTCATCTCTGAAAGGTTTTTCAGGAACCTTAAAGCAAGAACTGTGCAAATATTCAAGAGGTTTTTTTAAATTATGATAACGGTTCTGTTGCATGTGCGGAAAGTCAGTATGCTGAAGCGCGGCTGGGATGAGAGTTTGCATTAGAAACAGCCAAGGTAATCTTCACAGTCGAAGCTGCATTGAGAAGACAGTGAGGTCATTTTAATATGACTTCGGTTTGCCATCTTTATTGTCACTGCTGAGCAGCCAGTTTGAGCGACAGATAAATTAGCAAAAATCCTGATGATCTGTGAATGGAAGGAAGCCCTAAATGCCGTGAATAAGTTCTTGCTTATGAATCTACTCAGCTGATGAAACCAAAAACCTTTTGCCTCCCAGAATGCAAGAACGAAGTGATTAGCAGGTAGTGCTTCAAGTCTTGTGGGACTATTTGAAAATGTTAATTGAGGAAAGGCCAGAAACGGGAGGAGAACAAAATGCAACATTTACATAGATGGGCAGTCTTAATACAATGAGCAGAATTAAAATCAGTGGAATGACCTTGAGAAAATAGGCAGCTACTTGCAACGTGCCTGTGCCCAAAAATGCGATGTGAAAATACTGAAACATCCTGCATTTTCACTCCCTAATGCGTTGTTTTCTTTTCCCAGTGGATTGCTCAAAGTGTATTGGGTGAAGCCTTTGCAGCGTGGGTGGGGATTTTAAATTTATTTCTTTTCATATCTGTGCTCTGTATCTGCTGCTTTCGATAATAAAGCTTTTAGAGCACTTGTACTGAATACGGGGAGGACGTTCTCAGCACCCTGGAAAGGGCGAGACAGGGTGAGCCGTAGTTGTCGGTGTCACCGCGAGCGGTCAGTGTCCGAATGCTGCTGAAGGAAGCCTTTTATTTTACAAGGTCATAGCCATATGCAAAGCCTCCTGGTGATCTGTTTCAACAAACAGATAACATCCCCTATCCCCCAAACCCTGAGATTCAGCAGAAATGCCGTTACGCAGGTAATGCTGGCAGCGCAGGGGAAGCTCTGCCGCGCTGCCCCTGACTGCCGCTGTTTTCCTGGGCGTTTATTTACTGTGGCGCAGGGGGTGCGAGGGGTGGCTGTGTCACCGCGCGTGGGTGTGCGAGCTCCTGCCCTTGGGACGCCGGCACCCGCGTGTGCGGCCGAGCCGGGGTGGGAGCCTCTGGTGGCTCTGCTGCTGGAAGGGGCCTGGAAGTGGGGCGTGTAGATGGGAACTGCGCTACCCTGCAATTAACGGTTTATGGCTTTTGCAGGGATACATTCTACCTAATCAATCCTCTTGTATTAGCAAATTAGAAGCTGTTAAAATTACTAGCTTCGATATGTAAAAGGCGTACCGCTGCAGCGACGCGGTGCCTGGCTCTGCGGGCAGGTCCTGCCGAGCTGTGCTCACTTCGTGCCGCAGCTTCTGTCGGCCGCCCTCGTACCCTCCCGGCTACGTTCTCTGGGGCTGAGGCCGCTGCCCCTCTGCTGCCTCGCTCCCTGCAGCGCCTGCACCTTGGTCCTCTGCCCTGGAGCCGGTGTTGTCCCGGCTCTGCCCCCCGGCACCCTGCTGTCCTGCGCGGCACCTCGCAGCTCAAACGACTCTTGGAGGTGGGCCCAGAAGGCCCTGCTTTGCTTTCCCTTGTTTTTCCATCGCGCAGCTCTCGTTTCCCACTGCTCAGGGGGCTGTACGAGGATCTTTCCCTACTGCGGAGCTGGTGTGGCTTGCACCGTTCCTCATCAGTGCCCTCTTACCTGTACTCGAGACCGTTTTTCCCAAAACGTTAAGTTTTGACTCAAGATTTCTTTAATTAGTTTGATTAATATGGTCTGGCAAGGAGTGATTTTGCTTATTCTGTATTTTTGTTTTTTTTCTTTTTTACCTATAAGCTGATGTAGGAACATCTGGCACTTTTTTTGCTGCATCTGATAGAATAAATAAGTTGAAAACAGCTTCTTGCAAAAAACTGCACGTCAGCGGATTTGGTGGGGTTTGCACTTTTTTGTTGTTGTTGTTAATTTATCGAGTGTTTTCTGGACCAGAAAGAGTACCTTAAACTGATGTGATAATTCGGAGATTGTTCTCCATTTGAAAGCACCTGTGAACACTAACAACTTTTCCTCATTTTTCTGCTTTGGTAGAAGACCAGGAGCGAGCAGACATAATAACAGTTGCCGGGCCCAGCCCTCCACGGAGCGATTTCAAAGCACTTTGCGCGCATGTAGTGAATTAAGCTCGCGGCGTCCCTGTGAAGGCAGTAGGTTGTAGGGAGCTCGGGGCGCGGCGAGGTTAATTGACTTGCCGGCGCTTCTGTCAGAGCCGAGAGCAGAGCCGGGCGGGCTCCTCAGCGGGCGCTTCGGCCACGGCTCCGTCTTTCCGTATTTACTCTTAGCGGGACTATCGCTGGCCCCGCCGTGCGTCGTCTGGGAGCGGTGTCGTTGACTGCAGCTGCAGCGAGGCTGGGTGATGCAAACCTTCCCCGCGCCAGTGGCGGGCCTGCGGCCGTGCCGCCAGCCGCGGCGTTGCGCCCGCTGAGGAGCTTGTGCGAGTCCGTTCCCATCGGCTCTGCTCCTCTGCGCCCACACAGCGAACTAACGGGGGAGGAAAGACGTTTGTTTTCCTCCAGTCTCTGGATGTTTGGTGCAATTGCAGGAAAACGAGTCGGATGACAGAAGTGTGGGATTTGTTTTCTTGCACATCAGCAGCCCGTTTCCCCACCACCCAGGTTTTCGCGGGACCGTTTGAGAGGGTTTGGGTTTATCCCTCGCAGGGCAGGAGCCTGCGCTGGGTTTGTGCCCGTGTCTGGGGTTTTGGAGCTTCAGGAGCGGCACATGGGTGGCGAGAGATGGAGGCAGGCTAATAACTTGCCTGGCTGCTCTGGGAAGGAGCAGCTGCGGAGGGGAGATGAGAGCAGCTGTGGGTATGAAATTAGTCATTCTGTGAAGAAATGGATTTGATAAATAATAAAACAGTGGTATTAACAACAGATGCTTTCCAGGTCAGATGACTTTGATAAAAGCACCCAACAACTGTGGGTAATGGTATGAAAAATATATATCTATATTTATAGATCTATCTATATGAAAAGGCACATAAATAAACATGTGCTTGCGTGTAGATGTGTGTACATGCTTACACATAAATGTACCTGGCATTTTGTTTGTTTTAAGGTGACAGTGAAAGTTCTTCGCAGGCTTTGAGACTTGCAAGAAAACCTGAAATCTGATCAATGCCTCCTGCATCTGGAGGCTCCCGCCCTGAGCGCTGGCTGCATTTGTTTTTATATTCAGACCTTTTCATTTTGATAACTGTTTTGATTTGTAAAATACTATGCCTTATATGATGTTTCCTTTATGATGATTTAGTATGCTCTTCTTATCTTTCACCTTAAATCTTTGATAAGAGCATTTTAAAAATGAAATTGCTACCTGACACCACCATCAGCTCTTGGCTGCCTGCCAGAGGAGAAGGGCGTTACCCAGGCAGGGGAGACCAGAGACTTCCCAAAGCCACAGCCAGCCGCACGCCTGGGCGCAGGTACCGGGCGAAGGAGGGTGAGCAGCGGGGCTGGGAGCACCCTGGGACCCAAGCACGGCCGCTGCCGCCCGTGCCTCGCCCCGCTCTCCGTCGCGTCCTGAGCCCTGTGGCCCAGCAGGGCTCGATGCCGGCCGCGGCCGGGTGACGGCACCGACTCTGAGCATCTCTCTGTCCTTCCCTGCTGCACGTTGGTACCGGGGACTGTCCCGTCCTGGCTCCACACGGCGGCGGCGGTGTTTGCGCGGCGGCGGCGGGGCTGCTTCGTTTTCCCCGCAAAGCCGTAAAAGCGAACCTGGGGCTCAGGTTGTTTTTATCTGGCTGCACAACGTTGCCTGCAAGTTTCCAGCACGTTCATGTAATTGAAATGTTTTTGGATAACTGTTCGTTGTGCCTGCTGAATGCAATTTATCAGTGGAAAGGCATCAGCAGTGGGAATATCAGTAAATAGAACTGTCTGACGAGGCAGGTCATTTTTATTTTAATATAGTAGATTTAATGAACTCTTGTCTTTATAATTCATGGTACTTGCAGAATGCATCCATTTCCCCTCCTTAATGATGTTAGTTACAGATCTGTCCTTCGTTAGAGGGCTTTATTACGGCTGGAGAACTTAACTCTCTCCGAGTTGTAGTGATACGTTCCCAACGCGAGGGGTTATATAATAGATTGTTGCCTTTTACATTCAAAACTATTAGTGATAAACGCAACCAAAAACTTCCCTGAGTAGTTCGTGCATTATTAATTATTATTGTTGTTATCGAGTCTCCTGAAAGGTGATTTGCGAAGCCCCATGCTGCGTGTTTTACCAGCTTAGCGGGGGCACAGCTCCGGGCTGCTCCCGCGGTGACACCTTGCCGCTAGCTCGCGCGTGTTCGAGTATGTTTGGGTCACAGCCAATAGAAGACCCCAAATCTGCTGTCAAGTGATTTAATAGCATTTGTGTCCAGCCTAACCCAATCTATCTCAACTCGCAGAGAAGAAAAAAATAATCCTGCATCAAAATTACTGCTTTTGGAACTGTCTTGTCTCTTTTGAGTAGGAACTGGAGACAACTAGACAAGCTTCAATGAAAGCGAATAAAGAAACATTACTTTCTGAACACAATCTTCTGTTACCAGTCACTTTTCAACAGACATTCAATCAAAATGCTAATAGCAAAGGCAACAAGGGAGTGAGGTTATTGTAATACTAATTGATAGGCTGCAGGGATGGGTTTTGATAAGTGCTGCTGAAGATGTATTTCTGAAATATGATTCTCTTTAATTACAATGATACTAATAAAAATGAACAAATGATTTAATGATAGTTTTCTAGGTAATGGCTTAAAGATTTTGTTCAAGTTATTTTGTAGGCTTTTTTTAAAACCAGAAATTATGAAAATCCCCTAAAAAATAAAGCCGTAGTGGAAGGTAGTGACTTTATCTAGACTTGTGTGGCTACTTTGCATCAAAATTAATACTGTCAAATATGAAGGTCTTGAATAAGAAATCCAATCATTTATTTATACAATAGACTTTGCTGAAAGCCCATAGTTGAAGCCACATTGCATGTAGGAATGCATTTAATTTCTAATGCTGAGAATAATTAGGATCAATTATGCCAGCCAGGATTTTAAAAGACATTTTGAGGCAGGGCAAAAATGTGCTGAGGGGTATTCAGTGCGGTTTTAAAGTGCAGCTGGGGTGCCAGCATGGGTCATATTAGCGGAGGCTGATGGGAAGCTCCAAACGAAGCCCCGCGTCCCTGGTGCCGCCGCAGCGGCAGATGCGGGTCCTCTGGTCGGCGGGAGAGCTGTGCCGAGGCACCGCGGGGCCCATCCTGCCTGCTTTGTCCCCTCGGAAGTGGGGGAACAAAGGAAAAGGGCAGGCCTGTCACCAGCGGGCAGCCTCAGTTTCAGCTAATTTTTGATGAATTAATTGATAATAAAACAAAGAAGGTGGTTGTTTTTTTTGGGGGGGTGCTTTTGTTGACGTGGGTGGGGTGTTTCTGGGGCAGGGAAGGATGATCTCTCCTGCCTTTCAATTTGTCAGGCTCTCTCTCAGAGATCTGCCAGGGAAGAAAGGGTAATTAATAGGCTTGAAGTCATTTCCGATGTGTCAGTATTTCTGCCTTGCTTCCAAGTGATAATGTTCGCTGGCTTGAGGCCTCCGGGGAGCCTTCCATCTTATTAACTTGTCTAGGAGAAACAGTGAGTGGGGACAGCTTGGGCCAGTGGGTGACATGAAATAAGGATTTGTGGTGTAGTGAGCTGTAAACACTGGGGCCGATTGAGTAAAAAGTGGGAAAAATAATAAAAAAAATATAAGGGAAAAAATACTAAAAAGACCACTGCCACAAGTAGAGCAGCACGTGTCGTGGCGGGGGCGCGATGCACTTTATTCAGGCCAGCCTGCGCTGACCCTGGAGCAAGGACCCTCTTGCTCCCTGTGTCTCACAAACCGCTCTTCAGAGCTGGAGCTCTGCATCCTGAATTTCCACCCCCCGGTGCGTGTATGTGCAGTCTGTATCCCGTTGTCCACCACAAGAGCAGCCTTCTGCCTCCTCCACCTTTGAGCTCTGCCGCTTACAGGGCATTGCCTGCCCAAGCCGGGGAAGGGAGCGGGCAACTGCACTGTGATGCTGAAACATGCACTTTAGGATTTTCCTATGGAAAATTTTCCTTCGCACCACAGAGATGTAGAAAAGTACCTTAAAAGCATATCCCTTCCCCTGCCTGCCAAGGAAACCCCTGCGAGCAGAGGGGTTCCTGTTGGGACTTGTGGCACAGGCTGGTTTTGGAGGTGGGGAGCGCCTTGTGCTGCTTGGGTTGTCCTTTGTCAGCTTTTGGTCAGGAGAGGCACAATTAGAGGAGCAGTTGTGTGCGTCTAGTTGGCAAAATAGTTGTTTCTTACCCTAACTCGCTATTCAGTGTTACATCGCTCCAGGGCCTTGCTCTGGAAGGGGATGCACAGGAGAGGAGAGATCCCCGGTCACTGCGTGCGCTTGGCAGCTGCACCTGTAACCACTGCGTCAGCACGGGGGCTTGTGTAATTGCTCCCCCCCAGTCCTGGTGAGATTTCATTAATTAGAATTGGAGCACTTAAAAATAGAGAGAATTTTTAAACCGTTGTCCCGATTATCCTGTGTAATGTAGGAAGGGGGACGGATGGCAGCTCGGTTTTCCCCCTCTGTTGCCAGCTTTGCTCAGTGACCGCAGCCGGGGCCTGGCTCCCTCGAAGCAGCGCTGGGCTTGGCCCCGTGTGGGGGGAGCCGGGGCAGTGCCCGGGTGCACCTAACTCAGGGCAGGTTAGAAACGAGGTGGTTGCAGGTGGGGTCAGGTCTTTGGAGATCCCGAGTCGCCCGCTGGTCTCTGACTTCAGCGTAAGCAGCAGGACACCCTGGAGAAGAGGGCGAGGGGAGAGCGAGCGGTATCCGTAAGTTCAGCCGGGAAAAATGAGGAGGAGATGGCTCGGAGCAACGTTCTGTGCAACTGAGCTGATGCGCCTTGTGCAGCGCTGCTCAGCGCTGCTGTTGGAGCTCTGACCTTCATGGCAGATGTGGGCTTACGTAAGGGTGATGCTGTATCTACATATTTAACCTTCCTGCCTTCTTTTGGTTTTGTTTTTAAATTCTTCATCGCAGAAGTGCGAAAGAGATTTCATTAGCTATTAAAGAAAAACACGATGGAGGCAGCACTGGTCTCAACTGTACAAGCTGTTCCTTGGAGATTGTTCCCTTTTTATTTTTTAAAGTAGCAAACCTTGGCGTTTTGGGTCACTGGGAAGGAACAGGATGTCTTTCACATATTGACAGATTTGTTTCTTCTCTTTTCTGATCTCACTCCTGTTTGTCAAGCTCACTGTTCATTTTCCACAGAAATGATTATGACTAAACATCTCTGACAACCTCTTCGCAAAGTGTGAGGAGGCTACAATGGAAAAAAAAAAAAAGAGCCACCTCAAAGCAGTTCAGTGATTAAGCTACTTAACTGGCAAGTTTTTCTTTTCCACTGTGGCGTGTATTTCTGCACAATGAAGTTCCTCTTGCAAGCACTTATTAGGGAGGCACTAGTATAATCTAATTAAAATTTGTTTTAATATTCTGTGAAAATTAAAACTGAATCCTTCCTGTTAGAAAGAATGACCGTGCATGTATTAGTCCTCTATGTTTTGTTGTTGTTGTTGTTAGCTTATTCAAATATTAACACTGCCTGCATGCTCAAAATGACGGTTTGCGTCCATTAACAGAGCTTAATTCTCAAATTAAACGATGAAGGATATATAGGAATAGGTGGAAGCTGGTTGCTGGATTTTTTTTTTTTTTTAATGCTAATGTTAGTTCCTGGAGGTAAATAAGGGGAGGGGATGCAGTGCAGTATTATCACCCTGAAATTAAAATAAAGCCTCATTATTTGAGGATGGAATTTAGTGGCTGAAGGTTTACTCTTCGTCTGAAGCTTCATCCCGAATTCTTCCAGCTAATTGCCTGCTGATTAGCTGAGAGACAGGCATTGCTAATGCTGGCCTTGAGCATCAAATTATCCCCTGAATGCCCGGGCAGGCAGCAGCTTCCCTGGGCGGCTGCAGCACCGCGGCTGCCTTGGGCTCTGCTGACCCGCTGGGACAGGATGGGACGGGACGGGGCACCGGGCCATGCCAGCTGGGAGAGCTCGGCCCCGCAGCCACCACTGGCTTCCCCTGCCTGGGCCCGCTCCGCTCGCTGCTCATGGTGCAGCAGCGTGGCTCGTGCCCTAATTGGCTTCGTGCTCGTGCGTTCGTTTGCACTTCTCTATTTTTTTTCTGAGAGTTTTGAGTTCTTGCCAACTGAAGGACCTGGGTAGCCAGTGTGTGTGTGTGTGTGTGTATACACACACTATATATATACACAATATATATATATATATACACACAATATACACACAATATTTATATACTATATATATGTAATATATGAATTTGGTATGTGTGTGGAAATGAAGAAAACACTGGCCTTCAGATAACAGGTAGCAACTTCCCTGCCTTCTCTGGTCAAAGTTAGTCCGTCTGTGGGGAAAGTTTCTGGGGAGTGAAAAAACTGCAGAACTGAAAGGTGCGATGTATTTAAAAACAATTCCTTTTATTCTTGCGCTGGCCACGGAAAAATTATCACCGCTTGCTAAACATGCCAGGAAACCTCCAAATATGTGAATGTTTTCCCCTTTCCCCAGCTGTCTTTCTGAACTTGATTTGAAACGCGCTGGAAATATCTCTGTTCCTGATCTATTGAAAGTTTCCATTATCGACTGGCAGAAAGGCTGCTTTTGTGCGTGTGTTGCTTGTGGGCAACAGATAATTTTAAAAAGCACCCTGTTTATCTCGAGAGAGCAGCGCGGTCGGAGTGCAGGGGGAGGCAGCAGCCCCAGGCCAGCTGTGATTGATGGATCAAAAACTTGGTGTGCGAGACGGGAGGATCTGCCGCAGAGCGCGTTACGGGACGGCGCGGGGCTGGGTGCCGTTCCGGGGACAGGCCGGGGGCTTTGGCGAGCCCAGCCGGCGGCCACGGCCAGCGTGCCCCTTCCCCGCCGCAGCGGGCAGACGGGCTTACGGGGATTAGCGGCGCTAAACCCGGCCTTCCCTCCTCCCGGGAGCCGGGCACTAATGAAGCTGTACCGGGCTGAAAGGACGAGCAAACACTGCTTTGTAGCTATGGCAACTCGGGAAACAAGAGCTACGTGGAGCATTTCGGAGGAGAGCCCTTATTATCAAGAGTTTAAGGGAAGGTTCTTAAAAACGCGGGGAGGCTTGGCAGGGTAATTAGACTTGCTGCTCTCAGAGCAAGCGCGTAGTCTCGTGAAGCATCGCCGGAGCGCCTGGCCTCGCTAGGAAAACACAGAGACACTCAGCACAACGGCACATCAAACCGGGCGGGGATCGTGCCGACACGAGTGGGTGTTGTGCCATCGAGCTCCCGCTTTACGCTCCTATTCTGTCAATCCTCGCTCGCGGCCTGCCCACCGTTCAGCCTGCCCGCCAGCGCAGCGTGACGCTGTCTGGGCTGCTGTGGGGGAGAAGTCGTCTTCTCCTCGGCAAAAGATAGGGTACGGATCAAAGCCTGGTAACCGCGTGCACGTCTGGGAGCGTCACTACAGGACGGGTCCTGGGCAGGGTCCCTGGTGAGCTGAGTTTGTGTCTGAGCTCTGCATTGCTGGTGGCTTCCAAATTGTCCCGTGGCCCACTTGTCTGTATGCTGTGACTTCCAGTGGCCAAGTTTTTGACATTTGAAATCAAAATGCAACCAGTTAATGAGTTACTGTGCGCCAGTTCACATGAAGCCCCACGTGTCCCCACCTCTGCTGGGCAGCTCTCCTGTTTCAGCACCCCAGGGGGAACACGAGGGAGGGTCTGGCTTCAGCTTTGCTGCTGGTGGCAAATCTCCTCCTAGCTCCACGCCTGTTTGCCTGTCTGTGCTAGGTGTGGATAGCGATGTACTTGCCTTTTGTCCACTGCCTTGAGCTCCTTAAATGATTTTAATGGTTTGCAGGTGCCAGACTTTATTAAAACAGGAGAAGCAATGTGAAGCTCAGGTGCAAGTGATGATTTCCATCCAAAGCACAGGACCATTGGCCTCTGCTTTCATCTTCCCAAATGGTGCAGTACAGTTAGTGCTGGTGGAGGGCGTTAGGCTGACAGCCAAGGGGCCAAAGACCTCTTTCTGTCTTCCCAGCACAGCGAGGCAGGAGCCTCCAGCCTTTGCTACAGCCCGGGGAGGAGAGGGCAGCCCGGCTGCAAAGAGCCCGTGCTTCTCTCCGCAGCCTTCCGGCCCGCTCAGTCTCCAGCTCCTTCCCTGGCCTCTGCCGAGGCTGCCAGTTGCTTCGCTTGGGGTGATGTGTGGCACCCATTTAAAACCCAGATTCACGGCCCGTGTTTCACACCAGCTGCCAGCCAGCACTCGGACAGTGACTGCTGCTGCTTGCGGCCGGGTCGGGCCGGGTTCCTGCTGACGGTGGCGAAGGAGGCCCGCAGAGAGCCGAGGCCACAGCATCGCCCGGCTCTGCCAGGTTGGGGCCTTCCTGCAGCCTCCTGCAGGGGCCGGGGCGGCTCGTGGGACGTGTGGGGTCTGGCAGGGCGGTGATAGCATCAGCTGGGCTCGGTAGATGTTGAAATAATCAGAGCAATCGATAGCTTGCTTTATACCGGTTCCCTTGGTCGCACAGTCCATCGAAGGAAATGATTTTAGCTGCTTGCCTGGAGCACGCCTGTCTGGGGACTAACCATGCAGAAACGGCCGTGGTGGCCGTGTTATTTGTCCGTCCGGCGCTCTGGCAAAAGATAAAGTGTGTATCGTGTGATTGATGGGAACCCGGTGTCAGGCGGGTGTCAGTCCTACCAGACTGAAATGACAATGGCATCATGTAGTGGATCAAAACATTAAGTCTTTAAAACCATATGTTTGATGTGTCATATCACAAGAGCTTTATATTCTTGGCGATAACAATCAGCAACGCGTTATCTGTGGTTTCTCGCCTGTACATTTCTTACAAGCTGATAAACTTTGAGCTGGATGGGAGTCAGGCGTGCCGTGTCGTTAATGTCTTGCTCAGACTGGGAAGAGCGCGGCTGGGGGCTGGTAACGGCGCGGCCCGGCAGCCCCGGGGGCGAGGCGGAGCTCCTGTGCTCCAGCTGCCCGGCAGCAGCGCTGGGCACCGGGCGCTTCCGTAGCGCGGGGTCCTGGTGCGGCCCCCAGGTAACAGACAGCGCCCACCCCACAGGGCAGCAGCCCGGGTGGAAGGGCGCAGTGAAACGTGCAGAGAAAGCCCAGGAGCATGAGGGACGCAGCCCGCAGCAGCGTGCGTGCGCTACCCACAGCCCTGCCCTTAGGCTCCATCGCCAGGTAGCTGCTGCGGCCAGCGGCGATACGGAAATAGGTGGTGAGCGTCGGTGTCGGAGAAGAGGGATGCTTCACTTCGCTTGGCATTTTAATATCTTCCAGCAGTAAGTTGGAATTAGCACTTTTTTTGGTGTGTGGTGATTTATTTTGTTAAAAACCAAGGCATTATTCATAATTATGCAGTTTTATGAGGGTATACATAGCAGTATTCTTCCCGCGGTAGGCTATGGGAGCTGGCATAATATTTAAATAAGAGCCCTGGGGAAAGGACACGCTTGCATTCAGAGGAGGGCTCGGCGCAGTTGCGGGCTCAGCCTATTGAACTAGCGTATAATTACCTCTATTCAGCACTGCCGCTCCAGTTATCAGCCGGCCGTCAGGGGAAGGCCAGCCTTCTAAAATGACACAGATTGTTAGAGAACATCAAACTTTTTTAATACAGTTAATGATCCTCAGCTATAAATAGTCTGTTCCCATTGACTGGCAATAAGGCTTTTGTGCTGTGCCTCACAGAGCTGCAAGGCTTTTCTCAGTTTGTTTTTTTTTCTCCATATGTACTGTAGGTCCTTTCATCCAGATTGCTTACAAATATCGCCCCTCCCTTTCTGGGTTGGAAAAGGAAGGTCCTACGGAGCAGGAATTTGCCCAAGGTCACGTAGGGGTTAATGGGTGAGGAAGGTGGGGACCTGGCAGCTCTGTCCTCTGGTCATTTGACCCTCCTCCTCCTCCCATGGGGATGGGCACAGGGACAGGGACAGCTCCTCCAGCATCCCCGCACCTCTCCAGTGCCACTGGATGGTCTTCTGGGAACAGCTGGCCCCTACCGCATTAGTAAGGCAGGCAGCTTTTGTATCTGCAGTGCCCCAAAAGTTTGCTCATTATCTTTCAAGCCGAAATGGGAATGTAGGTTAGTGGAGGAGAAGTTTGGAGGCTGCGGAGGCTGAGCTCAGAGGCTGCCGTTGCTGCGGCACCAGCAGGGGCTGCGTTTCTCAGCTGCAGCCCAGGCGTTGGAAGCGACGAGGACTTATTCGGGAGGAGCCCCTGTCCGAGCAGGGCTGTGCGCTGACAGAGGACGTCCTGGAGCAGGTGAACATCTGCAGAGCAAGGGAGAGAGCAAAATGCTTTGCCATCAACACTTGTCTGGAGACTGTGTAATTTGATTCATACCTAAGGTGAACATCAGTAACTGCTGAAAACTCAGCATGCAATGACCACAGCTCATTACAAGTCTCCACAGACACGGCTGATTTTACATACTGTAGCTAATTACTCCATTTCTGCATCTGGCAGTGATAATATTTTTCTCAAAAACAGTGTAAAAGACCAGGGCCTTCATGTTTCTTTTCTTATGTCCCCGGGATTGAGTGCTTTATGCGAGGGCTGGGTTCAGACCCAGAGACACTGCAGGTCTCGGCCTTTCGTCCAGGTGCCCGATGCAGACTGGCGCGTCCCTCCTCCGTAGGGCACTCGCGAGGATCAGCGCTCTGCGCGGACTCTACCGCGGTCTCCTTGCTCCAAAATCCTGTGGAAGCCCAAGGCTAGTTGTGAAACCTGGCCCGTGCATTTTCTCTGTGCTTGGTAGTTACTATTACCCGCATGCACACAGATACCTCACCCTGTAGGTGGTTTTACTCTCAACAGAATGTGATTTGGCCTGGCCGAGAAGGCCTAGGGCAGCACTTGGAAGCCGAGTGCCACCGGCGCTCTGAGCCGGTCGCTTCAAGCAGCGTCGGGGCCCCCCGCGTGGTGTCGGGCTGTAGCTGCTGCTGTGCTTTTGTACTCTTCAGAACGGGCTGAATATCCAAGCGAAATAACGCCAACAAAGAAACCCCAAACCCTGAGCCAGGTCCCCAACTTTCCCAACAGTGATTAAATAGCCAAGTTTTGAATCGCCCAGAAGTTGCGGTGAGATCCTGCCACAGCTGTGTTCCGAGTGCCCGCAGACACAATGGGAAAAGGTCATCGCACAAACACCGCTTCTCCAAGGCAGCCTCTTTGTCTGATGTGAAAGCCAGGGAGCGAAGGGTGTTCTGATTTGAAGTGCTGTGTGCTGAGGCAGGGTCAGGAGTGCCTCCCCCGCACCTTCCCACTCTCAGGCCTGTGTTCAGGCCAGCAGCCCTGCCCGCCGCGCTGCGAGGCGCGCTCGATGCGCCGCGTGTTGGCTGCTGAAAGGGGGCACGCGCTCGCTCCTGCTGCGGGCCAGTGGAGGCCGGGGCCGGACGTGAGCGCGGGAGGGGAAGCGCAGCGGGCGGTAGCTTGAGGTCTGGGCCAGCAGCACCCAGGCTGTGAAAATGCTTCGGGGAATGCTCTGGTGTGTATAATTAGTTCACCTTTTCCTTCGCCCGTGACTGCTGCTCGTGGCGGTTTTGTTTTTAAGTGTAAAGATTTCAGAGTTTTCCCCAGTGGTTTGAGGAAAGGTTGAGTGTGCGGGGAAATGCACGGAACGATGTCACCAGAAATGCGAGGAGGAAAAGAAGGCTTTTAATGAAGCACTGCTTGGCATTTGTTCCTGGGAATTGGCTTTGGATGCAGTTGGACTGGGGGGAAGCTGGAAGGTCACCTCTGCGGGCGGCAGATGAAGAAGCAGCGTGGCCAGCTCCTCCTGGGGAGCCATGGCAGGCACCCGTCAGTCTGCAGGTGCTCGGGCAGCCCGTCCGCCGGCATGCGATTCCCTGTGCCCCCGGCGCAGCTGAGCAGCCCTCGATAGGTTGGTGCTTGCGCCTGGGTCAGGGCAGAGGAGGTGGAGGGGAGCAGGCAGCGGGGAAACCACCCCCAGCAGGGAGCAGCTTGGCTGAACTACCCCGAGCAGGCTCCCACGGGAGATCAGATGAGGGTGTTGAGGCAGCCAGAGATGACAAAATCGTGGTTACCTGAGGCATGGTGCTCAGCAAAGGGAGTGCCTCTCTTCTGCCTTGGCTGTCAGTGCGTGGCCTCGAAAAGCAGCTGCAGAGGAAGTAAAGCATCCCATTGTATCTGAGGAACGTTAGAAAGCATACTGAAATTATAGAAGTGATTGTAGCGAAGGGGTCTGGATTTCGTGCCTGCAATGTGCCTATCTCGGAGCATTGTTTGCCTTTTCCATTACCGCAGATCCATGTTGTAAAGCTGTTCAGCCCTGTGTGGTCCCTATTAAAAGTTTGCTTTCCCGGGGTGATCCTGCTCCTTTGTTGCATCTGGTTCTTGAACACTTTATACTATCAAACAGCAAAACTGCTTTTATTGATGCAGCAAAGAACAATGGGATCTCTCCAGCAGTGCTCCCAAAATATGCTCTTGGATTTTTTTTATGCCTGGCTTCCAACAGTGGAAAAAATCATTAAGATACGTTAGGTTTACTCTGGTCACTTCAACAGGAGATTGGTAATATCAACAAACGATTCCAGCAAATGGATTAGCTCCTCTTCTCCAGCAAGGCCGAAGCGATGTGTGCTTGCCCTGTCCGTGCTCTTTCTGCGAGACAGACAGCTGAAAAAGCAGAACGCATCCGCAGTTTAATAGAGCACAGACCGGGTTAGGCAAAGATGATGGCATCGGGCGTGTGTCAGGTCACTGGAGCGACTGCAAGCTGCTCGGATGTGCGTGGGCGCTGCTCATACAGTGACTGCACCCGCTGTGGCCCTGGGCTCACGCTCGCTTCCCCCAAGATGCAATTTCCCACCCGTGCGGGGATGGGAAGCAGAGAAGACAGAAGAGGATGAGCAGAGGCTTAAAACCAGTTCTGCTGCATGTGTGAGCTGAGCTTTCCTGAGCTACTGAGGTACTGCCTTTGAATTTCCCATGTGAACAGATGTCAGGGTACGTGTAAGTCTGCCATATTAGAACATGTATGCCATATTAAAAATCTGTGCGTATGTGTGTGTGTATATATATATATATATATATATATATATATATATGTATATAAATGGCATCTGCCAGCCTTTGCCCCCCTGGCCATACACACAATCTGACGTCTCCTGGCTGTCGGGAGCTGTTACTGCACAAACCAGGCTGTTTGCCTGTTTCACAGGAGAAGGAGTGCGGAGCTGTGCATGCAGCTGGGGCTGAGGGCGTCCGTGGTGTTAACGAGGAGACGGCGGGCCCGCCGGCAGCGCTGCGTGGCTGCGCGCGGCGATTCGGGGCGGCTGCTCGCAGCACGCATGCCCTCCTCCAGCGGCAGCAGGCAGGGCTGAGGCGGGGTCCAGCGCGTGAAGAGCTCGTGGGCACGTCCCCAGCCCAGCGGGGGGGCCGAGAACGCGAGCTGCTCTGAAGACCCCTCTGGGGACGTACGGGAAGGGCCCTGCGAGGCGACCCAGCAGGTGGCGGAGACCACCTGGAGAGGCAGGAGGGGCCCAAGGGCTGCTGGCCCGGGGGGAGATTCCCACGGGAGCAGGCGCTGGCAGAAGCGTCGCATCCCCACGTTTTGGTGAGGATAAAGACTCTGGCAGGGCTCCACCTCTGCTTGGAGGAGCCCGAGAGGAGTCTCAAGAGCTAGCTGCTGCAGCTGCTTCCATAAGTATCCCTTTTTTCATAACATTCTTTAAAAAGAAAAAAAAACACCCAAAACCATGAGAGTGAAGTTGCATTTAGGCTGCATTGACTTGGCAGAAGAGGACTTTTTCCAGCCTCAGGGAGCATACAGGGTTTTAATTCTGTGAGTGCATGTGCTGTGTAATATTTTTATTTATTTGTCCATTCTTCTGGAGCGCTTTGTTACGTGGTCTTTGTTTTCCTTCAGATGTAAGGTGCTTGTTACAACCCATTGCTTCCTGCCTTCCACTTCTAAACCTGTGCATTTCCACAGCAGGTTGCATCTGGCTTACTGGGAAAGAAGAGAGTCTATGTACAGCAACTGAAGATTTCTTCTTTATATAGCACCTTAAAAAAGTGTAGTACCATTGAAATGAAAGCCTGGCTTTCTGCGATAAAGGGCCCTGCAAATTGACCGCAAGGTCTTTCAGAAAAGTCTGTCTCCTTTTGATACAGACATAGCTGGGGGAAAAGAAAAGGGAAAAACAGGGTTGCCTGTGCTCGCAGGAGTAAACAGGTGAGTATTGTTAATGTAGGTCCTGAAGAGCAATCCTGCCTGCTCTACAGACAGTGCTAATGTATCCGATTCGATTGTATTTACGTACATTCAGCTCTCACCAGATTGTCGCCCCACAGAGATGCTGGTGCTTTCGGCGCGGCGGAGTAATGAAACGTCACTCCGTGTGCTCGCTGACAGCTGGGGAGGAAATCCACCTCTCCGCACAGCCGGTCTATGCTTTAGTGTACATTAAAGGTGCCTTTGGGACAAGTCCCCATCCGTTACATCGACGGGCGATTCCCAGGTTGTCAAGGGAAAGCTGACAGGAATTTCTAGATGGTGTTAATGTAATTGATGAGGGCTTTTCCCCACATATACCAATTCTAAATATATATGTAAGAAAGTGATTATCTCAATGTAATTCATTATTTGTTTGAAGTGCATGCTAAACCTGAACCTGCTCACTCTGATAAGCATTTATGTACTGAAGGAATTGATGTTATCTCTCTTTGCCCGTGGTCTCAAACAGAAAAGCAGTCTTCGAGCTTATATTAAAAAAGGGTGATTTCCCCCTCTCCCGTGTTTCTTCTGATCAGAGCTTTCCTAGCTCCAGCACACCAAAGGGGGTTGGAACGTTTTTTGTTTTTAACCCCGGCGCACAGGGGAAGATCTGGGCTGTTGCAGCGTTTGCAGGGGGGTTGCCAACCTGTGTCTCGCACTTTGATTTTTTGGGGGAGGCCTCGGCCGGCCTGCGCAGCGCTGCCTCTCATCAGTGGTGGGATCTGGTTTCCAGGAATAGCTCAGCAAATAGTTTGCTCTTCACATGTGTATCCAGAGGAACAAATGGTGCATATATGCAAAGCATCTGTCATAGCCAGGCACTCCTTCTCACAGTAGTAGACGTTGTTTGCTTAGGCAAATACTGATCCAGTGCGTGAGCAGCAGGGATGGAGTCTTGGCCAAGGATATTAATAATGTCCAGGAATGTTGTATGTTGCCTGAAGGGGTCATACTGCACAATTCAAAGGTATTATTTTAACCTGAGGCTAAGCTTCTCATTTTTGCTGGTATTTCCCTTGACTCTCATTAGCATTTATTTCAATTCCTTGAACAGTTTGTTTGTTGTTTGGTGCCCAGTTCTCTGTTCCTTCGCATGATGGTGTATGGACAGCAGGGCAAGGAGAGGCCACGCTCTCCTTCCCAGCCGAGGCCTGCAGCAGTTTGGGATGCAGCCTGGGACGGGTAACAAGTCCGTGCAGAACGCACACCTGTAAGAAAGTGTGCCATTGACTGTCTCATCAGTTTTTGTGTGCGGCAGCATTTGACCTGGAGGTGAGGTGCAAGTACAGCGAGTAAGCCACAGCTGTGAAAAACATGAACTGGACCTGGGGACTCTTTGCAGTGAGGGTCCCTCTCAGAGGTGCAGTCAGCGGAGACGTGCAAGCGTATGGTTATTCACACCAGCTTTGTGTCAGCAGCTCCGGCAGCAGCTGGGACGAATTATTAAACACGGCGGCGCTTGGGCTGTACCAGCCCCTCGTTAGCTCCCTGGTCTGCTCCCAGTTCTGGCCGGTAGCGCAGGATCGGTGTGCAGGGGCAGACGCTGCCCGCGCCGGGCACTCTGCTTGGGGCAGATGCTCTGCCAGCAGCATTAACCTCGTCCCGTTCTGGAGCTTGCCCCGTGGCAGAGCACGGCCTTTTGCCTTCCCATTTATCCTAGCCGATGCTCGCGTAGTGCTGAGACGAGATGCCTGCGTGTTCGTCGTGACACATCCTTCTGCTGCTCGTCGGGAGCCAGGACTCGGTGACAGCGGTGGCTGGGGGCAGGTGGTGCTGTGCAGTGTCCAGGGACGCGGGAGTCACTGTGAGTGCGGCGTCGCGGCCGGCCGAGGTCTCCCCCACAAAGTCAGTTCTGCAGGCACGTCTGATCTCGGGTGCTGGTAATGAAGTTTCAGAGGCCAGAGCAACGCGAAGCTTCTGGGTTTGACACGGAGCTTTGGGGAGGAGCGGCGTCGGTAGCGGGTTGTGGCGCGGCAGCTCTGTTCTTTCGCTGCGGAGCTGCCTCATACTTCTCGTGTTAAAATCAAACAGAAATCCCTGCTGTTGTGAGTCCCTTTTTCTGTGTCCAGCCTTGGAGTGCATCTGCTCCAGGGGACACCGATGTCCCGGGTGAAGAGAAGCCCCTTGTTATGGGGTCATGAACAGACGGGTCATCTTCGGTTTTCAAACCAGTAGGCATCACTGGGCTGGGCTGAGACGTACGGGTTAGGTTTTCCTGGGGTTTTCAGTGTGTTTTGGTGGCAGGTTTTCTGGGTGAAAGTAGCTGAAACTGGATCAGTCGGTGGATGGAGAGCTGTGGAGCGCTGGGTCCGGCCGCCGCCGTTTCCCCTTGTGGTGCAGCTTCATTAGCAGCCGGTCAGAGGGGGGTGGCGAGAGATGCGCGTTTCGCCATGTGTTCCCTCATCGTGCACTGGTTTTAGCTCATTCACAGTTCTGTGCACTATTTTTGCAAAGCAACCAGCCGTTGTGTATGCGTGTGGGTGTCGATAAATACTAAAGACTCCTGATCCCTTGGTCAATCACAGTGATTTTCTGGGATTGAGCAAGCTTTTTTGGTCTCTTTGTTGCAGAAGATACAACTCTGGGAAAGCGTAGTTCCTTTTTTTTTTTAATAATCTATTTCTACAATTGAAGGATTTCAGATTTCTTTTGTAAGAGCAAGCGCCTGCTTAAACATGGAGACAAATACAACCAATAATATGTACTTGAAATTTAATGCAGGCTAATTCATTTTGGCACAGCCCCAGATATGCTGATTAAATGGCCTGTGAAGTGCTACAATATCTTGATAATGTACGTACTACATTTGATTATATAATCAATTATGTTGCACCTAATAAAATTTAAAATCAGTGAAAAAGCTCAGAGCAGATTGTATCGGGTACCAAGTGGGTCTTGGGCAGCTTTAAGGAAACTTCTGCAGTCGTAAGCTGGGAAAGAGCGTGTGTGCGTGTACTTCCGAAAGTGCTGGTCTTCAGTAAAGTGCAGGGGGCAGCTCAGCACGGCGCTCCTGTTCGATTTGGCGTCTTGGTTTAAAATGAAACAAACCATCCGCAGCTCCTGCTGGCTTCGTGGGAGTTCCCAGGCGCCTGGCTGTCCCGAGCTGGTGACCAGCATCAGGGTGTGGTGGGGCTCGCGCAGGAGGTTCCAGCGGTTCATCGCGGCCCCGCCAGGTGCTCCCCTGCTCCTGGCCACCAGGCCCGGGCAGCCCGTTCTGCTCCGGCAGCTGCGGCGCCCTTGCTGCCTTCTGGCGGCGGCCGAGGCCGCGTCTCTGCTCCGGGGCCTGGCGCGAGCGTGGTGCCCCGGGGCTCAGGGCCCGGCGCGGCCGCGCGTGAGGGAGCAGCCGTAACAGCCTGGCGCTCGTTCCTCATTCCTTTACAGGAAAGTTAGTGGTTTCTGGGTGACTGGCTATGGCAGATGAGGGGGAATTTGGCCTGGGTTTTATGGCCCTCCTGTAAGACAGGGTTGATGGGAAACAAATGCATTATGGCCCCCGACAAGCTGTTGCTACATTTTTTGTTTCATTTTAAAACAGCACTATCAACCAGTTGGAATATGGGCCTGGAGTATCGCGGGGAGTAATCTAATTAGTATGAAGTCAATTCACTAGTTCCTTTTGTATCTCGTGATTAAATAAGTGGGAAAATGGCTTGAAAATTAGGTGCTAGAATGACCCAATTACATTTCTGTAGCTTTTTGTATTCAATTTCATAAACAATTTTGCTCTTCGCTGGTTAATCAGTGAATGCCTTTTTCCAGTTTGAAAAGCACTTTTGAAATTATAATGCAATTAAATTGTGTGTGGATGTTCTGGCATAGCGAGTGTGAAAGCTGGGGGCCTGGCAGACAGCCATGTTGTACCTTGACAGTAATGAGTTCCTGAGCTGGCAGCTTGCTCGTGTCATTCATAATATTGTCCGCGCCGGGTTACTGTAAGACGCAGCTGCCTTCGCTCCTTCCTGGCCGGGGTCACGGGCGTCCGTGCACCGCACCCGCTGCCTCCCACTGTGACGGCCGAGCTGCGGCGCTGGGGAGGGGGGACCCTGTCCCTGCCCAGCCAAACCTGCCCCAGGCACCCTTGGGGGCTGTGCCAGGCACAGGGCACAGGGTTCGCCCCGCAGGACCCTGCTCTGCGCCTGGCCGGCAGGGAGGGGGCTCTTCCACCGTGACGTCTTTTGCTGACAGTATTGAGTAGCTGCTGTGAGACCCCCCCTTACCTGAGCCTCTGTAAGACTGAAGGATGGGTAAGGAGGATGTAGGGGATTAACTGCTGTTTTCCTGGAGGACATAACTGGGGCAAGCAGGAAAACGCTTTGATGGTGGCCAGAAGTATCCCCTGTCAAGGTGGAATGCAAAATTGCCGCTTTAAGTAAATCATTAAATCCCCGCTGAAAAGAAGCAGAACTGAGTTAATGTGAAAGCAAGGCACAGCATAAGGAGCCACGCGGCTGATGCCTTCGCTTCCCTTCGGCCTGCCAGCTGCCCGTGTGCGTTTGGGCTGGGATTGCATCGAGCAATGTCACAAACAGGTGACCCTGCTTGGCGGAGCAGTTGGACTAGATGATCTCCAGAGGTCCCTTCCAACCTCAGCCATCCTGTAGTACAGTGACACCACCACCCATACCCGTCCGCGCTGGTTTGAGTCTCTGGGTGCAGCCGTCCCGGCGGTCTGTGAGCCGGGGCCGCGGGGTTTCCCTGGGTCCGGGCGGCGTGGCCGGGTGCAGCCTGGGTCCCCGGCAGGGATGTCTGCGCTCGCCCCGGGGGAGGCACGGGGGACTTGGGGTGTTGGCTCGTAAGCAGAGTGACAACTGGCCCCGGGCTGTGTTTTGTGGCAGACCACAATGACGGTAAGGCGCTCGCACGGCCTTGCAGAGGAGCAACACGACATGCGTCAGAAAGACCTACCAAAGCTCTGCCTCCTTCCCTCAGCCGCTGACTCCCCTCGAGCCATTCGTCCTTTTTCATCCCTGGTCCTTGCGCCTCCTGTGCCGGGCTGTGAAGCCTCAGCCCTCCCATGCGCCTCTCTCCTGCCCGTGCGCCTTCCCCAGGCTCTCCTGCGGGCTCGGGCTCGGGCAGTCCCCAGCCATTTCCCAGCCATTGCCTCTCTGTGGAGGGTGAAACCTTCTCGTCAGTCACCAGCCGGCCTGCCCTGGCCTCGCTGCAGCCTTGCTACCAAATAGCTCTTGGCTCAGGGAAGCATTCAGTGAATTGTTGGCTCTGGCTCTGCGTTTCCCTTCCCAAATGTTTGAAAACTGTCTTTTTTCTCCAGATGCACTGATAGACTTCCTCAGAACTTCCTCCAGGGCAAGGGTGGTTGTTTAAGCTCGTCTTTTCACAGACAAATTGCCAGTGGTCCATGCAGCACGTGAATCACGTGGCATCAAGTGGTGTCTGACTGGATGCCAGCTGCAAATGACTTCCAAAGGCCCACCGGCTCTTTGGGGCCACCAGGCTGTGAAGACCACCATGTGGTAGGTGCTTGTCCTGTACTGTCACACGTCCCCATGCGCCTTCTGAAGTTGGGGTTTCTCAAGGCACGCGTGTTATTCTTGCGGGGTGCTTGTCTCGTGTTCAGCCTGCTCGTGGCGAGCTGGAGCTGCATTCAGGCTCCTCGGGAAGGGCGACTGAGGCTGCGTGGTCGCCGCTGCCGGTGATTTACAGCCGAGCAGCACAAGGAGAAAGGTAGAAAGCTGTGCTAGAGAAGAAGAAATAATGTTAGAAATAATGACTTGCTTGGCAGGTTTTAACAAGTTCAGTAATGGTATTAGGTGCCCTTGGCTCAAGATAGCAACCTCCTCTTAAATGATCATTACCTGACTAATAAAGACCTCAGAGCAGGTCATTACAGCTTAATTTAGACATAGCATCCTGTTTGGTTTGCACAGCATTGCCATCTTTCAAGTTGTTGAATCTATTGCCTGAATGCCGTGGTTGGGAGTTGGGGTTTGCTTGGGCTTCTTCTCTCCCAGCTGTTGAGCAGCTTAACGAGGAGCTGAGCGTTTGCTCTTGGCGTTCCTTCAGCTCGCGGAGGCAGGGATGTACATGGGCAGGGAAGGGAATGAGTGACTTTCCCAGCCTGTTGCTTCACCTCTGCTTACAGCTCATGCTCTTCCTGAGCATTGATTCAAGGACGAGAAGGAAGGAATGGTAGGAATGGAGGCCACAGAGGTGTGAGCACATGTAGAAATCCAGGTGTGCGGGAAATGCTCTTTGCTGTTCATCAGCCGTGGAGTCAAACCGGGATTTTGTACAGCGCTGGGCTGGTGTTCGAGCCTAACTGTGATTCTCTTCCAAAGATTATAAGAGCTTATTGCTTCTTGTTAATCGTACCTTGTGCTTCTATTGTTCCTTTTCAGAGCACTTCTCATGTCATAGAACTGTGTGAGTCATGAATGGCATGAAAAAGGCCTGTGGGGTGGATTGTCCTTTCTCAGTGCACATGAGCTAAGGGCACCAAGTAGAATTACCAGACCACGAGTTTGGCACAAACTTGAAGATGTCTTTTTTTCATATAAGACACAGGTAAACTGTGGAGCTTATTGCCACAAGACACTGTGGAGACCAAGGGGACGAGAGGCTTCAAAAGTCATCGCTGGCGGCTGCCGGTGAACACAGCGGGCAGCTACGCTGCTTGATGCAGCTGTATTTCAGCTCTGCCTGCTATCTTGAAGTGATTTTAGGTCTTTTTACGTTGAAAAGAGTTAATCGGGTATGATATTGCCATGTCACTCATTTGTAATGGCTGAGCACCGCAGGAGGCTGCTGCCCGTAACACTGCTCCGTGCCGTGCAGCTCGTCGGTGCAGCGGGACAAGGCAAGGGAAGCAGCGTCTGCCTTCGCTCTTCAGAGACGAATACGTGTGTGCATGATATGCGCGCGCACGCGGCTCCTTGTTGTCTGGTCAGTAAAGTTGCTTTAAACAGAAGGGAATTTTGTGCCACGATAAATACAGTGTCCGAGGGCAACCGTTGTATCCTGCAGGTAGATGCGGACATGGTGGCATTTTGGGTCGGCCGATGGCGGGTGCTCTGGTCACTTCGCTGGGTGCTTCCTTCCTCCCGCTCCCCTCCCTAACAAGCCAGAGTGAGCACCCTGGGTGCACACCCGAGCTATGTGCATGTACCTTCCCACCCGCTCCTACAGAGGATTTGGGCTGATAGATGAGCAGCAGCAGTCGCAGAGGAGCGGGGACGCCAGCCTGGGACCCACTGTGCTACAGCAGCCCTCTCCTCGCTCGGAGATGAGCTGTCATGCTTCCCTAACCCCATTAGCAGCAAGCTTCAAATGCAAGTAATTATAATAACCAACCCCCACCAGTTATTAATATTTTGAGGACATCTCTTTGATAAGCCCATCTTTTCAGCCAATTTCCTATTCAACCAAAAGCAAAACATCTTTCCTCCCAGTGTTGTAAATCTGTTGTTAAAATGAAGAAAAGGAAATGGAAAAAAGAAATCCCCCCAACAACACAACCTTAACGCCAGGCTCGGTGCTGCATCGCCTTTGTTAGCCCTGGATAGAATTATGCATCATGAATAAAAACTGCTGTCAACATGCATTGGTTTCAAAACATTAGAGCATATGGTATGTGATTATCTGTATTGTCAAATGCAATAAAGTGAATTTGGATATAATAAAAAATGTAACATTTTAGAAATTTGGTAATAAACTGTGGAAGAATTGACAGGCGGAGAGTATTTGACGCCCGTAGGCAAGCAGATGAAATTGGCAGGCCTGCTCCACAGAGCGGGCAGTGGCCACGCAGCCGCGGTGGGGAGCCTGGCCTGAGCAGCGGCACGGGGACAGCAGAGGCCTCGCTGCCCTCCCCGCTGCCCTCCCCGCTGCTCCTCCCATCCCCGTCCCTGCACGGCCGGGCAGGCGCTGGGGGCCCTGCGGCAGCAGCGCTGCTGTGGCACCAGGGCCGAGCTGGCCGGGCGGCGGTGGCAGCGGTGGCAGCCGGCTTGGCCTCTCACGAGTGGGTGCAGCACCGTCCCCGGGGTGAGGCTGCGCGCCCGTGGAGCACGCTCCTTGTTGAGGCCCTGCTGCGCGGGGTTCCTTTCTGTAGTGCAAAGCAGCCTTCAGATTTGTCGCTGGCTCTGGGTGCTGCAGCTAACGAACAGGCGCGAGCGTTCGCTTGAAGCACGAGGTTTGCATTCTGGTGGTAGACAGATTAATTGGATTTTACAAGCATTTGGGGTTTTCTTCTTTGATAGCAAAAAGAAATCCATTAGTTTATATCACGCTTCCCCTGCCCGGCTGCACTCCCATCATTTTTGTATACCACCAGCTCGTGAGAGAGCTGGAAAATCCTTACCTGGAACGAAAGCAGCGGTGAAGAGCTGTGATGAGCAAGAGTGGGTCTTCTCCGGGACGCTGCTGAGGAGCTGGAGTTAAATGCAGGCATAAAAGGCAAATGCTGCCTGAGATAACTTCCTCCTCCAGTAGCTCGTATTCCAGCCTGGGGCATTAATTCTCGAGCCTCTGACAGAAACGCGACCATTGAGACACGGTGTCTCCAACACAGAGAAGTTGAATCGGGAGCAAACTCTGGGGCCTCCTGTGTAGAAAATTCAGGTGCAAAAAATACAGACATAAGTGTATCACACGTACATGCAATTTTTCTTAGGTCACCGTTAATGCTTGTAAATGATCTGTGAATGCATTAATGGTTTCTGTTAATTAACAATATGATAAAGCTGGCATTTAGTGAGTTGCTGTGTAGTGTGCATTTTAGTCATTATGTACTCAGCACTTTGGTTTGATTTCAGAATGTTAATAGAATAAAATTTTAATGAAGATTTGTTGTTATGAAAAATTTATTATGAGAAGCTCAGGTACTGCGTGCGTTAGCACGGCCCGTAGGAGGCGAGGGTTCCCCTGTCGCAGCCTGCAAGGAGCAGAGCCCCAGGCCTCAGCGAGCCCAGGTTGGGGCCCGGCTCCCTCCCGCTGCCCCTGGGCTGCAGGCGCGCACCCGCCCGCTTGGACGTCTGGGAGAGAGGGACAAGTCCCTCTGTGTACCCTTCTTCCTTCCCTCTTGCGGCGACGATCACTCCCCAAAACTGGTGGATGGATTTTTGCCTGTTCACCAGGCAGGCTGCCGGGCAGTGCAGTGGCTTCTCATTCTACGATGCCCTCTTTTTTTCTTCTTTTTTTTTTTTGAACGATGCTCCCTTTGCAAATGCCACGCAGCCGTGGGAGGACAGCAAGGAACCTGAGCGTTGCAGCTTCCCAGAACAAAAGCAGAGGAGTATCGTGCTGGTGCCCTTTATCCAGCTGCGTGGCTGACCTCAGCTCTTGGCTCTCCTGCCGCGCTGGTATTGAAACGCTAGCACCTTGTGTGGAGGTTTTGATCTAAGGCGGTTGTCTGCTGATTTAATTTTGAGAATTTACTCTCATGTCATGGAGTATATATTGACACTTTAAGCAGCCATAATACCTGCCTGTGTCTGCCAGGAGAACCTGACTCTTTTCCGCACCCGCCCCGAGACGCACATAAGCAGCGAGTGGATGTGCAGGCTAATCATCTGTCTTGATGAGCGTCATTCACAGAAGCACTGCTAGAGAGCACGCTTTACAGTTAAATGAGGCTGATGTTTTCTACCCTAGATCGTAGGTGTTCACCTTCTCTTTCCCCTTCTGTCTCCTCCTGGCACATCCCTGCCCCGGTGTGGCTACCGGGAGGCCGGTTGAGGTCTCGTTCTGTACGGAGCAGGGGCTGCGTCGCGTGGTGCCCGCAGCGCGATCGCCGCTCCTTCAGGCGGGCACCTGCGTGGAGACGAGGAGGGAAAACTTGGGAGGTGTGCCTCTGACCAAGGCTGTGCTCTGAACCTGGGCAGAGTTACTTCCTAGGGAACGGAAGCCTCTCCTTTTCACGTGTGCAGCACAGGAAATGGGAATAACAAGGGATAACAAATGAGAATTGACAGCTTTTGTCTCAGACAGCTCCGGGCTGTAACGAGCTGAGTTGCAGTACGTCAGATGGACACGTCATGGAAGGGATTAGGAAGTGGGGGAGAAGCAACGTGGGACCTGGGACACAAGGAAGAGTTCAGCGACTTGTCCAGAGACACGAAGTGAGAAGGTTGCAAAGTCGGGGCTGAGTTTTGGGAGTCCTGACGGCTGGGTTCTGGTTCTTCAAGCAGAGGAGTGGCTGTCCCTAGAGGTCCCTGTTCCCAGGCTCGCAGCGAAATGGCTTGAGTTACCTTCACAGACAGCACAAAGTTAGAACCATCCCTGGCTTACTGTCTGCGCAATTAAAATGTCCCGGCCTCTCCACTCACTTTGCTCTGCTTGTCTGTAAACACAGGCTCTGGTGGCAGTGATTAGCAGCCTTGATTTCCTGCCCCCCTCCCCTCCCGTGCAGGTTTGTTATTATTATAAGGTGGCCTAGCAGCCGCGGTGCGAGATAGCTTACTAAGTAACTTTTTCCCTTCTGATTACAAGGGATGTGTGAATAAAGCAGAACTGTATTGATTCACACCAATCTATGCATCGACTGTGTGGGAGCCACTTGCAATTCCCAGCAGCACCAGAAAGCTTTGCAACAGGGAGAAATATGACCAGGCAAGTTGAGAAAATAAATTAAACTAGTGTCAACTTTTCTTGTTTCTTCCCTCATTATTAATGGATGGAGTGGGGCTCATTCATCAAGAGGAGGAAAAATTAATTGACACGGGCTTTAATATTATTATGCCTGGCTTGTCTGGTCACATTTCTTCATTTTTTATTTTTTATTTTTTGCTTTTTGAAATGCATTTTATTACAGTTTACGGGACCAGCTGCCAAAACTATTGGTATAAACAAGAGAGCAGGTGCATAAATAATGCCACAGCAGGACTGGACGTTTCTGTGCTTTGAAGCTTAAGTCACTTAAATATGGGGAGAAAAGGAGAGGCATAAAGGAAACAAACGAGAAGATCAGGTACTGAGACCTAACACAAAAGGGGAATGCAGCCTGAACTAATATTTCCTCATTATAGTGCTGTGCTTTTGCAGGGGTGTTGGGGGATCCACGTCCCTCAGCACAGCCGTTGCAAGCTCCGGGGCACCGCGGACCTGCAGGGGCCCGGGGCTGTGCCGCGCTCACACCGCGCCGGGTGCCGGGAGTCTGGAGAAGGACGGAGCTGCGGTAGCGTCCTACATGTGTAAGAGGAGACTGATCCTGCATTAACGAGAGCGCCAGTAGGCGACTGTCAGGTTATTCTTGCCTAGCAGCAGGAGGAGGATTTAAGCATCGCTTATTGGTATGATGTGGACCATGTAAATCTCTTCCCTTCTCCTCTCCCTGCTCTTGTCTACTTCCCTTGGTTTTGTGGATTATTGTGTAGGCACAAAAGAGCCTTGGTGATTACTTATTTCCCAGAACCCTTTAAGGAGCTATCTCATACTTTGGCATGCTATAAATATAGTAAGAGGCAGTCCCAGCTGCAAAGACCGTGCAGTCTAACTCGACAATACAGACCCAACTTGGGTGAAAGGGAGCCCTGCAGATGCAGATGAGATGAACCGACCTCCTCCACATCGTGGGGTGACCCTGAGACAGCCTGGGAATTGAAACAGGCTCCTCCAGCGCTCACTGCAGTGCCTTCATCCACCAGAGCACTGTTGGGTTGGCTGCTGGGGGCGGTGGTAGCCCCCAAGCCAGGGCAGGGCATGCTGCTGCGGCCAGGGTCCCGGTCTGTCCATCACAGCCTCCAGGGCCAACCCCAGAGTTAGCCTAGGTTTAACCTTTCTGGTGCAGGATGCGATCACCTTGTTTTGCTCGCTTTAATGTGCAAACAGGCTTGAAAGAGCAAGACCTTTCACACGGTAAGCTGCTTTCGCGTAATTCTGCTGATGAGTGACGTCCTCGGTATGTACGAACGCAGCTGAAATATATATTGCTGTACACACAGATAAAACCCTGGCTGTGGAAAAGCTGCTGCCAACTAGCAAGAGAAAGTAGATATATTTCATAGCAATGGTGTCGTCATCTCAGCTATATTTTACTGAGGTTGACATAAAACTTCTCAAGTGACGACAAAGGTGTGAAATATAGTTGATTCAAGTGTGAAAAAAACAAAATGCAGAACATAGGAACACTGACATTTGGTATCTTCAGTACGGCTTCTTAATATTATTTATGGCTCCTACTGATTTTTTTAAGTTGTTTTAATCTTTTTATGGTTTCAGTCACTTTCTCTGAACAGTGTGTCTCTCATTTCTGGAATGCTGTGGCAGAAGTGCTGCAGCAGAGCTTCTCTGCCACAGAGCCGCCTGCCCATGGACCTGGGCATCTTCCTGGGCCGGACAGGGCTCAGGACCAGAGGAGGCTTTTTTGTGTGGTGAAGGCATCTATCTTGCTTTGCAGTAAGGAATGCATTTCCCCAGGTTGTGCTCTCCCCTGGGAACCATGCGCTTGTACCCGTTCCCCTGTGCAAACGTCCTGTTGGGCAGCCCCCCCGGCCCAGCTTCGCTTCTGACGGGCAGCGGGAGCTCTGGGCACAGGCAGGACCCGTCCCCGTCCCGTCCCGTCCCGCGCGCGCAGGAGGCCTGCTCGCAGCAGCCGTCCCGCGAGCAGATCCGCACCCCCTCGCGGTGCCCATCATTGCCCATTAACTGGTGTTTGAATGGAGTGAAATGACTCCTTTTTTTGAGCAGATGCTGCAGGAGGGTTTTTTCACCCGAAGGTCACGAATACATGTCTCAGCTTCCTTTAGTGCTCACTCTTGGCTTGGAGCCTCTCATTTGGGGGCATCGGTTTGCCTCGCATTTTATTTTTTTTCCCTCTTCTTTGTCTTTTCTTTTACAGAAAAGATTATTCAAATGAATATTCAGTTTTATTCATTTGAATAAAAAAACTAAACCGTTTGACTCTGTTAAATGCTTATCTCTTAAATGGAGCTTGTTAGCTTCCAATAATAGCTTCATTCAGAAGGATGCAGTATAATTTCATTTTAAAATGTGTGCTCCTTGACAACCGGAATCCTATTTATGTCACCATTTTAAACAGCCTTCTTTGTTTTGTGTTAATCTTTTTCATACACTTTCCAAGGACCATTTTTTGTTGACTCCTAGTACCTCTCATAAGAAATAATTGTCTGTTTAGTCCAGGAAGGTTTCTAAGAGTTTTGGTAATTTAAAAATGAGCGTGTATTCATTACGCTAACTAATAGAGCATGCATACAGTAATATTTTTTTATACGTGCAATTATTGAAAGTTGTAATCTAATATTTAAAAAGTGAAACAAAAAAGGACCCATTACCAGTCACTTTTATGAAGTTTTTAACTCTGGGGCATATGATCTCTTGGGCGTTGTTCATTTAAAGAGCGATAGGATCTCTTGAATAGCATCCTATGGATTTTAAGAGCCTGTAGATGTGCAGATTAAAATCCTCTGGTTACTTTCCAGTCCAGCAAGCGCAGGGATTGCACAGCCACAGCACGGCACTGAGAGGTGATCAGTGTTTTTCACTACTCCTGTGCTTGTCCAGAGGGGAAGGAACAAAAGATAATGCTGGGTTTTCTTACAGACCCTCTCAAGCCTGTTTGTGTTCTTGCCTGTGTGAAATGGCGTAGATGTTTAAGAACCTGCAAATGAGTGTTGACACCTATGGATTGTTATTTTATTCTTGTTACAAAATCTGTAAATACAGAAAGCTGGGTGGCTATCCGATTTAGTCAGAGAAATAATTTCTTGATAAACCTGTGTTTAAACCATATGGACTGGGATGAGAATGGGAAACTTGTTTCCTGGTCTGTACGTGTAATTCCTGCAGTGGGCTTTCTCGCGGTGCTCTGCGTATTAGCGCTAATCTCCTCTAAATTCCCCTTCTGGCTCCATCCTGGCAGAGACCTGACTGAAGTCGAAAGAGAAATCCTCAACTGCAGTATTTGCTAATGAGTTACTAATGATGAAGATGGTTGTGGTGCTGAGGCTGCTAACGACGTGCAGGCCCGGCTGGGTGCTCGCTGTGCTGGGCAGGGCTGGGTCCAGCCGCGCTGCGCGCTGCCCGCAGCCCCGGTCATTGCCTGCACGGGGTGCCACCAGGGTGCCTGGGGTGCCATATTTAGCCAGTTAACCACAAAAATTCCAGTTTTGACTGCATGTCTGTTTAAGCTAGATTAAATGGAGTAACTTGGAAGGCCTCGGTCAAGTAAAACACTTCAAGCTGCTACATGCTTAAGTGCAAAGCAAAGCGGTGCTCTGAGCGCTGGGTTGCACTGTCAGGTGACGTGTTACACCTTGCAGGAGAGCTATGAACCGTTCCCAGTGGTTTTTTTCCCCCGAGAAGAGGGTCCAGAGACTCAGCCTTGCGGCTTCATGCGGGGCTGGGGGCGCACCCTGTGGTGCTGCCACTGCCACTGGCGGTGGCATGGATTCGGGCCGAGGTGCGATCGCTGCGCTCCCAAGCGGCCGAGGCCAGGGCAGCCCAGCTCCACGTGGGGGCAGGCACCAGGTCTGGGGTCTCCCCTGTGGTGTGACAGGGGGTGCTGTGGGACCCGGCTCTGCTGGCGGTGGCACGGCACAATGCAGCTCCGCCAGCACGATGCAGCTCCGCCAGCACGATGCACCCTCCACCAGCGGGGCCAGTGCCGCTCTCGGGACAGGTCAGCGGGGTGGTACATTTGTAAGGTTTCATTAGGATAATCAGTGGTGATGTTTATTCATCAAGCTGTTGCCAGAAATTAGATTTTTTGTTAGCTTGATATTTTTTATAAAAAGAAATGAGCAGGGAAAATTAACGTGTAGAGCTGTGGTGGGCTGCCAGATTCCTCCGTGCAGCTATCTACAGCTGTGTGGAGCCAGCAGAGCAAACGGTGTACAGCTACAGGCGGGCAGCAGGCATCAAACAACCCAAAACCAGCCCAACTCCACAGCTCCTTTGAAGCAGCAGCGCAGAGGAGAGCAGCGATTAGATCAGAGGCCTCAAACGTAATGGCTTCTTAGAGGCCTCAGGATGTCCTGATGAGGCATTAGAGGAAGTCATTCAGGAAGAAGGGGACAAACGAGCACCTCCGGAGCTCGGCCAGCCCAAGCACAAAGCGCTGCCACGTGTCTGTGAAACCATCAGTGTTTGCTTCATCACCAGGGGCAGTGAGGGGTAACTGAGGAATCATCTTCTGTCTTCATGGGTTTTTATTTTTTTTTGGTCGTGTAATGAGTCAGCCCTAATGGAGAAATCCCATGGAATTAAACAGGAGATAAAATCAATATGGTTCCATAGACATATAATTGGGTTTTGTAGAGGTTGCTCTTAAAAACCTATAAGGTGTAAAAGAAAATACAGCCTATTGTAGTTTCTGAGCCATCTTGTACCCAGGGTGTAACTATCCATTAAATTCTTCAGGATGGATCAAAAAATCCATAAGGAGGTTTTAATTCTCCATTAAATCCTATGGAAGAGCTGTAACAGAACCGTATTAATTTTCTCTGAGATGATGCTCCTTCCCTCCATTAGTCTGTAATGAGTTCAGCAACAGCTTTGTAGAAAGCAGGTATATTTACACGTGCATATTTCTATGAAAGTTTTCCAAAGTCCAGATGGCTAACTAATGCTTTATTAGAATGAAGGCTGTTTGACTTCACTAATATTTTCCTTTCCCCCTCCCCTTTTGTTCCTTTATTAAACAGGATTTGGGTTCGTTACTTTTGAAAATGAAGACGTGGTGGAAAAAGTCTGTGAAATTCACTTCCATGAAATCAATAATAAAATGGTAAGTGCTTTTTCTGACCCGCGTGTCGGTGCCAGCGAGGTCTCTCCAGCGGTCACAGGCGCGCCCGGCCGCTGCCCTGGGGCCGCGCTGCCCCAGGAGCCGGTTGCGGTGTCACAGGCGCGCGGTGCTGCGGGGTCAGGGTGCGGAGTCTTGCTCTGATGCTGCGGCTGCCGTGGCTCTGCCATCGAGCGCCATCATTCTCCCACTCAGGCCCAGCCCAGCAGCCAGGCCCCTCATGAATTTTCTCCTAAATGACATCAAGTCCCAGGTCATGGGTTGCCCTGTCAGTAAAGCCACTGAGCCAGATGAAAAAGGGCAGTTGTATTTCAATTGATGCAAAAACTTTGATATTTTCGGCTAAAATATTCTTTTTCCCTTTGTCAAAACATCCTTTGCTTCTCAAATGTGTATTCAGATATGCATTGTATATTGGTCTGATATGTGTTCACAGACTTTAAATTCAATAATAGAGCTTTTAGTGTGGATAAGATCAAAGCAATCTCCTTGGCATATGCTGGAGGCCTGATTCAATATTTGACTTGCTAATTTTTCCCAGGGCACTGAAATAATATTCTTCATATTGTTCCTGACTGCAATATGCATCTGAAATAAAAGTAACAACCCCTTTGGCGTGGTACCCAACGACGCGGTGGCGGGGTACCGAGGCAGGGCTGGGGCGGCCTGCCTTGCCCAGCCCCTCGCCCCGGCCCTGATGCATGCTGCGGGCTTTGCCACTGGCCCGGCCTGGCCACTCGCTGCACTCCCCGGTTGTCTCTCGCTGCCAGCGTTCCTTCTGGAGTTTCCTTCTGCCACCGGTGATGCATCGTGTGAGATAAATGTGGGTTGTGGGGGAGGTTTCATTCCCCTGTATAGTCACTAAATGCTGATTAATCTGCCTTAAAACAAAACAAGAACTAACACCTAACGCCCCCACCCCAGCCAAGGAACAACAGACCCAGTCACAAATTAGAAACACTTTAAATGTAAATTTAGGTAAGACTTGTCAGTCGGGAAGGAAGAACTACAGTGCTGTGCTCCAAGATTTTCCTACTGCTTAATTCAAGGGTGGGTGCCTGTAACGTAACACTCCATGGATGTACTTATTTCACACAATAGATTTTTCTTTGGAGCACGACTCAGCCTTCACCTGGTGTAAATCAGCGTGGCCCAGGTCGCCCTGGTGAGGTGCTGGAGGTGAGCACCAGCGAGGTGCTGAGCGCCAGCCAGCAAGGAGCGCGCAGCGGGGCACAGCACGTCGCTTGGTGCTTCCTGGCGGGGAGGTGGAGACGTGCGTGCAGCCGGCCAGCCGGGTCCACTGCAGGAACGCTGTGCTGGGGGCTGGGGGCCGGGGGCCGCGGGTGGGACGGGCACAAGAGGCAGTCCTGGCCTTTAGCAGCAAGCGTAGCTTCCAGCTGAAGCCGCGTGCCCGTGGGACGGGTACCTGGAGGCGCGAGTGAGTGGAGAGTCCAGGGTTGTTTCCCTTCCTTTGCCCTGAATCTCAGGTTGGGTTTTGCTCTGTTGTTAAAATCTTCTGCGCAGTTCGCCGCTTGCACGCCCCTGCTGGGGGGGGAGTGCTGGGAGAGCTGCTGAAGGGCTTCTTCTCCGCTGGGAGAGGTAACGGTGGCAAGGTAACGGCAGCACAGGCAGCCTGGAGGATGGAACGGGGCGAAAACGTTCAAGGAACATCACAAAGAGCAAAAGAAACAGTGTAGGCTGTTGGTGTTTTGTTGTCACGGGTAATTAAGGTACATTCTTCCCGGCACTCTGTGCCTCCTTGGTGCGTGATCCAGGTGCCACAATGCTTTGAGCGTGCTCTTCTTGTCACTTCTTTTACAGCACTAATTTTAAAAGCGGCCCACGAGGGAGGAGATGAGACATGATCCTGTCTTGGGACTGACTCATCGTGTTGCTGATGTGTCTGCAGATTAATTACCAAACCCATGCAGGAGCAGGAGAGCCCGTGCACGCATGTGTGACAGCGAGCTGGTGCAGATGGCCGGGGACGACACGCAGATCAGGGTTGGGTGCGGACGTCCTTTCTGCAGCCCCCTCGCAGACTGACCGCTCCTGCCTTGTTTTTAACGTGTCCCCCTCTAGCGCTGTGCTGCAGGGGAGCAGGAGCTGGCCGCCCAGTGCAGAGCAATGCTCTGCAGCCGCTCGGCTCCAGCCCTCGGCCACCCTGGCCCCGGGGTGCGTGGGCACCGTGCAGGCTCCTCGCACTGCGCTCGTGCTTGCCCGTCCTCCAAATGCTGTCAGTGCCCCTCGAGTGGAGGCAGCGGGGCAGCTGCTGTTCGTGAGCCTATCTGCAGCCTCCCTTTCCATGCAGGCTATTTTTAGCCCTCCCATTCTGCTTCTGTTCCCATCCATAAAGCTTAGAATGTCAAGTGTAATATTAAACGAGCAGTGTGCAAGCTAAAAGAAAATGCCAGGGAGGTGTTTAATAAATGAAACCTGGAATTTATGTGGGAGGCCACAGATTCTCTCCAAACTCTGAGGGAGGGATGGGGGGGAATAAATACAACCAAAACAAAATGTCCCCAGAATATTGTTGTTCTTACACAAGCAGGCTGCTTTGCCAAAAAAAATGGTTTTCTAGGGGGGTGCAAAAGTAGCTGGAAAAGAAATATGATGGAGTCATTTATTTTCTTTGAGATTTGGCTGTAATAGAGTTGTTCACATCCTAGGGACAGAATGACAAGTGCGGGGAGCTGGGGCTGCCCCCGCTGCTCTGCGCTGCAAGTCACCATCTCAAGTCAGCTGTTTGAAAATAGGCTTTCCCACTGCCAAGCACCTGTAGCTCTCCATGGTGGGATGCAGTGGGCTGGTTGGTTTGTTGGTTTGTTTTTAACCTGTCAGCACTCCTCAGGCCTCTCCTGGGACTGGCAGCCTTCGCTGCAGGTCGGAGTCGTAGATGTGGTGCGCATCACACACCACGTGCCTTCGGGTTTTCATCCAAGTACTTGATGGTCCAAGGCACTGCACCCCACGTGCAGAAAGGGAGCAGGACTCTACTGCAGTCCCAGGCAAGCTCGCTGGGGCTGGGGTTGCCCATTTCACAGGTCTGCAGGACGTGCTGCAGGGAGCTGCCATTATGCTTGGGGCCCGACTGGGGGGGCCTGCGTGTCAGCAGTCGCAGGGAGTTGCTGCTCACCGTTTCCTGCTACAGGATTGCTTTACTGGTCGTGGGGCTGGGGCCCGACATGCTGCTGGTTGCGGCAGGCCCTGCTGCCAGGTCGTGCGAGGAGGCTGAGGGTCGTGGCGATGGCCGTGCTGCAGCGAGGGAGGCAGGGCCCCGTGCAGGACGGTGCTGGGTGGCCAGGTCTGCACGGTTCTGCTGGCAGTTGCGGTGCTCAGGAGAGGCCTGGGCATGGCGAGGTGCGGCAGCGTTGGAAACCCGCCCGTCAGCTGAAGGACACTGCAGACCGCCTGCGGTCCTGGTGCATTCCTGTAACGTTGATCTCGAACGTGCTTGTGGGTGACATAGCTCGTGAGATGTGCGGTGACGCTGCCCTGTCACATCCTCCAGGCGTGGCTGGGTTCACCAGCTCGCGCAGGACAAGCAGGGAGCTGCCCAGTGCTGGGCGTTATCAGGCATTCTGGGGGACAAACGAGTTGATGAACAGCTAGAAGCTGTCTCAGACTGCGCTGCCCTCCCATAGTTGCCCGCTCCTCCAAAATCTCCTAAATCTGAGGATGTGCCAAGCAACTTACGAGCCCCGTGTCCCCGCCCCACCTTGGTCAGTGATCTAACGCTATTTTTAAATACACTTAATAACCTTTCCTCTGTTTCTGATGTAGTCCTGCCTTTGCAGCATTGCTGGTGAATACAGATTGCTGTTAGAGGAGCGGTAGTTTTGGCTTGCCATGGCCTGAATGACAGGGCGTCCCCAAGGTAATCCAGTCGCAGCTAACTGCGAAGTGCACTTCACTGGCAAGACAAAGTTGCCTTGTCTTTGGGTGGTAAAATAGTTTTTTGTGCATTGTGAATATGGGAGCACTCTGGTTTCCTTAAAATAGCTCTGGTTTCCCTGGAAAGCTGTTAGCCATGGTTTTTTGAAACATCCTGGTGTTGCGAGCTGACAGCCTGTTTTGTTGCACTGGGTATAAGAGGCTTTTCACTCCCCATCTCAGCTGCTCTGGGTTCTAGTGGCTTTGACTGCTCGTCTTGACCCAGGAGCACCCCCATGTAATGTTAATTCTCCAAACTAGACTAAACAAAAATAGTGAATTTTACTTTTTTTTTTCACCTTAGAGTTAAAACTTTCTTTGTTAGGCTGCTGAAACTGAAGCACATCCCTCGTACAGGGGAGGTTGAAAAAATCTGGAAATTATTAAGATGTGCAGAAATGCTGGACTGAAAGTTTGTGTAAGATCCAGGTTTGTGCACAAAGTGCCCGCGTCAGGCAGGCTCTGGGGGCGACGCGGCGCAGAGCTGAGCGCTGCCTCTTCCATCAGATGCTCTCCTGATGCAGAAGCCCAGCTGTGCGTCCCGCTGGGACAGCCTGCCCTGGGCTCCGACGTCCCGTGGTCCCCTGGGGTTTTGCCCCGTGGTTACCGTTGGGTGGTGGCAGCCATCCTCATCCTGAGCAGCCTGGATGTGAAGCACGTCAAGCCCCGATGCTGCTGCACACCGAGTGTAAAAATCCTCCCCAGGCGTGCGGCCGGGCCAGGGCTCATGGTTCTGTACCTGCACATCACACATCCCAGAGAGGAGGAGGCTCTGCTGGATAATGGCAAATATTTCTGCCCTCCGTATGGGGCATATTTGTTTACAAGGCTTAGGAATTATTTCTCTTTCCTACTGGTGACTTTTTCTTCCCCTTTAAATCCAAGTTAAAACTTCTTTGCAGCTCACTACCATTCCCTTTATATCCTCGTGTGCTGTGAAAATCATAAATTAAGCTAGTCTTTCAGAGAGCAGCGGTAGGCTGTTTTGTGGTTGCAAAAGCTAATTACTGGGTTATTGTTTCTAACGGTGCTAATCCAAACTTCATTTTCCTGTTAATTGTCCGTCGAGCCAGGCTAGATTGTTTTTATCATTCTGAATATTTGCAGCGAAAGCGGCTATGAGGTGTAACCAATGCCTCCGTGACATTTTGAGTGGTGGCGAACCCGAAGAATATGGCAGAGAAATGAGATGATACACTTCTGACGATCACCCCGCTGCAATTTGGCTGGAGAAATTAGATTGGCATACTCCTGTTAAATATATCTCTGATTAAAAATAAGCAAAGGAAAGTTTCAGAGGATATTGCCGAGCTGCTTTGCCAGTGTGCGAGGCATTGGGGAGGCTGGCGCTTGTGCTCGGCATTTCGAGCACATTTAGAGCCCTGTGCTCTTGGAGGCAGTGATGGAGAGTCGCGGCAGGTTGCTGCCCTTGAGGTGGGGGAGTTCTGGGGGCACTGAGGTTTTGGGGTGGATAGAAGCAGTGGGGCTCGCACCTGAGACCCACCATCGGTCCTCGTCCCCACCTTCCCTGCCCCACTGTGCCCGTGGCACCGCAGCGAGCAAGCTGCTGGCCAATAAATTCACCGTCAGAGGTTTTTGCTTCCTCTTCCTTCTCTCTTTATCTTAATATCAGGGCAAAGAAAGCCTGCTGGGCACCGCGGGGCTTTCCATCACATAATGTGCCTGTGCCGGTTCACACTCGCATGCTGCTGTTGGCAGGGAAGTAGCAAAGTAGAACTCCAGAAGAATATTACTCCAAACTTCACTGGATTCGGGCAGTTTGCTTGCAAGAAGTGCGTGTTTTGACAACATTGGCGGTATCTGAGCATTGTGATGTGAGCACTGGGATGTGTTGCAAGCAAAGTAAATACGATCTGCACGAGGTTTGCAGCAGAAAGGGGAGGAGTAGGTGGTTTTGTTTAAAATACTCCCATTACAGTCAGTTAACCTTTATGTTACCTAAATGTAAATTGTATAAACCTGAAATTTTCGCTGATCAGGTTGCCTAGGAACAGGCGGTTGGTTTTCATAAGACAATGAATACACAGTCACTGATAGGGCTATTAGGAACAGAGACGTTCAGCCACGTTATTCTACATCCCTGGGCTCGTCTGCTGCGGTCGCCGCTTGCCCACAGGCACACGCCTGCGTGCTGGAGGGGAAGGGGACGCAGACGCGGCGCTGCTCAGAGCCAGCCCCCGGCAGGGAGCAACAGCACGGACACCTGCTCCTTTCTGCCCTGTCCCAGCCAAGCAGAGGCAGAGAGCGGCACCCGAAGGTGCACCCGGGCCCCTCGGGGCCTTCCCCAGAGCATGTCCTGGTCCCAGGGCGGCCCTGCCTGGCCGCAGGGGCTCGGGAGGAGTTAGCGGAGGCTCGCGATGTGATTAACACGGCATTAAGTGACTTCAAAGGGCAGCAGGAGTAACTGGAAGTGAAAGAATGCAGATCGTTTATTAATAGGGTTTACAGAAATTTTCTACTGGGTAGAAATATCGATTCTTTATTCCTGTTTTAAAAGGAGCTTTTTGTAATGATCACCAAGAGTCATTTTCTGCTATTGATTGTAATAGAGCTGTGCTGAAGACTTTCCTCCATCCATTCCACGCCCGCAAGTGTCATTAAGAGTAAACGCAGCGCAGGTTTTCTTTTCAGGACCACGGCAACTTCTTCAATCAGCATTTCTGTCATCTTTACAGTGTGGGTTTGCTATGTGTGTTTAAAGAGACATACGCGTTGCTCTTTTAAATCCGTTTACACTATTCTGAAAGTTCACCTTTGAGGGGGAGGCGGTGTGGGGAGGAAAATGCTAAAAATAAATCCCCCCCCTTAAGTAGATCAGTTCTGCATTTGACATTTACATGGAATTCATTTGCATCTCATTTGTACATGTTTCTGCTCAATAGGTAGAATGTAAGAAAGCACAACCTAAAGAAGTGATGTTTCCACCAGGGACGAGAGGAAGGGCACGTGGATTACCGTATACCATGGACGCTTTTATGCTAGGGATGGGAATGTTGGGTAAGTGTGCAATAGCCACCAAACGTCTTGCAGAGCGAGCCTCCCCTGTGTTGTCTCCCTGATTCGTGAACACTTAAGGCATAGGGGTGAGTGCATCTCCTCACTTGCGTGAGTGCGAGCCTAAAACTTCAGCAGGGGTGGAGTGGGGAAAATAATCCTGTCTGTGGTAAATGATTAACTCCCCCCCTTCCTGGAATATAAAAATTTGCATTTAAATGGATGTTTTAAATAGCCTGTTTTACTCTTACTCGCAAAAATAGAATGATGAAAGATGCAGTGTGTTCATTCTGACTAAAAATGATCTCTCCCCCTTTTAGAGGAATTGAGTCACACATTATTCCCCTTCTTTTAAAGGTATCTTTGACAGTTCAGCATAGATAATTGAAAATCTTGCTGGTTCTTAAATGGCATGCAAGATGGAGAAAGCAGGGAGATGTGTAACGGTATAGGTCGCAACAATAATTACGAGTTTCAAGGAGATAGAACGGTATTTTAGTCCAGTGTATTGTGTCCAGAAAATACTAATTAAATGGGATAAATGATATTTAATGGCAAAATTCTATTTGTGCATGAGGTCTATTTAGTTATAATTGGTTCTCATTTGTTTCTGCCTAGATAGTTCTTCTTTCTACATACCCTGAGAACCTCTTGATATTCTGTCCTCAGATTTACTAAGCCAAAATCCTGCTAATGCATTGCCAATGTCTTTTTGTAAAACCCATGTATTTTCAACTTTCCGCTCCCTTTGTATTGCTGGACCTTCCCCCGGTTGTCACCTGCTGGGTCTGTAAAGCGTGCGAGAGAGCGGGGCTGGCTGGAGGTGTCCCCGGGCAGAAGTGACCCTTCCCAGCCGCGTCCCTGCTCCTTGGCCTTTCCCGGGAGCTCTCAGGTTTCCGTCCGGAGCTGCCTGGGGCTGGTGGGGCGGCGGAGCGGGGGCAGCAGCAGCAGAGCTCCAGAGCAGAGCGCTCGGCTTCGCTGCAGCCCTGCGGCCATTCTCACCCATCCCCAAAGGCACCCATCGGCCGGAGCGGGCGGCAGGGCCCCGGGGTGTCCGAGGTCCTGGTGCCAGCCTGCTCCCTCCCCTCCCACCGTGGTCAGGAAAGCTTGGAATTGGTCAAATTGAAGTCCCCGGTGCCAAAAGCCAGAACAGGACAGATGCCATTTGTGGTGAGCTGTTGTTAAAAACAGATGTGAAGATTCTTCAGCGAACCCATTGACTTTTGAGGGACCTCACTCTTGGTTTCCAAGCAGTCGGGCTACTGAGCATTGTCACCAGGAGCAGTCGCAGGGGAAGGACCCGCGTTTGTGTGTCCCAGCAAGTGGGGAGTCAGAAACCTTGGGCACTTGCTGTCTTCAGCAGAAGGGGCGAGAGGCAGGAGGCCCTCAGGAATTTTTCCAGGCTTTTTTTAAGTGGAACCAGGCGGTTCCCCATGGGACTGGCCCATAAAGAGGGTGTTGGATTTTGCTCTCAAGAGTGTTGTGCTCTCCAGCAGTGGCAAGACTAAGAACTCCAGTGTCCCAGCAGGCCTGTCCATCTCGTGCTTCATAAACAAAACCCTCTTCAGCTTTTCAAGCTGAAATTTTCTGAAGTTTAGATGATCCTAGAAGCTGAGCATGAAAATGAGCCTTGAAAGCTGGTGCTCAGTGCTCCTGAGCTCCACAGAGCAGGTCCACTGGCAGTGTGGTCTGGGGCCCCGAAGGACCAAAGGCTCCTGAAGCTGGCATCAGGGCAGAGGATTTGGTTCCTGTGAAAGTCAGGCTGTTCTGCTGAGATGTCTGACTTCAGGCACCGCTTAATTTGGTAGGAAAAACTTCCCTGCCATGTTTGCTTTATCTCAGAATTAATAGCACTTCTCTTCATGTGGCCAGAACGATCCATTTCTGGGATGTGTAATTTGGTTATTTCAGCCGATCGTCTGTTTTTCTGTCCCCACACTCCACTGCCGCCCTGCCCCAAAGTGTTTAGAAATTACGTTTTACGGTTAAAATATTTATCTTGTTCTAGTCAGTCTGTGATTTCGTTACCTGCATGCTCCCAGTGCGCCTGAGCATACGTACTGTTTTTCTGCTTCTCTTTCTCCTGCGCTCTGGTGCCCGGTGTCCCGGGAGGCGGAGGTGGGTGCACCCTGCGGCACGGTCCCGCTCGGCTGCCGGAGCCTGGGCAGCAGGACCAGGCGGCGCGGCTCGGCCGTGCTCCTCGCACCTGGGCAAGGAGGAAAAGCTGAGAGAGGTTCCTGGAGCCGGGGCCCACCCCAGGGACCTGAAAGGAAAATTCAGCCCTCAGGTGCGGCGTGACTAACTGCTGCTGGGGCTGCCTCTTTGGAAGAAGATCGCGTCAGGCTTTAAGAAGCAACAAAGAAGCCCTCAGCGAGCAGATTGGCTTCTGCGGACAGCAAGCAGCGCTGAGGCCTGCTGACAAGTTACCTCCCCGCTGCACAGGTGCGGGTCAGGCTTCGCTGGGTCATCCGGACCGGTGCTGCTCCACTGCTTCTCGCAGGGCGGCCCTTAGCATGCTCTTATTAGATTTCAAATCAGAGTGGCTTGCTCAGAATTAATGATTGATTTGTGTTGGAGGACAGATGCTGCATTATCTGCTTACGCTGTTTTTTTTATCTTCCAAGTTCCTGCTTGCTACGGCGGCACCATGTTAAATAATTAAGTGCTGAACAACAAAATGGCAGCACACAAGTCGGAGGCGGGCTGGTCAGCCATTGCAATCCCCTTCTCAAAGGCTGCCGGGAGGAGCTTGCTTCAAGGCTGGGAAGGGGGCACCCAGGCGGAGGCTCGGCGGGGAGCCTGCATCTCCTGCCCGCTGCCAGCTGCGGAGGGGAGGAGGGCGTAATGAACCCATCACACAGCGAGGCACCCCATGTAATGTGCTGCCAGGGGCAGAGGCTGAAGTAGCCGAGTGTTTTGCCAAGTTCCCAAAAGGCCGGTGTCAGATTTACTCCACTCCTCATTTTAGGTGTTTGGCTGGACTGAAACCGAGTGGATTGGAGCTGCTCTTGAAAGGTTTTTATACCTGTTTCCAGGAGCCCTTGTCCAAGGTCACCTTCTCCAGATGCCGTTCACAGGCAGAGGAGGAAATCAAAGGAACAAACGCACAAGACAACCCAAAGGAAAGAGTGGAGAGTGACTCCCTCCAAAGCTATTAAGGAAGTTGGTCTTTTTCATTAATCATAGCCTCCCCGAGGAGCCTGCAGCAGCCGGGGTCTAAAGGTGCACAGGCAGCCGCTTCTGTGATGATTTGGTTGATTGGAACAAAATTAAAGTGTTCTTCTGAAAGGATTTTTTGACTGCGAGAGTGCAGGCAGGCTGAGCCTTCTGCCAGGACTGCTCCTGGGCTGTCTCAGTCTCTGTCTGCTGATGGGAAGCGCACGTCCTCGAGGGAGACCAGGAACATTAATTAGCCACTCTGCATAAAGAGCGGGCTGGAACGGTTTCAGTTCCCGTGATCTCTTTCTCTCTGGCAGCCCACCTGGCAGAAGGACGGCGAGGCTCTCGCACGCACCATGGTGAGCAGGCACCGTGTCCCAGGCACCAGCAGGCAGCACACATCTTCAGCTGGATGAGGACTGCTGGAGCCCGAAAGCTCGCACTGCACCCAGAAGCCCACCCCTGTCAGCTGGCCCTGGTACAAACCCGTCACCCATGGAGCCCCTTCGCCAGGGGCCACGTAGGTGCTGCTGTGTTACCCCCTGCTTTCTGCTCTCCATTCAGGTCCATACCTGAAAACTTGAAAAAACAGAGAAGAGAGAAAAGCAAGGAGGGGCAACATTAACATTAACGTCTCTCCTTCCTTGCCATCTGCAGCAGCTCTGTCTGGGTCGAGGCAGCTGCCGGTGTGGTGGTCCTGGTGGGGACACCGGGCTCCGGGGGTGGCTGCTGCACTGCTTGATCTGAGCTGGGACCCTGCAGCACTAATTTCATTTGGTGATGGGCATCTTAGGCTTGCTGGTGTTTAATATTGAAGTTGGGCCGTTTTTAACTTGCAAACCCCTCCAGAGATAGGAGAGCACAGTCCATAAAGCTTATGCCCCGAGACTGCTGAAATAATGTCTGATATGAACACCGAATTGCAGAAAGTCCCTACCAGGCTGCTTATATCATTGCACCAGGCAGACCGGGGCTCTGCATTACTGCACACGTTCAGTCGAGGTAGGCTGAACTCATGCATAAAAGAAGCTTGTGCCCTTCAAAGAAAGTCATTCCTTTTTTCCATCAGACTCTGTTTAATAGAGCAGTAGCTGCCTCTGAGGCAGGATTAAGGAAGGGGAACCCTGTGCTGGACATGCGCTTCCCGGCAGGACTTCAGGAGCCACCGGGGCTCCTGCAGCAGCCCTGGGTGCAGCGTTCGCCCCGGTTAGCACAGCTGAGCTCAGCAAGGGCTTAGGTTTTTACTGCCCTTGAAGTAGGAGACAGATCAACTTTTTTGGATCAAGGGGGCAACTTTTACAGCATATCTCTTTCTTCTCTATAGCTGCTCCCTGGTACGTGGTCACCCCCACATGCCTGTAGGAGCTGGTTTTTGGTTTACGTTCCCTCGTGCAATGGGTGCTTACGTCAAGGTCACAGCAAGTTTCTTTTGAACAAGACCCTGAGCATTTTTGTTGTTGTGTGGGGCGATGCTTTAGCAGAAGGACAGCACCTTTCACTGCAAACAATCTGGAGTTCCTTGCGCTGAGCCACACTGGGCGATGATAATTTTCTTGCATCAACTGGAGTATTTGAATTAATTTTAAAAGCAGAAATCCCCAGGCCCCAAAGTGCTCACTCAGTGAGTCCATATATTAACCATGAGGTTTGTCCGTCCCGGATCGCCACACTTAAAAATTAAAAGATGTTTCCATAGGCTGGTTCAGTGGTTGTGGACATTTCCTCCTGCGGAGGAGAGAAGCCGTTTCTCTCTCTGGAGCCACTCTGGGACAGCAGGGAGCTGAGGGTCCTGTGTGGGTGTCCTGCCTTCCAGTGACCTTGTGTGCATGCTTGGCAAGGCACTCAGTCTCCAGGGTCACAGGTTCCCATGCGTGTAGTGGAAGGTAGGGCACTCTGCCCAGTTTCCCCTTCTGTGAAATGCCTGTAATGCTTGGGCTTTAATGTGGGCCCACCGTGATGGGCTTTAATACTAGTAATGTTGTGGTACCCTTAGGTAAACAGTAAGTAAGAAGGTCAGTGTTATATATTTGCAGTTATTTTTGTCCTGGAAGCAGAGCCTTTGCTTTCCTCCAGGGGACCTTCCCCATGACGAGGCACTGACCGTACGCTGCGGCAGTAGCAGACTTGGCGGCAGGACCGGGCGTTCCCTGCAGCGAGAGCATGACCGTGACCCTTGGGTGGTCAGCGTGGCGATACTTACCGCAGCCATCGCTGTCACCTTGCATACGGCAGCGCCACGTGTGTGCTCTGCCCTTCGCCCCGGTGCCGGAGGCCAGGGAACGTCCAGCGCAGGCGAGGATCCGTCCTGTGGCCAGGACACGGCTCTGCCAGGCTGCCAAGCGCGGGCTGCTGGCTCGGCCGGCCTGCGGGGTGGACATACAGGACCTGCTGCTGGCAACAGCAGAGACAGGAGCTGGGTGAAGGTGTGAAAGTGGTTTTGGGTGTTGGTCTGAGTTTGCGCTCCCATGCGCAGCAGGGTCTCGCTTCAGAGGGGCAAGCCAGGCAAAACTTTGATTTTTGGTTTAGCAACAAGGGATAATTAGAGAGTTTGGTCATTCACTAGGACTACTGAAGCAAATAAACTGTTCTGTACCCAATGCAGGATGAGAATGGCATCTAATGGAAATGGTGGTTAGGTCAGCATGGCCATAATTTGGCTTGATGAAGCAGCCACATGGGCATGGTGTTAATGTGCTATTGATATTCAGCCAGCCAATTTCCCCTGTATGGATTGGGCTTTGACTCGTTAGAGCAGAGCTGGGCACTGCAGCAGTAAATGAAGAGGAAAATTGAAGTAATGTTGTATTATAAATTTATGATTTCATCTGCCTGGCCTAGAGAGTGCTGAGGGCTGGGGATGCAGCCGAGACCCCCCCCGGGCAGCCCCGCTGCTGGTGTTGGGCACGGCGGCTTCGTCCAGGGAGAGCAGGGCTGCCACGTGCTGCCCAGGTACTGGGGCCATGAGCGGGGGCAGGCACAGCCTCGGCCCCGCGGGGCAGCTGACAGGATGCGCCCGCAGCATCCGCGCCCTGTGGCAGAGCTGGGTGCTCCCCGGCACACAGGACCCCACGGCCCCCTTAGTTGCCAGCTGCCGAACCCGCCTCAGAGTCGTTCGGATCCGAATTGGAGTGAATGCTTTCCTCTTGGCGAGGAGAGTGGCTGTGGTCTGCACCGCAGAGCGATTTTTCATTGTGGAGCTCGCAGTGGTGTTAATGGCGCTAGTTACTTAGCAAACAATCCATTTATCAATATTGTTGTTTTCAAAAAAAAAAAAAGGGAAAAAGGGTTTGTAAAGCTTAACTCTGAAAGATCTGATTTAACGACAGAGGTGATTAATTTCTAAGGGAATCCAGCTGTTGAGCTGTGAAATAAACATGCAGGGGCTAAGCAGTGTGTACATATCTGCTGAAAGCCCCCACGCGCTGTCCTGCGATCACAGGGCTGCTTTCCCCTGGCACTGCCTAATCCTGTAATCAAAATTCATCCAAGCATTTTTATCTTCCAGTTTTAGATTATGATTAATAGCACATTATATGTATATATAAATCTAATCGTAAATGGAGAGACTTGCTGCGGCAGAAAAATTACTGTACGATGTATTAGTATTTTAAAGAATAAATAAACACGGAGATACAAGTCTCCAGAAGAACCGCTCAGCAGCTCCACATGTTCTCGGGGCCCGGCCCAGCTGCTGCTGTCATCACTGCAAGATGTCTGTTGCCTTCAGATGGAGTGAGAACAAACTTCTTAAGATGGTTTCTTGGTCTGGAGAGGCCTTTCCTGGAGACTGGAGGAGTCTGGGCAGACTGGTTAACACTGGTAGTCAAGGGGAACGTTATGTAGCATTTATTGTGTTGGAATTGCAAAGGAGAATTCTTGTTTTTAAGGAAACTGAGC
>VXAA01002488.1:693314-727255 GCA_013399115.1 Anseranas semipalmata
GGAGGTTTTCAGGAGAGAAGCTGTCGATCTCCGTCAGTGGCCCAGCTTCCATGAATCTGAACGGCAGTGGAGTGGCTAGTAAAAATGCTGCCCCCACCTCTGGCCAGGTTCGGGCAAGAGGCTTTGTGCTGGGTGAGCAAGGTTTCTGTTAAGGTTTCCCCAAACCGCTTGTCTGGCGAAGGAGCAAAACTTGCCAGGCCCTTCATTAGGTTCTTCTGTAGTGATGCCTTGAATAACTACTTGAGCAGTAAGAACATCTTGAACATTGAACTTCAGTGCTGGTTGTCCTGTTCCCTGCTGCTCACTGATCTGTGCGTGAAGTTTGAGATGAGCTTTAAATATTCAGGGTTGTTGCCCTGAAAATGAGCAAACCTAAAGGGACTGGGAGGAGAGAAAGGAAAGAAGAATAAATAAATAAACAAAATAAACCTGCCAGTCTGTCTGGGTCTCCCACAAGCTCTTTGCGTTTCGGGTGATCCTGCAGCAAAAGAGCTCCTGAGTGATCATTTCTGTGGTGAGCAGGCCGCGGCTGCAGCAACTGGGAAACGTAAGGAGAATAATTATTCACAAGAGTAAAGAGACATAATACACACACGTATGGAAGTGAACATGGATTACCCTATGGAAAGAATAATGTGATCTGGTGACGCCAGTTCTGTCCAAATTGGCTGGAGCACAGCGGCTCGCCTGCTTAGGCCTTTGGCCTCTGTAGCTACAATTTTTAACTGTAAAGCTGTTAAAAATTGGGAGCTGGGGGTTCAAAAAGAACTTGAAGAGATTACTCTCCTTAAAGCACAAAAACATTCTTCAGTCACATTTAATAGTAGGGTTTCAAGCTCATAATTAAGTTTTAAGTAGCTTCCAAGTTCTCCTTTGCCCAGAAGCAGTAATACATAGTCCCTGCAGTGATGCCCTGAGGGTTTTTAGGCTCAGCATCACAATCCTCTCCTCTGACCTTTTTCATAATGTGGATTATGAAATGCACAGCGGCAGTTCCTCCGGCAAGGAAGCGTGAAGTTCCCTGTCCCTGCCAGCCGACGCTGTTGCGCTCCATAAGCTGCGGTGAGCTGTAGCGTATCTTCTGGCGAGGCATTCACTCCCGACTTGGAAACCTGCAAGTCGTGGAGAATTTCCTGCCCTCTGATAACCTTGTCCTCTGATTAATTATCTCCTCTTTTACGTGGTTGCCTCTCATCTGTGTTGAATGTTTCCAGCTTCAGCTTCCAGGCGTGACTTCTTTTTATGCATTTGTTCATAGTCTAGGATCTGTCTTTTAATAATACTTACCCAGATAGTTTAGATCATTCATAAAAATTTAAACAAGCTGTTTAAACAAAATAGCTCATTTTCTCTACCATCAAAGCAACTGCAATGAGGCTTGAAGCAAATCAGTGCCACTTTGCTGAACTTTGAATATATGCCTTGATGCTGTTCCACCTAACCTGCCCGTGTTCATTCAGCAGCAGGTGACTGAAATTCAGTGCTGCTGTGCTGTGTGTCAAGTGTGGGTACAGTGAATTCACAGGTATTCCTCCCCCTGCAGTGATCATTTCATTTATACATACCTTGTTTATTAAAAATCGATGGTAAGTGTTTGGCTTTGGGCTTTAAAATGAGAAATGCTTTCATCAGGGCGATCAGCTTAGTACTAAACAGAATTACTTGCTTTTAGGAAGCGATTTAGCTGAGATTCTCTTTCATGCACATCAGCTGCTTTCACTTGAAGCTCATAATTCCCTGTGTTTCACCAGATACTAAGTTAGGGAGAATTACATATCGAGTTAGAGTGGTGGGTAGTGGGAGGTATAGTTTTCATAGGACACATTTGAGAAGTGTAGTGGATGCCTTAAAGCTGCTGTAGGATTGGAATAGCTTTTAAGTAGAATAAATAATCTAAAACAGCTACCAGCTTTTGCTTTTTGGTTTGGGTTGTTTTGGTTTGGTTAGGTTTTTTTGTTTGTTTGTTTGTTTTGAATAAATATTTTTCTTAGAATGAACCATTTGCCTTTGAGAACTTTCCCAGTTTTCTGTATGGTGAAATAACTGCAAAAGGGTTATTACACTTGAAATGACACAGAATGATAATTTGGAGACAAACAAGGCTTTGTCTCACTGATGCATAAAGTAATTACTGGGCAAAAGTGCATCATTCTCATTTTAAAAACCATGGCCTGAGAGTGGTAAACAGCTGAAAAATAGGTCGTTCACTGTACATAATGTGGAAGTGCCAAATTTTAAATTAACTATATTTGGCTTTTATTGTTTTGTTGAAATTCCAAAGCAGAAATATTTGTTCGTAATAACATCCATCTGCAAACATGCATCCGGTGTGAAGTGCATTACGGGTGTCTGACGTTGAGAATTTTCCTACAAAATCTTGCTACGCATCATACATTTTAAACAGCAGATGACTGTGCCTTGAATAACACAGTGGGCTGTGTAATGAGGTTTCCAATATGCATGATGTGCTGTATCTGACGTTCGCTAATTTTCTGACCTGGTGAAATAGATTTTAATAAGCTTGATGTAACACAGCATATAAAGACAAAGGGAAACACTTAATGGGGCTGTCACAATAAAGAACTCTGAGCAGGCCTGGAGATGCTAAAAGTATTAATAGAATTGATTGAAAGCCTAGGAAGCAAATTCTCCATTTCCACGGAGTGCTGCCCTGTGCCTTGCCTGTTCCCCTCGGGCCGCCAGGCAGGCGGTGCTGCCCCGCTTCTGCAGGGACACACCAGGTTCGCCTGGGGAGGCGCGAGGTGTTTCAAGCGGCTGGTCGCTGCCTCCGCGGCCACTTCCTGCGGCCGCGGGGAGAGCTTCGTAGAGTCTTCGCTCAAATCCCAAAGAGTTAATTGCTACTAAAACATGTTACCGTGTGGTGAGTGATTTGGTAGAATCCTGATCTTTCACCAAGTCCAGATAAAATTTGATTTCTCTGGGTACGTTCCTCTCTATATGTTGAGCGGTGAGCTGTTAATCTAAAGCCTGAAATGGCAGCTGGTTTCCTTTCTCATTCTTGTACCTTACAGAAAGGGAGGGGGGAGACAGAGGACTGAAACAGGAAGGTTTTAAACATAAAGGGATTGTTTTGGGATGGAGCTTTCCCTTGTGTGTGCTCACCATTAAAGACTGCATTTGTGTCCAGTAAATTGGACCCACGCCTGCCTGCCTCCCAAAAAAAAGGCTACTGGGCTCTTCTGCTTCATGGATGTGAGTCTCTGATACTTTTGAAATGAAGCCTAAAGATCCTACAAAGAGGATAACACTGCCTAATGGAAAGAATAATGCAAGCGAGAACCCATTTGAAATGACAGCTGTGAGCCTCGCAACGCTTTTCTGTGCTGATCAAAGCCGCTGGTAACGCTGCTTGAAAGGAGGGGATCAGTTTCCCCCTCTCCTTTTCCCACTCAACCTGCAGACAATTTTACATTCTCGACTTCGCACTTTTTTCTGGGAGATCAAGCGAACTCCCAAGCGGCTAATGTAGATCAGCACGCTGTGCGAGCCGGGTCGGCTGAGAGACAAAGCGTTTTAAGATGAGGCGGGATATAAACCCGGAGCTCGGCCGCCCGGCTCTCTGAAACGCCCTGCACAGAGCGTGGTGACTTCGAGAGGCTGAGCCACGGCGTTCAGCTGTGATGCCAACGTGTGCAAATAATCGGTAACTAAGAGGAAGTGTTCTGCTTGTGAGGCTTAGCTTTATGGTGGCTTTTATTCTCCATGCACGTCTCATAATTTTTGTTGTTTTTCTGAAGTCTGGTGCTGAAGCCAGATGATGATTTGAGACTCTCAGCTTGCATTTTCATTGTTGTTTTAAATCCATGTGCTTATTGCTAAAGTCTAAACATATGACCTCATCTGCCCCATGTGCTTTAGCCAGTAGGAAGCAGAGAAAATTCTTTGCACAGTATTTTTTGATAGAAAAACTGATATCCGGGTCTTTGTGACTTTTTGTTTTTGTTGTTTGATTGCTGTTGTCTGGCTTTACAGGCAGCGTTGTGCCGGCCCAGAGCACTGCCGCAGTGCACTGGGCAGGGGCTGCGGCTCGCAGGAAGCACCAGCGGCCCTGGCTCCCCGCTGCTGGAGGGGCTCCTGGGCAGCCTCAGGGCCCAATCCTGGTCCTGGGGTGTTTGCAGTGCAGAGATCTGCAATGACGCGTGCCCCCCATTGGAGCCCCAAGCCCCGTGTGAGGACTGGCCCTGCTCACGCAGTGTTGGTCTTGCCAGATTTGTTCCCAAAGCCCCTGAAAGAAATGCTAAATCCCCAGATCTTAGTGTTTTCTGCTTGGTAATGCCAAGTACGAGCCAGTGGGGCTGTGCGCTGCCTGCTGAACTCCAGTCCTGCTGTTCTCGGTCGCGTGCCACCCTTTCGATCCCTTGCTCCCAAAATTGTTTGTGCATTGGAGAAGGCAGTTGCTTGCAGACAGCCACTGACTCAGTCTGTGACCTTAGGGTGAAGCATTTAAAAACAGATGTGTCCGTCTTCCCTCACACAAGGCTGCTTCAGTATTTAAAGTGAAACTATTGATGCAGGAAGCAGAAAAATTTATCTGTGAAAAATTGACCTCCAAATACTGGCTTTGGCTCATTCTGAGCAATAAGAGAGCATGAAATTGCTGTGAATCCTCAGGGCTTTCCTGGTCAGTGTGCAAGCCCATTGCAAAACATTTATTGTAAAGTATCTTCTAATTACAATGCCTAAAGTGGGCACTTTGGTCCTTTAGAACAGCTTTGGTATCTTGTTTTCTCTATGCAATTATATGCAGAGGATACACAAAGAAGGACAGGGATCGTTTCTGCAAGAACCAGAGCCCCTCACACAAACACGATGAATGAATTGATCTCACCCTCCAGCCCTTTTCATTTCCCAGTTGACTTCTGAGCGCAGTGGGCTCAGAGGAAGCCAGGCTGGGCTCCCTGCATCTCAGGCAGTGGGATCGCCAATGAGACCCAGATCCAGAGCACACTGTGGCCAATGCCTCCCGCTGGCTTCAGAGTGCTCTGGACTGGGTGCCTGGTTCCCTCCAAGCCTGTTAAAAATGCGCTGGGAGCGTGCAAGCAGCAGCTGCAGGGGCTCGCCGCTCGGCTCTGCCAAGGCAAGCTCCCGAGGCAGCCCCACAGGGACGTGGGGTGTGTGGCAAGGAGCCTGCTGTCACCCCCAGCAGCCCCGTATCCCCAGAGCCACCTCTCTGTCTCTGGGAGAAGCCTGCGCTTCCAGGCATTGCTAATGGAAAATGGTGGCTCTGGCGTGTCCCCCACTGAGCTCTGCTGGCTACCGCTTCTCCCTGCCCCTGCCTTCCCGTGGCGCTGTACTGCTCCTGCCCTCAGTTGTCCCCGCTGCCCCACACTGGGGTCCCCATCGGTCAGGGCAGGACGGAGCAGATCCGCCTCTGCCGCTGCCTGGGGAGCAGCACTCGGGAAGGTGCCACGGGGACCCGGGGGTGCTGTTGTAAACCCAGGCCCAGGGGAAGGGGCTGTCACTGCTAGACTGCAAGCAGGCATCCTCGCCAAAGCGCTGGTGTGATCTGGGGGACCAGCAGGAGGTTCTGTGGACAAGCAGGTTCCTTCTGGGGACACAGAAACCAGCACGAGGACTTGCTAATGCTTTTCTCTTTGTCAAATAGCTCCAGATACCCCAGCTCTCAAATCTTAATAAAACAGTGCGAGAATGCTGACAGAAGGACGATAAAGGCAGAAGTTTCTTGCAGTACTCAGAATGGGTTCAGCGTTAATTTCACTGTCACTGTAGTCATATTGTTTAAAGTCTTCACTGACTTAAAGATGTATAAACAATTGGAGGTAATAATACAGCATGACCAAAAGTGCTTCAGTAATGCTATAGGATTGGTATTAAGGGAATTACAGAGATTTTGTGGTGGAGCTTGAGACCAGAACGTGTGAGAGCTGAGCTGCATCCTTTGCTCTCCACAAATATCTTTCTGGAGTCACTTTGCTTCTTTGTGCCTCATTTTATCCTATCTGTGAAATGGAGACAGTGTCAGCTGCCAATCATTCCTGAGAGATAAAGGGACAAAGAACTACATAAGTGCAAGAAATAAGTTGGCAGTTCTTAGACACCACATAGCATTAATGTGCTTAATAGCGTGATGACTGGGAAATTTGTTTTCAGCTGAGGGAGCTGATTAATGCAGTGCCTGGCAAATGTAATTTCAGCTTGTGGGATTGATTACTTCCAGCATTTAGGGATCCTCCAGTGATGGAGCCAGTCTGTGAGTCCGTATTGGTAAGCAGGTTTTGCCAACTGGGATAATCAGTCACTGCTTCTGTCTCCCACTTCTGCAGCAGCCACGCCGTCGTGCTGCTCCATGCGGCCGTCCCGGGCAGCGCGTGAGCAGGCCTGATTGCACTTGAGCTGTCTGGAGTGCCGTGTCGCTCAGATGCTTTCATCTCAGAATGAGGAGAATAGCTTTCTTTGGGGGAGGAGGGATTAATTTTTCACACATCTGTCTGCAGTGAACTCTGGAATGCACTAATAGATGCTTTGTTCAGGCTCCTTCCGTGGAGTGCCTTCTCCACCCTTGTTATTTCATTCTTCTTTTGCATGGCAAAACTTTTTGTGCTGCATCTCAAATAGATACTGAGTCCCTGGCAGTTGAACAAGAGAAACAAACTTTCCAGCCCTGTTCTTTATGCTGCTTTCAGGGGATGCTTGGTGATTTGAAGGGTATTAGATTGGTTTTGGCAGAGGCATTTTATTCCATGGGAAATCCACAGCTCCTCTGATCCCTTACGGATGGTTTAGTGAGCCCCCAGAGCCTCCAAGTGACAGGTTTGCTGGTGGCCAGCTGGTCCTGAACGTGACATGGGAATGCGGAGGATGCTGCTTTCAGGACATGTTAGCAGGATGTGCGCCGTGGTGGAGGAGGAAAGGCTGTAAGGACAGTGCCAGCTCTGCTCCTGCATAACCCGCAGCACTGCTACCGTCCCGAGCACTCCCAGCTCGGGGTTTGGCCTAGGCATGGCTCTGCACAAAAATGAAGCCTCTGCACTTGTCCTACAGATGTTTTCCCTGCTATTCGAAGGTTGGTTTGACTCTCTAACACCAAGTCTTCTCACTCCAGGATACCATAGATCCACTAGCCATATGTAAGGGGGGAGCCAACCAGGTTAATGTCTCCATCTCCAGCAAAAGTGCATTTTGGTTACAATATCCCCCAATCTGGATGTGCTTCCCCCTGCATCCCACTCCACAGAGATCATAGCAGTTCATCAACATAATAAAAACAGTTTCATATTGGCATTAAGTAACAGGATTTGCTGTGCTGTGCATGGGCTCTGTGTGCAGGCAGCAGACTGGGATAGCTCTGCATACATTTACCTAGACTTTTTCTTTTCCCTCGACAGCCCTATTACCATATTTAAATGCAAGTATGTCTTTTTTTAATTAATATTTTAAGTAGCCTCAAGTCACTCTAGCCTAGCTGCTCTCTGTTCATGCCCCCCGGTAGATTCCCTGTAGCTAAGATGGTAGCACTAGAGGTAGCGGGCTAGTAGTCTGCTGGTTTCTCTGGATCTCGCTCTCTCCGTCTCTCTAGTTTGCTGTTCTCTCTTCTGTTGTCTCAGTTATTTTTGTGTGGTTCTTCAGCATTGCAAAGCAGCTGTGATCAAAGTCCTGAAGCGTGCTCGAGGGGCAGGTGCCGTGGCAGTGGCTACCCCAGAGGTTGTCCTGTCTGACACTGGAAGCAGCCGGAGCTCCCAAAGACCAGGAATGCTGCGAGTGCTTTGTTGACTTTGCAGCAAGGGTATTTGGGGTTCTTGCTGATCACCTGGACCTTGCCATTGCCCTCTTAAAACATATATTTAAAGTCAGAGCCTCTGGCAGATCTTTTTAATATTAATTAAGTAAAGAAACTGAATCTGAAATCTTGCTAGCAGCGTTTCATTCATCTGTAATGTCTCAGCCCCCCTGTAGCAGGGTGTATGTCTTAGAGCTCCTTGATCTGTGGCTGTTTTGCTTTCAAAAGCTTTTTTTCTTTCTTTTTTAAATTACATTCCAGTGAGTTTTTTCTGCTTGATCCCAGCAAATCTGTGATCTTGACATGAGGACCTTCTCCTGTTTTCCATTACTGCTATGTCTATATAGATCAGCACGTTATTATCACTTGCAAATAAGCAAAGAACAAAATGCACCCATTGTTTTGTGCAAGCAGTCTGACCCTAACCATCTGAAAGTAAGAAGACGTAAGCTAAGTGCTGCAGGCGTCCCTGTGAGTTTATCCACCCCAGTGCCTCGGCTTCTGCAGGATGCCATGGCCAGACAAACGGGACGGAACGCCATCAGCAGCACACACCTCCGTTTACATCTTCTGCGAGGGGATTTGGGCCACCTTTGTACCAGCAAAGACCGCCTGCAGCAGGCACATGGCGAGGGCTTGGCTCTTCCTAAACATGGTGCCCATTGATGGCATGGGGAGCCGGGACCGCGACCTCACGCTGCCCTTCGGAGACGCCTTGCCCTTAGCAAGCCACAGCCGCCCGCGCCCTGCAGAGACGCGTGGTGCCCGCTGGCCTCTTTCTTTACCCTTCTCCTTTTCTCCACGGCCAGGTTTTCCGGCAGCGGCTTATGGACCAGTAGCAGCGGCAGCCGTGGCGGCAGCAAGAGGATCAGGTAGGGGGGCCCGTGGAAGAGCAAACCCTCAGAGTGCAGGGTCAGGTAAAAGCTCTGTCGGTATTCTGTGTGGCTGCAGCTCTCCATCATTTCTCTGATTTTCCTCACACTTATCCTGGGGACCTGAAAACAATCAATCACAAAAAAAAAAAAAAAAAATCAAAAAAAAAATCAAACCCAAACCCAAACTACAAGCAGAGGCCATGGGGCCTGGAGCACCTTGCAGGAGATTGGCGTAAGAACTACCAAAACCAGGGTAGATATTCTGATTTGTTTCTTTATTTATTCCTTTATTATGTTGGTTTCTTTCTTTCTTTGGTTTAAATTCGAGATTATAAAGGACACCAAAACAAAGAAAAAATTGCGTTTTTTGAAAAAAAAGTTTTCGTTTCTCATGGAAAGTTTGTGCTGGGGTAACGCAGCAGCGTGGGCTCCTGCTGTGTCCAGAGCTGCACTCCTCACATCTCCCCTTCAAACCAGTTTGGACACATCCCTCACTGGGATGGTGTCTTCTTCCTGCGCAGGGGTGGCCGCGGGCAAGCAGGGGGCATGCACGCTGGTGCTGCGGGGCCGGGACACGTGTTGCGGTGCCAGGAACCCAGCACTGATGGCAATTTGCCCGTTTCTCAGGCGACCGCCTCTGTTCCCTGCTGCAGACTCCGGCCTGCTTCCCATGAGAAACGCCAAAGCTTTTCTTCCTGTCCTTCTGAAAGCTTTTATTTTTTTCCCCTTAAGGGAAATAAATAAATCGTTGCCAATTACCATTATTACCTTCGGTTTTAAATTCAGATAAACATGTGAATTAGTGCTTTGCTTAGGTAATCAAGCGTTCAGTGCAGTCATAAGTGAGCTGCTCGTTCGGCAGCGCCCTCCTCCGCCCTGGCCCCCAGCCTGTCCCTGTGCGCGCAGGTGGCTCCGGGCTGCCAGGCCCAGCCGAGGGTGAAGCCAGATGCGGCCTCCCCAGCGCAGGGGGCCGCTCCCTGGGGTCGGAGCCACCGGCCCTGCGCCGCTGTGCCGGGCAGAGGCCCACGCCCGGGTGGAGGACGTGGCGTTGGCGGCTGTTTCCCAGCTCACTCATGACGCAGTCCTGACGTGGGGGTTTCTCGGTGACTTTTCTGGCAGTCCCAGTGTGTGAACTGGGCTCTTCCAGAAAAGAACCGACTAAACCGCTACGTAGTGGGTCAGAAGGAGGGCGCAGGCCCTGATGTGTCTCGAGTGTGAGCCTAATGCCATGGAGGCCAAAGCAAGACACCAGGAGAACTCCGTTCCATGCAAACTGGCACTGCTTGCAGGCTACAAAGGATTATCTGTACCAGTTCCATTTTGTGGCATGTAGAGAGCGCCTAAGGGGTGACTTGCCAGACTCGTTGTGGAGATTCCCAATCTCCCTGCTCCTCCCACTGCCCCTTCACAGAGGGAAACAAAACAAAACAATAAAAAAAAAAAAAAAAAAAAGGGAAAAAAGAGGGATTGATTTTGCATATGATTTCAGGAAAACAGACTTCATTGTTTCTGCCTTTTCCTCATGTTTTGCCCTTCAGGTTTTGTTTTACATTCAAACAGACCTGGTGAGTTGCCCCTTAGCAAGGCACAGAGGGTTTGGCTGGATTAACGTTGCTTCCCTGATTATTATTATTTTTTTAATCGGAGTGCTTTTGGTGCCCATTACAACTGAACTGAGCATTGATCAATTCTGTGCCTGAAAATCATTTGTCTTTAATTTGAGTGTTTTTTGGTTTTTCTTCTGTTGGGTTTTCTGTTTTGTTTCGTTTTTTCGTTTTTTATTTGAACTTGCAATACGAAACTAAAACTAATCCTAAATTAACAACACCCTTTCTGGCAAGTTTAAAGAGCAGTATGGTGTTTGGAAATGTCTTTCAAGCCTCAAAATTGCCTGCGTGCACAAAACTGGCAAAACCCCAAAAGTGAATCAAAAGAGCCCGCCCCCGGCCCCAAGATCTCAAGGAGGAAGGTGGGTTTGTTGCAGCCCCGGCCCTGCTGCCACTCGCACAGGCAGCGAGCCCTGCTCTGGGCACAGTGTGTTTCACATAGAGTCATCTCCATCCAAAGACAGTTTTCGGAAGGGACATCCTGGGTTTGCCGCTTCCATCCAGCCATGGTAGTGAATTGTATTCAGGAGCAGTAGAGTACGATCAATCTTGTGATACAGTGTATGGGCCCGATTCATTACAAGAAAAATGGTTGGGGTTTTTCTTCTTTTCTTTTCACTTGGGTTTTTCTTTTTCCCTTTACAAATTTGCACAGCCCTCCTTCACGCGTGCCCCAGCCCGAAGCCCACAGCGCAGCACCGTTGCCCCGTGCTGGCCCAGTTTCGTCCTCAGCCCAGATGCAGCCAGAAAGCACCCAGGCAGGGCCCCCTCCCCGCCTCGCTGCTGGCCTGCCCTGCCCTGGGCCTCCAGCCAGGCCCCGTGGCCACTGCCTCTTCTGCAGCCCCTCTGCAGGCAGTGCATCGCTGCGTCCCCTCCAGCCACCTCCACAGTGACCACAGTCCCACGTCCTGCCCTCTCCGCTGGGCGCAGTGGCTCTGCAGTGTTGGCGCTCAGCCTGGCACCCAGGCCTGCATTTTGGTCTCCCAAGGAGACTGCAGCCTTTTCATTTCCAAACCCCCTCAGCTCTGGTGTGTGGGCACTAATGACCTCTGTTGCTTCCAGGGTGGTGGTCCTACGTCCTCAGAGGAAACCTGCATGTTTGTTCAACAGCGGGAGCAGCCCGCCTGGGGGCAGTTAACTGCATGGGGGCTGTGGCGGGGCCGCAGCGGCTGTGGGCAACTCCTGGCCCTGTCACCTGCACTGTCCGGTCTTCGCTTCCCTCTCCCCTTCTTTTTCTATTGCAGCTTGTGAGGACACAGCCACCAGTTTACCACACTAGATCAAACAAGTTCTCTTATCTGTCACAGCAGCTATCTCCTACAATCAGCAAAAAGGGACATTTCCCTCTACTCGTGCTCAATGGCAGTCATAAATTCACATTCAGCTTAGCCGTTCACGTGCAGGCAGGGTGAATGCAGCGATGCTTCTTGCTGTAAATCACCTGCCTGGTCCACATCCCCATGAGGAGGCGATAGCTGAGGTCTCTCAAGCTGATGAGGGGGCTTGGCCGAATCCGTTCATGTCGGGTGGGGCTGTGCTGCCGGATCCCTTGGCTGCTTTTGACAACCTCATCCATTCTGGTATTTTTTTTTAATGAATTGGGACCTGAGCCATGGAAAATGCGCAAACTTAAAAGTCTGAGTGCTTCACACTCCTCCTAGACAACTTCACTATCAATGTCACATTTCTTTTAAATCCACCTGACATATTTTAAGTGTAAAACATTTTTGTCTTGTACACGCTTTTTTTAAAATTAAATCATTGGGGGGGGGGACATTTTTATCTTGCATTTGACATGGGGGGATTAATTTGGAAGGAAAGTGAGACAGCAAAAATTTGGCAGGAGAGGGTTTTTGTTCCTTCCTTTTTGGTTCATTGACAAGTCTGAGATTTTTCCAGTTTCCAACCTGTTGCCACCAACTATTCCTCCCTGATGACTGGAGACAAAAACGCTAAGGCCATAATCTCAGCCCGATCCCTGCTGCTCAGCACCGGCGGCAGCCGTGCACGCCTGTCCCAGGTGAGCCGCGCCGGTGCAGCGGGTCCGACGGGTGCGCTTCGGCCCGCCAAGACGGCCGGTGGCACCCAGCGCAGTGGGACAGTGCGGGGACGCGGCGCAAGGAGCTGCCCCGCTCCCGGCCCCCACCTCCAGCGCATCTGGATTTCGGGCGCCAGTCCCGGCTTTGAACCCCGCTCCCCGACAACCCCTTACTGTACTTTATACTTGCCAGTATAACGAATCTAGTAACGCGAGCTACTGACCTTGATGGTGAGTGTGAGCAGTTATGTTTTGTTGTTTTCTCTCTTGCTTGGTTGGGGCTGCTGTGAGAGAGGGTGTCTCTGAGGCATACTTTCCGGCCTCTCTTACACTCGGACGTGCACACCTCCTCTCAAACACTCTTCTGAGCGCTCTCAGCGGGAAGGTTTGTCCACACCTATTAATCCTCTCTCAGTGTCCAGCTTCTTGTTAGTAGCAGCTGGTTGCATGTTTTTTGCTTGTTCAGATGAAACGGTTCAAGAAACAACTCATATCAACTCTTGAGAAATGTCTCTATTTTTTTGTACACTTTCTTTCTTTTGATGTTTTTATTAATTTCCCTTACTTAAAAAACAAAACACTTGTTGTCCCCCGTAAAACATTTCACATCTCCCCTTGCCTGTTCTTAGAGTGTATGTATCTGTGGGACTGAACTAAATGCATGCACTGTAGTAGTCGTACTGGTAGCAGTAGATGTAGTTGTAGAACATGCATTGTTGAGTTGATATTATAGGTACCATCAACGTGAAATAGCGTGGCAGTTAAAAGCATAGCCTTGGTCTGATTGAAAGTGTAGGGCTATCAATAAAGCAGAGAGCTGCTAAAGGCTTGGATCCATAGTACCATATTTGTTAAATCCCATTATCTGGAAGTTTAAATTGAACATGGCTGTAGGCAACCTACACCCTTCTGTACAAGAACCCGCACATGCTGTTATGTTGATAGTAAATTTGCCATATTTTTTCAAATTAAAGTCCCTAGGAATTAAAATGCTGAGTATAACTATATTCTCTTATTTTTATTTTGTATTAAAAATAATTTAAGATATTTTTTAAATCATTTTACAATCATGGTTTCTTCATCAGCCTTTACTCGTCCATATTAGCCCATAGAATCATTCGTTAGCAGTTGTAGACCAGATGTGCCTAATGCAAATCACTCCATTTGGGTGTCTATACAATACCATGTGTGTGAAGCAGCTTCCTGCAGACTGTCCTGAGACATAAAGCAATTGTTTTTAGGTCATAAACCTTAAATCTCGTTACGCAACAGAGACTCCGAGCTAGTGGTGGTTTGTATTCATTGCCATGTCACTGAGCTTAAGGGAACATTTTAAAATTAAGATTCAACATTTCATAAATACCGGCATTAGGAGTTTGAGACAAGTTCATCATCTTTGCTATTGAGCCAGCAAGTGTCTTTGCTTCTCACGCTCAGGTTTATGCACTAAACTTTTGAAATTCTTTCACAAACGAAGTTGTAGTCAGTAAGCTTCACAGATGGTATTTGAGATCCTGAATTAGGCTTTGTTGATTTGTTTAGTTTGTTGGTTGTCAGAAAGTATCCTGCTGGGAGCAGAGATGCTGTACAGCACGGTCACACCGCTCCCCGGCCTCCCTCCTGCCCGGGTGCTTGGGCAATCCCCTGCAAGCCGAGCGTGCTTAGTTCGAGCGCGTTCCTGCTCACTGGGTGCAGGCAATCCTTAGGGCACTTATTTCAGCAAGTGCTTTAAAAGGAAATAAAATATCCAGAATGGGCTTTCAAAATGTAATTAAGAGTTTGTATCCGCTCCTTACCTCTAATAGAACATGAAGTAAATCAACCAAACAACTGCTTGGATGGAGCTGACACAATGCAAGCCCATGCAAGGCAATCTGAGCCACCCATATTACTTCCCTTATTGCTACTGAGGAGCTGAAACACTTCTGCATCAGGGGGGAGAATAATTTCCCCCTTCGATCTCAATCTGCCAAGGAGACAGGGGGACCCACTGTTTAATGCGTGAGGCATATGATGAAGTGAGGAGTGTATCTAAAAGTTAGCAGAGCGACAAATTGCATGGGGTTTAGGAATCCTTGCCTTATACTTAAAGAAGGTGCTCTAAAAATTTAATCTTGTCATTAGGCACCCATAGCGTTAGCAAATTACAGCTATAAAAAGTGGGACCACAGTTGGTCTGTGTGCAGAAGGAGAGGAGCCGACGTCGGCACACAGAAATGTCAGAAGGAGGAGCGTTTTGAAGATCCAGTGATGAGCCAGTCTGGGATTTATACGGCCCATTGAGAGGACTCCCTTGTGGCACGGCAGCTCAGATGGAACTACTCTCCTTCTTTTATTTTGCTATATAAAAGTACATAAAATTTAATCCAAGCTATGTAATCTCAAAAGCCAGAACCGAACAAGTGGACCACTTGGGAGCAGCAAGCAGGCTGAAATTTCTCACTCCATTGGAACAGCCCATAATTATGTGACAGAGGCTGGCAACTGGAGCTCAGCATGGCTGATGCATCAAAAAATTAATGGCTGCATCAGATTTTATCTTTTGCTTATCTTCCTAACAGAGGCAGTCAGCATTTGAGAGCATTGCAGGCGTCAGGGAGGGAGGGGTGAGACAAAGAGCCTCACACAGCTTTGTGCTCCTGTAATGGGTGAACACAAAGACAAATGTCTTGTGTAAAATAGAAAAGAAGCCAGGCTCTGCACGGAGACCCATCTGAATGGTGAATACACCATTCTCCTCTAGCTTGTGTAGCATGGCTACGTGAGAAGGCCCATCTGCATTTCTGTGGGTGCTTTTTACCCGTGTCACTGACAATATCCTTCTTACTCCTTAGTGAGCACTACAGTTACTTTTCTGATAACCCCAAACTAGAAATAATAAAAGCAGAGTCATTTCTGTGTCAATTGGGAAGTCCTGTGCTGATCCAGGCTGGTTTCAGCCCCCACACCAGTTCTTTCCAGAACTCAGGCTACAAAAGCTTTGTTTGTCTTCTTTTACTCTAGGATGCCATGGTTTGATTTTTTATATCCTTCTGGGACTGAGCTTCCTAAAGGGCTAAATAGTAAATTCAGTAGATTTACAATAATTTGGTGCTGCTGTTATTAGGCCTTGACCACAGCAGCGGTTGTTTTACAGGGCTCCTGGCTGAAGTCTATTGTGGTTTAAATACATCAGTTTTAATCAATAATTTTGTAATAGAAAATCTTGCGCACTTGATAAATCATCTCCAGTGCAATTAGTGACCACCTCTGAAGTGCAGACTTAAGTACAGTGTAAGTTAATCTTTAATGAATTTAGTGGCTAACTTTTAATAGTCTTTTCAATCAGGAGAATTATTTTCAGTGGGAAAACGCTCCTCGGCAGAGCTCGTGCCAGCGTGCCGGGCACACGTTGTGCCCCGTCAGCCCCCTCGCCGGGCAGGCTGTGCTGCAGCCCCGCAGAGCGCTGCGGCAGCCAGCTGACGCCGTTTGGCCGCTTCTTCCCGGTGAGAGCAGAGGGACAGAGCCCTTGGCCTCGCAATTAAACTTTGTTCCATGCAAGATGCAGACGAGTCATTGTAAAGTTTGAAAGCGGGACCTTCAGCATGAGCTAACTGGTGCAATGAGATACTTAAGCACATGGGCACGTCTCACGCATTTTAATCACTAAAAGCGTAAAGTACTCACTGAGCTGAGGAGTAACTTGCCTGTCTGGCAGCAGTCGCAGGCTGTTACCCATTAGTGGAACAACTACTAAATGTGACATAGTGCACATTTTACAGACATACTATTGTGAATATTTTCATGCTGATTCTCTCCCCAAATGCTTTAGAAGTAAATACATAATTACAGTTATATTTTTCCCTCTCTCCTTTCTGAGATAAAAAAGTGAAAAAGAAGCAGTGGCATTTTTCCTTGCAGCAGATGTTAGCCTGCATCTGGCTCTGGATTAGCATGAGGAGTGTGGATTAATAATTGCTGGAGAATGCAAAATTGGTCTTCAGGTATATAAACTCGAGCTTTTTAAAAATAATCGATCCATACAGCTGGGTCTTTTTAAAGGCATTTCCTGGTAGTTACAGCGAGAGCCCGGAGCTGTGTGCCAGGGAGGGCTGCCAGGTGCCGAAGGGGCCGCGGGTCTGCGCTGCTGACAACTGAGCTGGTGCCCTCGGCTCTCCGAGACAGCACGTGGTGGGCACAGCGTCTCGCAGTTTCCTCATCCATGAGCTCATGTTTTCCTTTGCGGGGTCTTACTACCAAAAGCCCAGGTCAGGCAGCCTTAGCCCTGGTGGTGCCTGTAGCTGGTGTTTGCTGGTGGCAGTGGCAGTGGTTGGGGAGGTCCTGCCCGGGGCGTGAGGGCCAGGAGGGCACACGGTTGCTGACATTCATGTCCAAGATGTGCTCCTTTTGGTGGGACTCGGCAGGCAGAGCAGTGCTGCTTTCTCCTTCCTTCCAGCGCTGGGGTGGGTATAAGGGAGCGGGACCACAAAACAATTTCCTGGGGTTTCGTGCAAAGCAAACGCAGCAGTGATGGGGAGGGCCTTCTCCTTGCCCACCCCAGGAGAGGCATGCAAAGCCGTGCCGGCGGGGAGGGCCGCTCGCGGGCACCCATCTGACCAGCAAAGCCTGGTGAAAACATCCGTGCAGGCTCCTGGTGCAAACTCCGCCGCATGAGAGGGTCATTGCATGGGAACGCCGGGGTTCAACGCAGCCGCACGTCTCTGCTGCCGCCTGCGCAGGCGTCCGCCCGCGGTGCCCGGGCTGCGGGAAGGTGCCCCCACGGCACTGCCCTCCCGCTGCGGCCACTTCAGATAGGCAGGGGAACAAAGGGCCGCTTTTGTTTTAATTTTCCTCCTGTACTGTCTGTTATTGTACAAAAGGCTTCAATTTAAAATTAACAGGAGTGATAGCCAGTTAATGTGTTACAGTGGGAGGCCGGAGTTTCTGTTGCTATGGCAATGGAGTTCGGCTCATTTGTTTTGTAGATGAGTAATTACTACGCAATTAGAGTAGGCTAAAAATAAAGGGGCCTTTTGTTCCCTGTTGCTCATTAATATTAATAAAAGACCTGTCCAGGCTGTGGTAAACAATTAATGCAGATGTGGTTGCCCATGGTAAAAGTAGCAACAGATTCCGTGTTACGCAGCGAGAGGTGACGGCACCAGCTTCGCTTAGCTTGGCTCTTGTTCATTTTAAATAGAAAAATTATCAGAGAGCGGTCTGCGTTAGCACAGAACCACAAGCTTTAGCCCTCATCTGCCAGTTGGATGGACAGTAATAAGTGTTGGAGCTTCATGCGCAGGCACAGGCAGCGCGTACGGTGCTGGGGCCGGCTCCCGCGGTGCAGCGAGCACCCAAGGCCCCGGGGCGCGGAGAGGGGGCCGCAGCCGCGCTCAGTGCAGGAACCTCCTGGATCGCCCCAGCCCGGTGCTGCCCCCGGCCTGTCCAGGAGCTGGGGCTGGAGCAGAGAGCTCCCTTGAAAACCCGAATGCTTTGCGGTGCAGGGTACTGCTGCTGAAATGGCTCCGAGGTGGTGCGGTACAGACATCCAGTGCCGAAAGAGAGCGAGAGGAAACGATCCCAAGCATTTCATGTGAAGTATGTAAACATTAAAACACACCAGATTTTAAATTAACTGTAAGAGCAGCTAAATTGACAGAGAAACCTGTTGGGAAGATGGCTGACAGGACCAAGAGTCTTTCCCTCCTTATTTCACTCGCTGGTCTCCGTGCAGCTGATGAGCATCCCCTGCCACAGTGTGGGGCCGGGGTGGTCCCTGTCCGCCCAGAGCCCCCCTGTGCTCGGCACCTGTGGAACGCAGTCAGTTCGGGGCAGCGTCGCTGCCTGGCAGCAGAGGCACCCGAGTGCCCCAGCCCGAAATCCTCCAGCGATGTTCTCAGGGAGGGGGGACTGCAGAAAAATGGAAACCGCCTCCCTCCCAAACTGTTTAACTAATGGAGGGAAACGTAGCACAGCCTTTGTAAGGTCGACATTTGTTTGTTGTTAAGGATCTAATTAGAAACATGAGAGGGAGCTGAATGGCTGCTTGCTCGGCTAATTAGCGACATGCACGAAGACCACTTTGAACTTCAAGGACACAAAGCTATTAGCGCTTACATCAAAAATGGATTAAACTTCTGTGCTTTTATAATGATTAAAGATGAGCTGCTTGAGAGGAAATCCTTTTGTAAGGCTGTGACAAGAGCTGGCTCCCTGATTGCAGCTTCTACAAGTGAAGCTTTGTGTGGCCTCCGTGTAGCACTCGGCCCGGCGCGCGAGTGACACCACTAACTTGCAATATGGAAAATGTGATGAGGCAATAAATATTGATCGCTCACAAAAAATTACAGCCAAGCTGGAAAGTGCGTTTATTTGTCCTGATACATAAGTGCAGGACTTAGAAAAGCTGGGCTTGAATGCGTTGAATTGTGTGTCTTTTTTTTTGCAAATCAGTGCACATCAACAGCTTCCAGACATGGCTGATGCTTCAGAGGAGTTAACTGCAGTCTTTAGCAGGAGCAGGTGCTGCTCACGCGCCTGCAGCACGCACCAAAGGGACGGTGGTTGTTTTTTAACCACCTGCACCACTTGGATTTTTAGCTTACACAAGTCTGTGGAAAGTACCCAGCTCTGGCTCTCCGCTTGTCCACCGTCGCTCGGAAGTTGCTTTTTGTGCCCGTGCCGACCGCTCGGCCTGCGTGCTGGCACCGGAGCAGAAGTCCCCGTGCCGTACCGGCGGGAGGGTGCCAGAACGGAGGCAGGAGCAGTTGCCACAAGATCGCAATTGTCATTATCACACCGACGTGTCCAGCTTGGTTCGTAACAGCTTGGATTGCTGCTAGATGCGGGCCTGGGAAGTGTTAATAATTGTCACCAACACCGCGCACGGTCTGGGAGGCAGCTGCCGCGAGGAGGGGTCAGGCGGTGCCTCCCTCCCGTGCTCTGCTCAGTTCCAGCTGTAATTGCCGAGCTTGGGAACCTGTTCACCACCCACTGCTTTTTGTCGTTATCCTTGCGATATTTTGATGTGTGAAGCCGTTTCCAAAGGGGCTGCAGAGACAGAACAACCTTTTAAAGTGTGACTGCAGATAGAAAATAACGTACAAATAGTACCTTGTTAAGGCAGATAGCAGCTCTCAGTGTCTCTTGGCCTCATCACCACTTACTTTGCTGATGAGCCCGACAACTGTTTTATTTTGTTTTTCCCTGCAGGGCCAGAAGAGCTGCAGGCAGGGGGCTGCCGGCCACTCCCCGGGGCTGCGCCCCGTCGCAGGGCGCGCTGGGGCGGCGGGGAAGGCACAAAGCCGGCGCTTTGGGTTTCCAGAGGCAGGACTGACACGCTGTCCTAAGAGAAATGTTTATGCCTTTCAATACCGACAGAGGATCTCTGTCTGCCACGGGTTCTTACAGAGAGGTGTTTGCTTTGCAAGACTGCTTGGAAAGAGCGCGAGCGAAGCGCGGCACCGCGCGGGTCTCCACAGGAGCTGCGCTAGACGGCGCCTCTAATTGTAACACTGGGGTTATTTGTTTTTCTGGTTTGTCTCCCACTTTGTTTCAGCTAGCTGGGAGCTGTTTGCCCATTGCTGTTCTCCAGAATGGCTGTGTGTTTCCAGCTCATTATTTCTGAGACATTTTTTAGTCTGAGCATTGATCTGAATTGGAGGTGTGCCGGGTGCGGTTTGTCTCAGGCATAAAACAGTGCTGTATGTAAAAGCGCAGCTACGGGAAAGCGATGCTTCTGGTAGTTCAGCCTGACCACAAACAAGCGTGTTTGTGCCTCTGGCAGGAGCTGTGTGCAGTGATTGGTGTGTAACAAAAGAGCCTGAACGTGAACATTTAATTCTCAGTGCTGTGTCTGTGCACTCTCACAGTCTGAATGGCAACCAAGAATCAGGAGCACCGATGTCTTATTTCACACTGGCATTAATTTGTGCATCCAGTCTCTAGTAAATCACATCTGGGTAGTTAGCATCTCTGAAAAGCAAGGTACAAGCTTCCATTAACTTCAGCTGTGAGCGCACAAAGAATTCGCTTTGGTCAAGCTATCTGTAAGATGAGTGCAGTGCTAGCTAATGATATGATATTTATAAGGCTCTAAGCACTAACGATTTTAGCTTTGCATGCAGTGCTGGAGTTTCTCCGCAGTCCATACTCTGGCTGGTTATTTAAAGTATCAGCATCACACTGTGACTGCTGGTCCATTAGTCATGCACAAAGATGTGGCCATTGGTGCTCATGCTTCAGGACACACAGGATGCCCAAGAAATCAGGAGGGGAGCGATCTGCCCTGCACCAGTAGCCCCGGTTTTACTGTAATGTCCTCTGCAGCATTTATACTCAGGTTCCTGCAAAGACAGTACAGCAGGCTTGAATGCTTGGGTAACTCTTGGGGAAATTCCCCATTTCCAGATGCTGCAGCACAGTGTCTGACAGGTTTCAGTAAAAGCATCCTCTCCTCTACTTGGCTGCCTGTGGTCACCTTAATATCTCAGGGAATGAGATCTAATTACCCTTTAGCTACAGATGATATTCCTTCTGCAGAAATCTGGGCAACTCTTAAATCCAGCAGTAAATCCCAAGTGAGTCAAATTAAATGTCCTCAGGCGCTGGTGTAGCTCCTGTCCCAGCTGGGCTACCTGCGCCCCGTGCTCTGGTTGCGTGCAGAGGACAGGCTGCAGCGGGTACCTGTCAGACAAGTACCATCCCCGTGCCCCTGGTGGCAGGAGCCAGGGACCTGCTCGCCCTCATTTCCCGTGTGTGCCCAGCTGCTGGCCAGATGTCATCTCCCTGACCTGTCCGCCCCCACCCTGATCCGTACCCGTTTCCATCTCCATCACCGGCATTAAATGTTATTATATTGTTTCCTCCTTCGAGCTAGAAGATGATGTTTGCGGCATGTTATATGAATTTTTCATAAAGATAAAAAACAGCCTAATCTTGTGAGCTTTGAGTCTTGGTAGTGGGTAATGGCTTTGATTTAAAGCATTTTGTCTTAATGATAGTTATATTGAAAATTTCCTGCTGCTTTCAAGCACGTGTTGTTATTATCATAAACATTGATGGTAGAAATGCCTGCCAAATTGTGCGTGGCTGTTTATGGTAGATGAGAGAGTCATCCAGAAATTAGAGCACTGGATCAACAAGTTGTCAAAAAGCGTGTTTGTATGGAAAGGCACCGCCGGGGCTGGCGGGATGAAGCAGAGCAAGGAGGGCTTGGAGGAACAGTGTGCCATAGATGACCAGCACTGGGTATAGAAAGAACTGTAGAAAATGCTTGGTGTGAAATTAGAAGCAAATTTCTGACGAGAAGGAGCTGCTTTGGAAGAAGTTGAGGGGTATGGGAGAGGACAGTCCCCTTCTGGGCTGGGCACTGCGCTCCCCTGCCCTGGTCCCAGCGCCGAGGAGCCGAGCAGCTCGCGCACCACAGGCAGTGCTTCCCTTCTGCCATTCCCGCCGTGTCTCGCCCCACTGCCGGGGCCTCCTGCCCGCAGCTCCCGCGCGATGGGGCTGGCTCAGGCTTTCCTCTGATGCCAGCTATCGTGGGGAAGCAGGAGGTTTGCAGGTGTTGGGGACGTTTCCTCCCTGTGGCAGCTCAGCAGCACAGGGACTGAACGATCACTTCCACTTGGTTTGGTTGTAAAATATCTTTTTACAGAGCCTCTTGCATTTGCTCCACTTGAAAAAATAAACAGATACATGCTCTTTAAATTAGGATATGTTTACAGGGGAATATTTCATTCTTCTCTTTTTCTTTACATATGTCGCTCTGGACTCCGTGCCATGCTCCACAACGGCACCTGCTCTTGGAGTAACACCTCCATCAACCTCTGTGGTTGGACTCTGCTGTCAGCAATGCCAGTAGTAAATTAGCTCACCAGCATTAATTGTTGCCCAGGGATAATGAGCCCTCCCCAGGAGGTGATTGATTGTCATTAGGCGGTTCTGCGGGAGCGCTGCTTTAGTGCTTACAGATGCGCGGCTGGGGCGAGCGCGTGCGGTGGCGCGGGCCCAGATTTACGCCCAGGCATCTGCGGGAGGGGACGGGGACGTCTGCGGGCGAGGAGAAGCTGTGGCGGCTCCAGCCGGCTCGCTTCGGCGCTCAGCTGCGCTCCCAGTTATGAGCTGCATTTCTGGCTGTGATAACAGGGCCCTATATTTCATCCTGAAGTATTCTGCCTCTTCTCAAGGAGGAAATCCAGTAAATCATGTGGTGGTTGCTTTCAAACTTGAGATTTTTCCTTGCCTGTGCAAAGTGGCGGGGAAGGCAGCCGCGGGTTTCGCGCTGAGTGCGGTGCGTGGGCCGTGCTGGAGCAGCGCTCCCCGGGCAGTGCCGGCCTTACAGCCCTGCGCGGATTTCACCTGGTTTTCCTTTGACATACAGTGTACTTCAGGGTGCTTAAAAGTGTTGTTTTGTTGTCATGGATAATTTACGAAGCCCTGGGGGGGATTGATTGTAAGCCCAGGACCATGCAAATTTTCCTCGTAGGACAGTAATGTCAAAATCCTTATATTTTTTTCTTCCTTCCCCTCCCTCTTTACCTTCATCATTCATAGCTGAATTGAGTTTATTTGGGCGGGATTTCAGCATCCAACTTGTTGTGCTTTACCCATCTGCTCCCTCCCTCCCCTCCCAGAGGGGCATTTGGATCCTCGTTAGTGCAGTACACCACTTGCTAAGGCAAATGTCATAATGAATCCCGACTTAGAAATTTCTCAAGAGTTCATCGAAAGAGAGTTTATCTTTCAGTGGTGACCTTTCTTGTTGAGCGCGGATTAATGTTCGAGCAGGGTCTGTGCTAACACGGCAGTTTGTAGGAGAAGGTGCTTGATAAGCGAGCTCCCACGAGCTCCGTCCCTGCTCCCAGCAGCGTGTTGCAGCACCGAGCCGCCTGCCTCTCCATCAGCCTGAGCTGCCAGCTTCATTGTGGGCTCCAGCTGTTGGCTCCTTCACATAACTCACTTGTCTGAACGGCGCGTTGAGAAGTACCTTACATGCATGTTAGATGTGGATAAAGACAGCTCTGCTAAAGGATGCCGAGATGAGTTAGTAATGAAATAGCCTTGCTCATTGAAGCACTGTCTTGAGGTTATAGATGCATTTTAAAATTCTCTCCAAATTCATATTTTTCTTAGCAGAAAGGCTTGCAGTCGTCCTCTGCTTGGGCAGAGGAAGCCCCAGCAGTGCTCAAGGAGCAGGTGCAGTGAACGTGCGTGGTTGCACCAAACACATCCCGGAGACGAGCTCCCATGTGCAGGTGGGTGCTGGGGGGGTCTCGTTCTCCCCCTGCACCCGGAGCCCCCGTTTCACACTGCCTGCAAAGGACAGCGCCTGGGTAAGGCTCTGCTTACACAAGGAGCGCTCGTCTTAGCGAAATTTGTTCTTAAATGGGTGCCAGCCCTGCTAAGGATGCTCTTATGCTACTGTAAGAATGGTTTATTTTGGCTTAGTGTGAAGGGATTCCTAGTCAGTAATTTACACTCCAAAATAAATAATTTGTCGAAATCTGCTTAAATTCACCCCTTTAACTACACCAGTGTAACTTTGTGCCAATCAGGAGCCCTTATACATGAACTTCCCGCTTGGAGCTGGAGGCTTGCCAGCCGAAGCGCTCGGTTCGAGCCATTCCGTGCCCGGGGATGCGGGCAGCGGGGGCTCGCAGACGCAGCCTGTGCAGGAGCGTGCCCACACCTGGCCACGCGGGACGCGAGCAGCACATTCGTGGCATTGCCTTGTGTCTGGTGGAACCTTCAGCAGGCAGCGAGATCCATGGTTCAATTAAACGGGAGGTTACTCCTTCTCTAACCAACAGACCCCAAAGCCCCTCCGAGCCCACGGAGACCCCAGACCTCCAGGGCTGTCAGTTCCAGCCTTTCTTCTGGGCTGGGCTTGGTGCTCAGTCCCGTCCCTCTGCCCTGCCCGTCTTCCTGGCCGGCAGGCAAACGTTCCTTACTGATGAAAATTCACGGGGGCTGAGGGATCCAAGTCTTTTCTGTAAGGAAAACCACGGGAAATTCAAAGGGAAGCAAACACTGCATTAAGTGTCCTTGTTCCCGTCACTGCCACATCTCTTGCCTGCTGTCTCTTGATTTCCTTAGGCATAGGAAGGAGCTTCTCTAACCCAGAGGATGGGAGATATTTGGGGCTGAAGAAGGTAGAAGCTGGCTAGCTGTGACTTACAGACACATCTAATCTTTTCCACGTCCCCTCCCGCCATTAATCTATTGCAGGGCTTTGTGGTGACGCTTGGGATTGTAAATTATGCATAGAGGAAACCCTGGAGCTGGAGGCACTAAGCCGCAGTTGTAGAGCTGTGGAGACGTCCAGTGCAGGATGGTTTCCTGTGCAATTGGTTGGCAAATTGCACCTGAACCTTTCAGAGCATGTGGGAAACCGAGACTTCCTGAGTGCTGGAAGTCCTGGAGAGGGGAGGACATCGCCCTGCTGACCCCCGGCAATGCCGGCTTCTCCCAGCAGACCAAAGCTCGGCCGGCACCGCTGCTGGGGCCGCACGGGAGCACAGGTCAGGCTTTGCTCCGGGTCTCCTCTGCCTGGCATCAGAAACTGTCAGTGGTTCCCTCCCCTGCCCCGGGACAGCATAATCCGCTGCCGCTTTGTCAGCAACGTGCTTCCATACTTCTGCCCTTAGTTATTTCCAGTCCTGACCACAGGGTGCTGGTGGCCGGGGAAAGTCTCAGATTCTTTCCAGGGTGCAGTGCGTTAATCTTAGTGCTTTGTGATGCCTGCACCCAACAGCCGCAGCTCTTGGACAGCTTCTGCTGCGACAGAGCCGACAGCGGGAGCTTTGTCCTGCAGATCTGTGTCTCCACAGGGTCTTTGTTTTTCTTTGAGGGCTGAAACAGCATCCAGAGTCTGGAGGATTTTTGTTTTGTTTTCTGCTTTTTTTCAGTCTCAGATTATTCACAGGTTTGTGTACAACAAATTTCTTTTCAGGCATTTCTTATCCAAACGCATCACATTTTGTATGTTGGGAAAGTCATTCAAGGTCCCTTTGCTGTTGTTTCAAAGTGATCGTAAAACTGCCTCCAGCTCTAGGTGCGCTTCAGTGCAGCTATTGTAAGAAGACAAATATTTAGCAACTCACCATGGCTGAGTGAATCGTTAAAATAAGGCTTTCTGAGGAGTGTTTAGTCTCCTGGTAATTACGAGAGCTTTTCTATTTCATGTATCGGGTCTGGAGCAAAGTGTCAGCTCTGTAAAAGCTTCCAGCCCTTCCTATAAAGTTTTGCAAGCAGCTGTTCAGCAGGCGGTGCACAAAGCCGTGCCTGGGCATCCCGCGCCCCGCGGAGCCGTTTGCAGAGAATGGAGCGCTGGGCGTGCTTTTGTCACACGGTCTTCTGCAGTCACTTCTGTGACCATTGGTATGTAGTATTAGATTGATGCTCAGCAGATAGAAAATTGCCTTTTTCTTACATTACATACCCACAATCAGAAGGACGTTTGAATAAACAGTCACCAACTCATTCTGCATGTATGAAACCCAGAATTCCTAATTTTCTTAGAGATGTAAATGACGGTGGCTGGGGCTGGGCTGTTTCAGAGGGACGGAGCATCTCTCTCTGGCTCCTTGCTGGTCTGTTTGCTCTTTCCTTTCATGAGGTTTCAGGACACGGCAGAGCATGCCTCCTTGTCATCTGTGCACGGTTTCACAGTTGCAGGTTAATGACGCCGAGGTGCCACAGCGTCTATATGTCTGATTAGCCCCGGTATTGCCACAGCTCATCCACACGCAGCGGTCTCTGCTCCTGCCCGCAGCAGTGCGGCATTGGGTGGCCCTGGGCATCGCGCAGGTACCGGCCCCAGCCCCGCTCCCGGCCCCGGGCTGCAGCGGTGTTCGTTCGCAGGGGTGTCTTACCCACAGCATCCCCGCAGCCTTGCCCCCCTGCATCTCCGGTGGGACTGGCTGCAGCACCCCGCGTCCCTGCTCGCCACAGTGCAAGCCCAAGGGCAGCCTTCATGTCACGTGCCTGCTGCGGGATGCCCAGCTCACCAGCCCTGCTCTCACTTCAGTACCATTTTGAAATGCTGTAGTATTTGATTGCTGTATCTTGAAATTAAATCTTGAAGCATTATACAGACATGTTCATGCCAGCCCCAATGTGCTGTTGCACATTGCTGCGGCAGAGAGAAATTTGGCCTTGCACCCCAACTTTGATTTTTAGTTAAATCTTCTGTGCACCTCTAGATGAGAGCAGTATGATTCTGGGGACCACGTCTTCACATTATTGTCGTGATTTGGAGTTCTTCCCAGCAAATCATGGTGTGAAATTCATTGTGAGTCGTGGGGAGGCAGCCGCTCGCGCAGCTGTCCCACCGCTCAGGTCACGGGCTGGGTGCTTGCTTTGCCTCCCCTAGCAATAGCAAGGCCCTTGTCACCCCTTGCGCCTCTAACTGGCACACGTGTTGCTGTATGAGAATTAAAAGCAGGTCATGAAATAGGGATGCAGCCGCTCCGACATTGCTGCTGCCACGCATTACACGAGCACCTGTTCCAGCCTCGGTGCTCCCTGTGCACAGTTAGCCTCACCCTGCGATTTGGGGCTGCTTTTGTAATGTTTGGTGCTTTTGTTGATCGTTCTGGACAATGACTTTCCCCAGCTGTTCTTGTCCTCTACATTTTGGCATCCTCGGTCTCTAAAGCACATGTGCTCTTAGGTCCTCCGTGCCCCTCTTGGAGGCTCGTGGCTGTGCGCAGACGGCCGAGCGGGGCTTTCTGTGTGACAGGGCAGTAAAACCCGCGTCCATTTTACTGAACCAGAATGAAGAAAAGGGGAAAAAAGTGCTAGCTTATAGTAATAAAGGGCTTCTGAACATCTCAGCTGGATATTTTTCTTCATGAGTGAGAAGGCCAAATGTTATCTTGACATTTAATCTTTAATAATAAAAAAATGGTACTTTGTTTGCCAGTGAATTCCAAAATAATCTGTTTACTCTCTCATGCCTTATTTCATTTAACTTGCTAGCTTAGATGACCTACTTACTTTCTCCTGCTACCACTTTAGAGCCACATAAAATCATTTATTTTGCAAAATTTACTTTCCTGTCGCTGCAGAGCCAACAGTCGCCACTTTGATGTTTTTTGACTAATCCATTCATCTGAGAAATGCGTGCCTCCTGTGTGGTCAGCGCGGTGGGCATGGTCAGAGGAAGGCGCCGTGGTGGCACAGCGCGCCCTGGCTGATCGCAGCTCGGCCCTGGCGAGGCACCGACCTCAGCTCGGCACTGGGTTGGCCACTGGCCCCAAAGTCTCATGTATGTGCGCGTTGCTGCACTTGGTAACGCGGGTCTGTTCCAAAAGTCATTTTGCCTCTTGGAAAGAGTGCATCGGGGCCACGTCCTCCCTTGAGCTGCTCCTGCCAGGTGAGCAGGACCTGTCCCTGGGCTGGTGTTCATCCCCAGCAAACCCCTGCTCAGCTTGGTGCTGAGCTGCGGGCTAGCGGCAGGGGTTATTGCAGGCTGCCAACTGTATAAACCCTTTCAGTGCGTAATGGAGATAGGCAGGGAGGGAGCTGCAGCCGCAGGAGAAGGCTGGGGAAGTCCTGGCACGGGCTCGAGCGTGGAGGTGATGGAAGCTGCCGCGGGTCGGGCGCGCTCCTGTGCCTGCCCATGCCCAGGGGCACGGTGAGGCGAGCTCGAGGATGCTGCGGTCGTGTGGTCGGCCCGGCTGGCCGGGTCCTGCCGGCAGCAGCAGACCCGCTCTGTGCCGCGTTCGGAGCGTTTTTAGGGGCTGCTTCGGTAGTGGGGGCTCAGCTGTGAGGAGGTGGCCGGACCCTGGGCAGGCTGCAGCACTCGCGTGGCCGGGGAACCACGGAGCCCTGGAGCCACGTGGAGGTGGCGGGCACGGGGTGCAGGGTGCGGGCCGGCCGTGCCGTGAGTGCCGGCGGGCAGGGCTGGCGCTTGGCAAGGGGCCGCCAGCACTGCACAGGGGTAGCTCCAGCTTCCAGCAGCCATCCCCATCAGCCCTCCCCAGCCCGCTAACTTTTCTTTTGCATTGAAACCTCTTACTCATAAATTTTACATCCAAGAGCAACTGTGAGAAATGCCAGAAGCCTGATCATCTAACATGCTTTAATATCTAAATTTATTCTTTAGTATCATTCTTATTTACATTGTTTTTCTGTCTCAAAAAAGAAAAAAAATACAAAGGGAGGAAAAAAATAAAATTTTCTTTTACTTCCACATTAGGAGGTGAGTTGTCATACACCTTCTGGAATTCTTTTTTTGCTTTTGATCTTTATTTATTTGTTTAATTTTGGTTGATGTCCCAAGCATGGTTTTGGAGACGAAGGTAGGTCTTCGCTCTCCAAATCAAAAGGAAAAAGAATTTTAAATACAACACTCTCCTTGCTCATACTTAAAAAAAAAAAAAATCCAAACTGTTCCATTCCATACCATTTAAAAAAAAAAAAAAAACAATTGAACTATTTCTACAGCTTACTGATTTAAAAGGGCGGGTTTTTTTTCAAAAGTATTGAATGGATCCAAAAACGATTTTACTAGCCGTGATTGAAGTTATTTGCTGTCAACATTTTAATATCAATATTACCACAATGTGTAGTCTCAAATTAGTTCCTTTGTAGTTTGCATGGGATGTGAATGCTGTCTCGGCGTGCCCAGACCTAGAGAACTTGTTACTACTGCATGAGCATCAAGTCAGATGTTGAAAAATATCTATTATATTTTGTGATAATTTGGTGAAAATGAGCACCTACAGTCTCTGGTTGCAGTAGTGTGTTGAATGATTGTTCTTTTTTTTTATATATATTCATATATATATTTTGGAGCTCTAAGCTTCGTAGTAGTACGGGCTGACTATTATTCAGTACTTGCTCTCCTATCGCATGGCCTTGGTTAAGTGTTAGAAGTTGGGCCTAGGCTGTTTATTCTGGTGTTTGGCTTTGTAATAACGGTGCATGCCCGGCGTCTGGCCTCATACCCAGCTTTATTCTCTGCACACCAGTCTTGAATAGCTACAGTGCTCAACCGAATTTTGGCGCACCCGCTTCCCCGGCAGGCTCCAACCCAGCCCGGCCCGGAGGCTTCCCCGGGGCCAACAGCCCCGGGCCCGTCGCGGACCTCTACGGCACGGCCAGCCAGGACTCCGGCGTCGGCAACTACATAAGCGCTGCCAGCCCGCAGCCGGGCTCCGGCTTCGGCCACGGGATCGCCGTAAGTACCACGCACCGCGGCCCCCGCCTGCCGGCCAAGGGGGCTTGGGGTGGGGGGGTCGTTACTTAGTGGCGTTAAGGGTTTCTTTTGTATTTTTTTAAACTATTAAATGACGGAGTGGGTAGTGCATCGCTCCCGTCGCCTCTGCCGCTGTGCTTAACCTGCTGCGGTTGCTAACAGGCTTCTTGCAGAGCTGCACACTGTTGCCCCAGAGCCGCTGGAGTTACAAACCGGATTGGAAACGCTCGTCTGACGCCTTCTGCGGTCCTGACGTGGCGTGTTTTAGAAGGACCTATTTAATAATTATGGCCTTCCAAGCTTCTGCTTATCTAGATGGTCTTCATATCAGTCAGACGGCCCGCTGAGGCTGACATGCCTGCTTGCAGGCAGCGTACCAAGCCTCTGCTCCCACCCAAAGGAGGAGGAAGAGGTTTGCTGGCTCACCAGTCCTGCCCCTGTCCCGTGGGGTCACAGCGTCCCGCCATGGCACGGGACTGTCCAGGCTTGGAGCTTCCAGCCTCTGCCATCGCGGCGTCAGTGTGGAGCTGGGGGACGTTAGCGTGGGAGGTGGGCGCTGGCTCACCCCCGGGCATCTTCAAGCCGGTTACGGTATCGCTAACAGTCCTTAAAATTTGCAGGTTACAAGTAAGTCACCTCTGTTGTGTTGTCAAGTCATTGGAAACGTATTTCTGTAAGGCTGCGTGGTTCTGCAGGCTCCCTAATTACGGGCAATGGAAATTTGCTTAACAAAGCTGCATGCTGTTTTTCAGATTGCGCTGTTTTACCTGTGTGTGTTAGCATGAATGTGGTTGAACTGCTTTAGTGGCTGTCAGTCTCTGAAACAGAAAACCAACAACTTAAGTTGTTTTCCATTTTTTAATAAAATGCTGAGAATTTTTTTTCCTCTTGTAAGAGAAACATGTAAAAGTACAGAGAACTCCCCTGAGATTCCTCAAACTAAATGGAGAATTTTATTCTTTGACCAAATTGGATGAACTGGGGGAGTGGGAGCATAGTGCAGACAAAATTCCTGAAATTGTGTTATTTTTATTGCATAAACAACTGGTACCCAAAAAGCCAAAACAACCTGCTGCCCTCGTGCTCTGCATTCTTGCCCTGGTCCTGCCCCTCACACGGACACGCAAGGGACCTGACAGCCTCCTTGGATCAATTCTAGTACAAAATATGGAATATTATTATTCTGCTAAGAGCTACACCTATTTAAACTGCCGCTTCCAAGACCCTTATTTCCCTTTTTCACCTGAAGAAAAAGACCTGTTTGTTCTGGACAACTTGGGCACTTTGACCTCAGCGACATCCCAATCTTTCAAGTAATGAGATGCATGATACAAGCCATGATATCCAGATTTGTCTGCACTAATACTTCTTCAAAGACTGATTTTGTATTTGACTTGCAGATTGGCAGCCTCTTAATTTCTCCTATCCCCCAATAACTGCAGAGAATCCAGTAGACCTTTTTACATATATATTTATTTAACACTCTCCATTTACTAACCCTGGTTTAAAAACAAAAAAGGGAAAACCCAAAGTTTATTTTTGTAACCGGGGGAATGAGAAGATGATGGTCTTGGAAAGGTAACCGTAGAGTTCAGCACATCGAGTCATTAGTGACCAGAACAACTTTTGGAAATACATATTCATGCTGGCAACACAGTCTTTCAAGTCCTTTGATAATTTCTTGCCAAAAATTAATAATCATCTGTTCCCATGTATAGAGCACTGATGAACTTAACAATTGTACAATTTTAGGGACCTTTGATTGCAACGGCTTTTACAAATGGATACCATTGAAACGTTACACATGGTTGGTTGCCATCTCACTTGGAGGTATTACAGTATATACCATTTGTACTTTGTGCTAAACTACCATTTCCCTTATATTTACTTTAAGTGAACAATTCTTTTATCTTCATTTCGTCTTTCCTTGGCCTTTAATCATTCCTTTCTGTGATTTATTTTATTTAAATCAATCTCATGGGTTGGAAACTGGAAGGCAGATCGGGAGCTAGAACCCAGCGCAGACATGTTTTCATATTCATGACACTTAGTGCAATAATTTGGAGACTTCAAAACCCTGCAGAAATAAACAGTGATCCCAAAAAACCTTTGGGGAAGCAACAAAGTGCCAGTTGACAGCATCATGATCAGGGTTATAGATTCGCTATGAATGCACTCATCTAAAAATAGACGAGCCCTACTGCTTTATTACAGAGAAACCATCATTCTTAATTAAGTGCTGTACCAAATATTATAGCTAAAAGATAACATTGTAACTAGTAACCATAGAGCAATTATCAAGATTAAAAAAAAAATTAAAGCTAAGCAAATTAAATTAAAGACATTACCTGAGTAATGCATCCTTGGATCGCTGCCAGTTTCCTACCCTTTGAACTAAGCTCAAGTTAATTAAATGTTTAATTTTTTTATTATTTTTTGGCCTTTGGTATATTCATCTTTGCAAACAAATAGTCTTACATTGAGAATAGCGTAGAATAGAAAAGTCAATGAAAACTAGAAGGTATGCCCATTAAACCACGCAAGTTCACCGTTAGAGCTCTTGATCCAGACACACAAATGTAATGTATGTGACAACTTTCATTTCTCTGTCTTTAGCCCAGCACTACCTGATCAATTTCACGTTTCACATTCAAAATCAGTATATGAATTAGGATTATAATTAGTTAAGGGGCTGGGATCTGTGGAAAATGGTCAGAGGCTTTAAATTATATAAAAATAGATGTAAAAATAGATGTGTAGATAAATACTAGTGAATAAAGGGGTTTGCTATTTACTCTTCATCTACTCATATTACACACAAGATTACCTGAAATTGTTTCACGAATTGATATGGTCCACCAAGTAGCATTTTTTATGGGAAAGAAAAAAAATGCACAAGCACTCTTGCTTTAATCCCTGTCATCATTTGCACGTATCAGTGTGCATTCTCAGGTCGATTTGTCAGAATCCTTCGTGTTTTCTGGGCCGCCAGCCTGTGTAATAACAAGGTGGTACACAAAGCATGCTAGAGGTTCGAGCAGAACATCATAATTCAAACTAATAATGCTGCAGTGAAGGCAGTGCTCATCAGATTAATATGTTGTAATCATTTTACACTTACCACAACACATCAAATTGTAACCATCATTTACTGGCCAGTATTAAAACTCAAGCCATTAATGACTTAAAAACAGAAAGTGCTTCTAATGTTGCTCATTACTAATTAAAATAGATTTTGAGAGGAGGAAATGAGCCTTGCTATTAATTCCTCCAGGACCACCAGGTTTGAAGTTCCCGCGGCAGCGCATCCCGGGGCGTGCGTCCCCTCCCACCACGGCGGGGCCCCCGCGGTGCCTGTGGCCGGGACCAGCCGTCATGCAGCGCTCGATGGTGCACCGCCAGCACGGCGGTGGGGGCGGCTGTAGGAGGTGACCCCAGGGGCACAGCCAGCGCGGGTGCCTTGCTGCAGCCGCCCGAAGCCCCTTGTGTTTATTTCCATCACAGCTGTGCACAGCATTAAACGCAGGCAGGAACCAGAGCATGCGACGTTGCACCTTCACTTACAAAATAATTCATTACTGCTGCAGCGTGCCCGCATGAAAGTTGTTACCTTTTAGAAAAAACGCAATACTCATTTTACAGGAGCCTTGTAAATTCAGGGCGCAGCAGATGCCCGAGGAACACTGGTTGTTCTTTCAATACATCAGGTCACATTTGATCGCTGCTAAGCCCGGCCGGTGCTGACAGAGCCCAGCCGCGGGAGCGCAGGGTCCAAGCCCAGGCAGCCGGGAGGCGCGGGGCTGGCGGCCGGGGGCTGGCAGGGCAGGAAGGAGAAGTAGGTTAAATTGCGCTCTGCCGCTCTGGAGCCGCTGCCCGCTCCCGCTGCGTGGCCAGGACGGCGCCAAGCAGGGCCGGGCTGGGCTCGGACCCCACGGCAGCGCCTGAGCGTGCTGCGCACACAGCTGCACCGCGAGCGGCCGAACGCGCGTGCTCTGGTTTCAAAACCTCCGCTGATCCTCCTCTCCTCTGTGTCCTGTGTGTGCTCCTCTCCTTTCAGAGTCTATCTGGATGTCCGGGCAAGACAGGGCGAAGTTTCTGAGTGGTCCCATGTTTAGGTGATATCATCAGACTTTGAGCACTACATCATCACCAATAACAAACAAACTGGAGGTGGCACTCGACGGACTTAGGTTGTTTAAAATCTCTCTCATCATCTCATGAATCTGCTGTACTATAAAAACAACAGCTTTTAAAAGTATGTATATAAAATCCATTTCTTGTTCGTTTTATTTTCTCGATGGGTTCCCCCCCTTTTTAATCCTATTCAACCCACGTTTTTTCGTAGCGTTTTGACATAGTCTCGTAGCCACGTAGACCTAATTCTTTGTGTATCTCGTAGGAGCCTAACCATAGCCTAGCTGTTTATATTAAGGGTTTTCTTTCGTTTCCTTTCCCCCCTCCGCGTTCCTCTCGTTCT
>VXAA01002488.1:727269-779979 GCA_013399115.1 Anseranas semipalmata
GGCGCGCGCTCCGGCAGTGGGTTCCCTAGCCCTTCTTTTCGTTCGTGACGTCTTCGTTAACCTGATTATATCTATTTTCGGCAATAAGGCAAGGACGACAGACTTTTGCGCGTCCTTTTTCTATAAGTGCTTTTTTTTGTTGAAAGAGGTGATATAAGGTTTTTTGAAATTGTGAATTCTGAGAAAAATACTGTAAATACAATTCCATTAACTACATATAAACTATTAAGAAAGAGAAATACAAACTATTTTTGTGATGGAGTCAGTCTGAGGCAGTTTCTCTATTAAAATGGAAGAAAAAAAGTAAAGTTTTAACCTTGTAGACCAACTGCCAGAGCTGGCCCACCAGCGTTAGACTAACACTGTTTCGCTTGCTCTGTAGGTGTGGTAGACCTTCGAACTGTCCTAGCGTCATACCAGCATACTATCTAGTCATACGTGCACAGCTTACCAAGTAACAGTCTCGTTGTATTTTTAATTTAAAAACTGCTTTTCCCAAGACTGAAAAAGAAGCTACGGTTTTACTATTTAACGCATTTAAGGTTCAAAGCACACCTGTTCTTAGTTGTTGTTTCAAATTAGATCCACTTGCTGTCCAGTCATTTCAGCTGCTCCGAGCGCCCTGCGAAGCCCGGGCAGGAGAGGGCCCCCGACCCGGGCGTGCAGGCGGAGCGGCGGTAGAGCTTGCATCGTTACCTTTTTATCCATTACTTTCTGTATTAACAAATTAGGAAAGCGACTTTGTTTTTTGGGAATACCTCAGTGCTACAAGTTTCACCCTAGAAGCAACGGAAGATTTTAATTTATTGTAGTTGTAAACAGAATTTTAAAAAATAAAGTATAAAACATCATTGCACTGTGACTGGTAGGGGAAAAACTGACAGTTTCCTATTTGCACATGTTTAATATTTGGCTGTTATATATATGGTCCTCTGTTGGGGGAGGAAACTTATGAAGGATATTTTTTAATTTAATTTTTTTAATATTGGTAAATAGGCCTGCAACAGCAAACTAGAAGTACAACATGGTAGGTGGCATTAAGAACATACTGTAGTGTGGATATATTTCTTCTTTTTTTAACGTAATATTGACAAGTTTTATTAATATTTTTTTAAATTGTTACGTTTATAAATTTGGTACTTTAGGTACAGCCAGTATAAGACACTGAATGCGACATTTGTTAAAAAGAGCTGCTGCACTCCTATTTTTGTAAATTTTACTAACAAGTAGACTAATGTAGACGTTCAATAGACAAGGTAGAGCAAGGCATCTTTAACAGAAACAAGGCACCATACTGCTAACCGAAAGGAGAAAACCTTGTTTTTCTTATTTTTAAAAAAAGAATCATGCTTTTTTGTGTAATATTTTAGGTTTTTTTCTTATTTCAGAACAACCAGGTTTAAGCAAAATGCTGGACGCTTTTTAAATATTGAGACTTGATCAAGTAATAAAGTAAATAAAACAATTCTTTAAAAAATAAAAACTAAAAAAAAACAACAAACCAAATTCCCTGAAATTCAATGTATAATCAGGGAATTTTTTATTGATATTTTGTCAATGTTGATGATGTACTGTACTACCAGTTGGTTTTCCTCTCCATTCCCTATCACCTCATAGAATATTCTTTGTTGATCATTGTTGTATGTTAATAGTGTATAAAATGGCTATCTTGTAAGAGTGCTGTCCTGATGCTAGTGTAGTGAATTTTTCCCCCCCTCTTTCTCTCTTCCTCTTCTAGTACATATTGGTAGGTGTATCGTAATTAAGGTTAAAATTTAGATGTAGTTATTCAGATTTAGGACCAGTAAGGATAGAACTTTCTCTTATTTAAGAAAAAAATGCTAATAATTTTGGGAAGGTTTTCTTTTTTTTTCTTTTCTTTTCCTCTTTTTTGTTCTTTTTTTTTTTTTTTGTCTTTTCTTTTGCTGATCTGATGCGGTTTCAACTAACCAAAGGTCTCACAATGTTAAAAATGCTGGCAAACTCTTAAGGCATTTTGTAGATCCCCACCCTTGACTTTGAAAAGGGGATGTGCCATACTACCTTAAATGCTAATGCTAGATATGCAAAACTGGATTTTTTTAATTTATTTTTTAAAAGAGGGAGGCACGGTATATTAAAACGATTTTACTAAGAGAAAAAAATATTTTTTTAAGAATGCTCAGAAGAAATTGCTAATCTGTGTGAATATGTTTTAGATGTTTATATACCTTTTGAAAAGTCCCAGTGGCCCATAGCACAAATGTCGTGGAATCCGATATGTTTTGATGTGGCTACCTAGACTAAGGTTCACATTAGTCCCCCACTCATCTAGAAGTCCATTTCAAAGGGGTTTTCGTTCGTTTGTTTGTTTGGGGGTTTTCTGTAAATTTTCTGCACAAAGGTTCAGCTACATCTTTATTTTAGTCAAGCACAGTGAGTGAACGCGCAGTTACGACGGATGTTGCCCTTTTCTTTCCAAATAGCTCATGCAGAACTGCTACCCCGGAGTGACCAAAAAGAGAGAGATTTCTATCTAGCTGTGCGAAATGGGCACCGAAAATACCTCCCCCCGCAAGCGGTCAGTGGCGGGGAAGCAGGTTTTCCCCCGCGCGGGAGCACAGGCATGGGCACGCCTCCCGCAGCGCTGGCTGCCGTGCTGGCCGTGCCGTGGGACGATTTTTCTTACCAAACACAATGCCAAATTTGAAAGGCAGTGCAGAAATCCAAAAGAATTCAGTTACCCTCCCCCACTAAAAAAGAGAGAAAAAAAAGTCATTTGTGATTGGCTTGATTAAAATGAAGCCTGATCTGTCCCTTTTTTTGTTTCTTACACTTCATAAATGTTCATTTTGAGTTGAATTTGTAGCTTGGACTTTAAGGTAGCATGGCTCTCTTGCTGTAATTTTTTTTTTCATTGTACAGCAGCATTCAGCTGGTGAATGTTACACATCTTGCTAGACTAGTTAAACCATTGGGTAATTGTTGGTAATAACGACCTGAAAGGTGTTCAGATTTCTTTTCTTCCCTCCCCTGCTATGAAACCTCTGATGCTGTTTTCATCTTTAGTGTGAATGAGGGCTAGTGACTCCAGCCACAGTTACCTTCCTGTTTCGTTTTTGCCATTCACTCAATGCAACATAATCAATAATAAAGCAATATAGTTTACTACATTTTTACTGAAGGCCAGCCATGGTTATGTATGATATTGCATATGAAACTGTTTACAAAAAAAAAAAACACTAACTCATAGCTGTCTTTTATGCTATGGAAATGTCTCTTGGGTGGAATTTTTTGAATTTTTTTTAGTGTTTTTTTTTTTTTTTTTAAGTGAAATAGTTCAAACAGAAAACTGAAGTTAGCGTAAGTTTAAGAGACAGGATGCATTGAAGACACACCGGCAGATCCTGGGGTCTGCGCACATACACTGTAGAGTTTCATACGTACAGAATCGAATTCAAACCCATTTCTGTGTGTGAACACTACGTGAGGAGATTCTGTAAGCTAAGCAATACTTTAATACTGTAATAAAAATTACCAAAAAAATAATAAAAAATAAGTAGTTTGAGACAGTAAATCTACGTGATCGGTTCTCAGTTACCAAACAATCCGAATGTATTGTCTTGAGAGAATTTCATTTCAGATCAGTGTAAAAATCAAAGCAGCCTGGAGGAGAAGCAGGACTCACCCGTGCTATACAGCTCTGTATTCTGTACATACTCGTAACACCAAGCGTGGGATCTGTGTGTCGCGTTGACCGTAGTGGGTAGCAAATAAAGTCATTCTCTGTTGTACGAGGTCTGAACTCCATCAGTACTAGAATGCAAGTCTAAGCATTTCAGGTGGTCATAAATGTACCTAAATAAACTATGGCACAGTGGCAAGCCTAGCCCTTCCTTTTATACTTTAGTATGAACTGATGAGAACTTTGGTAGTGACTTTTTTTTTATATATATACATATATATATGTATCTATATATATCAAGCATCTTTCAGGTCTCTGTGTATGGCTTTCTAAAGCCCTGTTGTAAAATACTATGTGGATGGGGGTCTCTCACATCACAGATGTGGAAAGTATAATTTTATATTTGTATTTTCAAATAAATAAGTTTGTGAAAGGTTTCCATCCTCTACTGTGGTCCAGAAATCAATGTGTTTGTCTGACAAAAAATACAATAAACTGTTTTGAACAGATCTGTGAGTCCCTTTCATTTGGAGTGGGAGGGAAATGCTTGTTCCCAGGGGGAGACCAGCGTGCGGCCGCATCGCCCTCGGGGTCCCCATCCCTGTCCCCATCCAGGGCTCCGGTGACCTTGTGCTGCCCTCCAAACAGTCTGCATCAAGGGAGAGACGGGGGAAACAGCCCCTTCCCTGTCCTCAGCTGGTCTCCAGGACGCTCTCTCGTCGCCTCGCTGCTGGCCCCGGTCCCGTTGCGGTAAGGATGCGGTCAGCAAGGTGCTGCCGGTGGGGGCAGGTGCATCACACGTGCACGCTGTTGATTTCTCTCATTGGCTTGGCAGAGGTGGGGGTCTCGCAGGGGACACCAAGTCCCAGCATGGCATCAGGAGGGCAGCCAAACCCTCCCGGAGAGCACCAGCGCCTGCGGATCACGGCGGGCCCGCAGCGCTGGGACGTGGCGTCGGCCGCAGAGGTCAGCAGGGCGGGGTGTGGGTTGGGCGGGTCCCGGGGGAGCACTCAGAGCATCAGCGAGCAGCACTCCGAGGGAAACGTTGGGTTAGAGAACAAATGAAAATAATTTAGGAAGCACAATTTACGTGTGGTGGAAGGAGCTTCCACGGCGAAGGCTGCAGGAAACGATTTGACTTCCATCCAGAAGAAAAGGAGCGCAGGTCTGGAGTACATTAGTGTGGTGGGAGGCCGGGAATAGCAGCCACTTAACCCTGTCATTCAGCAAACATTAGTGAATTATGAGTGTATTATACACTGGGTTATGTGTTTTGCGAAATGCCCGGAGGCCCACTATATCTGCACTAAAATGTTAGTGGGGGTCTGTGTCAAAATGTAAATTTTTATACCAACTCCGAAATAAAAATAAGATTTTGTGTTCGCCTCCCAGCTACTGAAATCAAATTGCAGCCAGAATCAGAGTTGTAAAATAAGCAAAAATTTCCCTTCCCTGTCAAATTAGTGCCCCGATAAAGAAAACAAGGGACATAAACATGATTTACGTCCTTTTCCTCCTGTCATAAACATTTACAACCGAGACGTAGCACTGGGCTCATGCAGCGGCCGTCCTCTGGTGCTCCGCAGTGTCACCGTGCCCGTCCCCACACTGCCCCAGCCGCGGGACCCCCAGAGCAGGGACCCCCATCACCGCCGGGGCGCGGGCAGCTCCGGTGGGCGCTGCCACTGCTCCCTGCAGGCTGCGGCTCGGCAGCAGAAGCCAAGCCAGCGCTTATTAATTACGAGCTTAAGCACTTCCCTTCATGGCTATTTACAAGGGCCGCCTCGTTATTAGTAAGGAATAATACAATGGAGTGTGTTTTTAAAGCTCATTTGTTCCGCGGGACATTGATCGCCGGCTGCCAGCTGGGAGCACCGCAGCGTGCCCCAGGAGGGCTGAGGCTGCGGTTACGGGGACAGACCCCCCAGATCCCCCCATACAATTCTGCTTTCAATGTCATAAGGCACGGCAACAAATGCTGAAGGGGAAAAGGGGAATAGGCTGTGCAGGTGGGGTGGCTTCAGCCTCAGATCCGGGCTCATGCGCTGAGGGAGCCTGAAGCACTGTGCTGGGGGCTGGCAAGGAGGGAAGCAAGCCCAGGTGGCGGCCAAACCCCGCGTTCAGCTCGACCTTAGCGCTTACAGCTGAAGCACGATGGGGCCGGTGAGGCTCAGCCGCATCCTCCTTCACTCCCGGGTTTTCTCTAGGAGCCAGCATGGGAAGTGGTGGCAGTGGCAGTGGCCATCCCCTGCCCCGTCGCCACCGCACGCTAATTGCTGTGACATATTGAGTGGCACTCGCCTGGGGAGCGAGCGAGAGGAGCCCGCGCATCGCTCCCGCTCGGTAATAATTACTGATTAAAAACTAGTTAAAAAGGCAATGAAGACTGAGACGTGCATTAACCGAATGACCCCCGTCTCGAGCCAGCCGCCGAGAGACAGCAACGATTACAAAAGCATCACTTAAAGCATCGCCAAACATGAAGGGTGGCTTGAATTCCACCGGATTTATGGTGCGGCTGTGCCGTGGCTCTCCCACCACCCCAAAATCCCATTTGCCATCAGGGCATTATGGGGGGAATGGGGTCTGCAGAGCCAGAAAGACCACGTCTGCTTTTACCCTGTATAGTTGCAGCCTTAATGTCATTTTTTGCTAAATAGAGATGGGCTCCGTTGTCAGTAGTAATAATCTGGCTAGGCACATGGAGGAGCACAGAGAATTTGGGGATGGGTGAGGGCAGGGAGGGCCCCCAGCCGGTCCTTCTGCTCAGAGAGAAAACTCTTCCCACCCCTGCTCTGCTTGAGAAACGGCACCACGAGCTGCATCATAAGGGCCCTGTTTTCCAAAAGGAGTCTGAATAAAAGTGTTTTTCCTTTCCGGTTACTGCACTTCACTCGCAGCTCCTGACAGCTTTGAAAATGGCTCCAATTGAAATCATCATTTCGTATTGATTTTGGGTTTTTTTCTTCCCTCCCCTGACAGCTTCGCACTGAAGGTGTTTTCGAGTGTTACTGAAATAGAAAGCTAAATTTCCCCTTAAAGCCTGCCTTTTCGGCAGGCTGCTCCGGAGCCCTCTCGCTTATCTGTTCCGGGTATCCCCGCGCCCCGCTGCAGGGGGGAACAGAGCCCGGGGCCAGACGCTGCTCCATTGATCCCAATTTCATCCCAATTTTCCACTCCCAAATGCACAGGCTCCTTTATGAAAGGGCTGATTTGTCACAGGTGGCTGGGTGCCCTGGGAGGGTGCTGCGGTGATAGGATGGGGCCATCCCGCGTCTTGGGTCCACAGCTTTGGTCCCTCACGCCGCAGCCTCAGCCCACACACCGGGGCCGGGGCCGGGGCGCTGCTCCTCGTCCCTTCTCCTTTGCACCCGACTTTTCCCAGTGTGCCGTGGCAGGGCTGGGCCACCGTTGACGTGTAACGAGCAGCTGGCAATGTGGGCACTGATGCAACATAAACAGCAGCAAGAATAAGAAGCGTGAGAACACATGTACCTCTGTCTTTTTTATGCCTGCGGTGCATTCGAGCCACTAATAAAAATGCTTAGGATTTATACAGGGCTTTGCATCTTCAAAGGAAGGCACTATTTTGTTCCTCCTCAGCCCCTTTCATCCAAAGATCCAAAGCGCTTTCTACCATTATTTCACCACCTTTTGATAGGTGGGGAATACCTCTCTTTTATCTTGAAAGAGTGAACCTGAATGGGGCTGCTGGCTGCAAACCCTCCCGGCTGCCCTTCTTGGAGCCACATCCCTGTCCCCAGCACCAGCCCCTTCCTCATCCCCATCCCTATCCCCATCCCCATCCCCATCACCTTCCCCGCCCCCTGCCCCAACAGTGGCTGGGTAATGTGGTGCTCGCACGGCTGCCGGGGCCATGCACTGGGCTCGGCCCCATGGGTGACCCCCCTGCAGCACCAGGGGGCCGCAAGGACGGGCAGCCACTGGGGCATTAATAACCCCAGTGCCAACAGCACGCCGGTCCGAAGGACACACATGTGAGCTGTCAATATTGATGGTCGTGACACTGTGTAAATGCAACCTCTCCGCTTTCTGCTGCATCGACCCGTGCGCGCGGCAGCACCGGGAATATCGCGCGCAGGCGGCAGCAGCTCGGGCAGAGGAAGGTCAGCGGCACAGCCCGGAGCGGAGCACGACCACGCCGCCTCCTCGCAGCGCCTGGTTAAATGCCCGCTCTGTACATCCTTCTGTGCATTGCAGTTTGCATCAATCAAAATAAAACTAGGTCCCAAATGCAGCCCTTAGTGAGCGCAGAGATGAAGGTATTCCACTCCGAGCCTTCGGATACAACGCTTAACAATGCTCTGCCATTAGCAATCAGCATATCGGCGCGGCATTGCGGCCCGCTTCATAGAAAATCAAGAGGCAAAATAATTGAGTCAATAGTGATACGAAAGGATTGCTCCTTCAGCCCTATTCTTTTGCTAACAATTCTTCAGCAGGGCTGAAAATTCAAAAGCTCGGGGAATCAAAAAAAGAATTGATTTGATTCAGAGCTTCAGCCTGGGCTGTATTTAACACATCATTTTTGCTTGCTCTACATATAATAGAAACTATTCGAAGGCAGAAGGGCTGCCTTTTTTGGCAGACAGACAGCCGAAGGCACGAAGCAGAGGGGCAGGAGAATGTTCGGGACCGGTGCCGAGCCACGCAGAGTGGCCATGCAGCACCTGGGGCGAAGCTGCAACTTCTCGACCCTCGCCTGCGTTTACCCGCCTTAGCAGCACCCTCTGCCCCGAGGCACTGCGGGGGTGACCTGCTGCTGCTTGATCTGCTGGACCTGCTCGGTCCCCGCAGGCAGTGACGAGCAGCGGGGAGCTCTCCCCCTGCAGGGGCACCCCCAGGTGCTGAGGCCCCCATCAGCTGAGCCCAGCTGGGCCGGTGGGACCACGGCAGAGGAAATGAAGAGAAGCAGCTAGCGATGCAGATCAGTCCTCTGTGTCCTCTCCGCTTCGCTGGAGCCACCGCCGGCCCCATCTATCAGGATCAAGGGCAGCGGCAGTGGTTTAAGGGCACGACGCAGCACCAGGGATGTTTCCCCTTGTGAGAAGGCAGAAGGTGCCCTCTGATCCCTGCTTACCCAAGCCCTGACCCAGGGCCACAAAAACTTCCTCCTGGTAAGCAAGTGGCAACAAGCGAAAACAAGCGACTCCTGCCAGGCGGCACGGGGCTGCGGGTGCGATGCTCTCGCTGCGTGCGGCACATCCCGGGGCCCTGCCTGGCCGGAGCCTCGCGCCGCTCCCCAGGGGAGCTCTCCTCAGGGCTGGGCTCTTGATGCTGGGAGGTGTCTCTGACCACTGTCCGCTTCTCAGCAAACACCCAAATACACATTTGTGACTTTTAAACCTGTTTTGGAAGCCCCTCTCTGCTTGCTTTTTCATCTATGAAAAGGGGCAGAAAAGCATGGCTTGCTCCAGCATCGCACTCACACCCCACTTATAAGCACAGAGATGAACACAAAAGTGCAAAATTTCTCTGCGTTTTGTGCAAAAGGGAGGGCAATAAAGCACAGGAAGAGGCTCGGCAACAAGAACAGCCCCCATGGTCCCCTATCCAAGACCCTTTTACAAAACACATGCACAGTTACCAAAGAAGGCATTAAAACATCAGCAACAAGTAAATTCAGACAGCCCTGCCTCCAGCACTCTGGTGTAATGCATTTTCAGAAAATCTAAATTGACTGTGGAATAGAACCATGTATGAAACATCCTGGGCACGGGAAGGGGCGAGCACTGAGCCCATTCCAGCAAAGCACATTTCTCCGTTCGCTGCGCAGCGCGCAGAGGTCTTTAAATTATCCCCACGCAGGAGCGCCGGCACCTTTAAGGCCATTATACTCCTAATGAAGTCCGTATGCTCTCTGCTGACACAGCGGGGACATTCAAAACCACCACCGAGGCAGCTGATTTGATGTGTTGACGAGCAAGTCATGTTGCTATAATAAGAAGTGTTTATTTGAATAATAAGGTCAGGGAGTTAAGTAGTTGGTATTCCACTCGTATGAAGCAGTTTGCACAGTGTCACTAATAATTAAAGGGTTTTTTTGACTAATCTAGTTGCTCTTCCTAAATATACTCTACTCTGTTCAAGAAACTCATCAAAGCAGCGAAGTGATCTTCGAGGTTATTAATCTCCTTTGCTCCACAGCTGGAGCAAATTTATTTGCTTGAATTAGCATGTAATAAACTTATAATAAAGCTGCCATAACCCTCGCTTTAGAGATATAGTTTGTGTAATGGGTGGTTAAATCTAGGTAATGTAGCAATAGTCTTTAGGCTCAGAGATCAGAGCACAGAAAGCACACACAAACAGTGCGCTGCTGTTACCTCCAGCTGCAGAGCGGCTCCTTCCGGGGGGCTGCTGCAAACCCGGCCCCAGCCCCCCCGTGAGTCCCTCCTCGGGGTGCCCCCTCCGGCGAGTCTGGCAGCTCTGCCGCCCGGCAGCCCGCGGCACCGCGCAGGAGGGATCCACTGTAAGCAGGCGCTGTAAGCAGACCTTCCCCAGCCGCAGAAGGAGGAATAACGCCCAAAGGGCACAGATGGGCTGGCAGCAAGGGGCAAAACCAGGCAATCCCCCCACACACCCCCACAGGCATCACGCCCTGAGCCCGCCCCAAGGGTGGGTGCAGGAGCCGGGGCACTGGGACGGGCAGCGAAGCCCTTGGTGGGGCAATGGGAGATGGGTGGTGGGTAGCGGGTGGTGGGTGCTGGGAGATGTGGGATGGGCGATGGACAGTGGGCGATGGACAATGAGTGATGGGCAAAGGGCTGGCACCAGACCCGCAGCACCTGCAGGGAGCGCAAGGACGAAGCCTGTGAATGGGGCCAGGCTCGGCGCAGTGTGTCTAAGTGAGGGGAATTAATTTGCTTCAGTTCACCAAGTTGAGCTTTTAGAGTTTGCAGTTTCTCTCAAACAATAAATCCTTGCCTCTCCTTTCTGCATAACACTTGCTGCACCATCTTCCAACAGCAAGAAACAGCCCCATGCAGACTGATGTGGGCAGATACCAGGGTTCAGCAGCGTGAGTGGCGGCTGGCCCCCACCCTTCCTCCTCACAGGCTATTATTCACAGAGCCTGAACAGCAAATAATTTTTCTCTCTCAATTTCAGCTCTTTTCTGTTGTTGCTGGAGCTGCTCTGTGTTGCAGAAGGGCCTGGGCATTAGCCAGAGGTGTCAGAGGTGTTAGACAAGGTATTAAGGAGGTGTCAATGGTGAAATAGCTGGGATTACAGTAAAGTCTAAATAAGGTGTAAAATAAAACCAAAGGTGATAAAGTCATTGATAAGAAAAGCTGGAGAAAAATAGGAGTGCAATTATTTTTCATCCCGGTTGTTCACTCTCGCAGTGCATTATCCGTGGCTTTGCAAAGACTTAAGGAAGATCTTTTCTCGGTGCAGCGCGTTCTGCCGGCAGTGCCACAGCGCGCTGCCGCCTTCCCCACCACGAGCTGCCGGGCACGGTGCCGCTGCCACCACACTGCCAGGCCCCTGGGGGCTGCAGGGGCCCTGGGTGATCAGCTGGGGCTGCTGGCACCTCTCCTGCCTCCACCGACTAACCCATTTCAATCCATTTCAATGCTTTTAAACAATGGGCGCTGGCGCATCCGTCTGTGATATTCCCTGGGACAGAAGCCCCAGTGCCGTGCTCCCCTTCCCCGCTCCTGGCTCTTCGCACACTGGGAGGGCGCAGGATCTGGCCACAGCACCAGAAACAGTTGAACAAACACGTATTTATTATCCAGGCTACCTCTGGCTGTATGTTTATGTCCTTTTGATGTGCTTTGAGGGCTCCGCTGGCAGGGGCTCAGCGCTCACACAGCCAGCTCCTGGTCCCCGCACAGCCGGCACACCAAGCGGGAGCGGTGCGATGCCTGTCGGGAGGCACGACCCCTCACCGCCGCCTTTGGTGTTCTTCAGAGAACAGGAGCCCACAAAGTACGGCAGTGCTAAATGCCAGCCTTGTCCCAGGACTCAACTGCGAGGAGGTGGAAGGGTCCAGCTGGCAAAGCGAGAAGTACCCGCTGTAAACATCACCACAGTGACACGCGGCCTTTACCTGAGAAGATGCCCAGAAGTCGAACAACTGCCCGCCCGAAGTGCTTTACCGTAGCCCCACGCTCTGAAGGATGAGCGCAGGATCTGACCCGTCATGTGAGCGCCACTGAGGACCCGCACCCAGCAGCAATGTTGGCTCCACAAAATGAACCCTGCAGTGACATGCAAATTACTGCAGAAGGGGGAAAGATGTCTTAAGGAGCTACATGCTGAGCAACAAAAATTATTCAGTTACTGCCAGCAAAGTGCAATTATTTTATTCTCGTGCCGGCTCTGGGACCTGGCGTCCTCTGTTCCTCGCAGCCGCAGCAGCAGCGCTGCGTTGTCCGGGCTGGGAACTCGCCGGTGCTTGAGGAGGAGGCGGCAGCAGGCGCGGGCTGTGCCTGGCCACCAGACCGAGCTGGTGCAGGAGGGGATTTCGCCTTCCCCCGTCCGTCACCCCGCAGCCCCGCATCGGGCAGCAGCAGCCTGCTCAAGGCCGCCTCCCTCCCCCCAGCACAGACAGCAAACCATACAGGGAAAAAGTACAACGCCAGAGATGATTCCGGATGGCAAATCAGCAAATTAGCCTTGATTACTATCCGGGTCTCAAACCCTTATGTTTCTCATGCTCATCAGCTGTGGCCATCGAGCCATTTTGCTCCCGCAGTGTTCATCCCTGAGCTCCCGGGTCCCTGGGGCCCTGGATGGGGGTGCGCTGCGGAGCCCCCGGCAGCGTGGCGGGGCTCAGCCTGGGGGCACAGGGCGCAGCACCTGGCACCAAACCTGCCCCCATGGGCACAGGGGCCTCTGCAGGGTGGCAGGGCCAGAGCATCTCAAAAACACATCTACAGGAACTGCAGTGGTGTGCGGGATGCAGCGGCAGAGCTTTGCCCAGGCTCCCCGGTTCTGGGCTTGGAAACCAGCAGCCCTTGTGCTTATTGAAGGGAGATTTTTCCCAGGAGAACTCCAGAGGAATTGCTCTGGCAAGGAGGGAAAAAAAAAAAAAAAAGATATTTATTAACATGATCATCTGCAATTCTTTCGCTGCTGTGAAGTGTTATTAACTGATTGGGTTTCATCACATCTTGCCTCGCTGCCGCTCAGGCTGATTGTCCCGGATTTGCATTTCCCTTGGACGAGCGCCTCCACCACGCGCCCATGGGCAGGGGCCGCGCTCCCAGGTGCTGAGCCCAGCACCGGGGGCTGCACCCAGTGCCCTGCAGCAGCAGCCAGGCGGGAATGCTGCCACAGGGGTCTCTGCAGCCCGCGGCCGTCCTGCGGGCAAGTGCGGGGCTGCCATGCCCCGGGGCAGCTGGCAGCCTGGGCGCAGGAGCAGCAGCCCTCTGTGCCGACATGGAGCCGTAAGGGCTCGTCGGTCCTGGTTCTCTGGAGTGGCACAGAACTCCCAGCAGGCAGACAGCAGCAGGGAAGACGCTTTAAAAAATGAATGAATACAGGCAGCAGATTGATGTGCTGGTCAAGTACAACCCGGGCGAGCATCAGGTACAGGAGCCTGTCGTCCATTCCCTGGTTCCATTCTTCATTAATAATGTCTTTACTCTGAAACTATTTCCATCATCGCAGCTTTGCAATGCACACCATGACGTGGCACACTGCATCCTGCTGCTATTTCAATCTTCTTACAGAATAAGCAGTGAAATAAGTGAGATTAAAAAAAAAAAAATCCAACAGAAGTGAGCAGCCTTCCGCTCATTAGAGCAGGGCAGCTTCAGGAGCACACTTTAAATGAGAAGGTGCCACGCACAGGGGCAGGCAGGAGGGACCCTGGCCGGCTCCGGTGGCCATGCCTGCCCCTGTGCTGCAGGGAGGGAGCAGGAACGGCACTTGCGGCAGCGGCAGCCCTGGGCCAGGAGCATTTCGGCTGGTGGTGGCCATCACGTGCTCAGGGATGGGTTTAGATGTCCATCGGCGGTGGGCATCTCCCCATGGTGGGGCAGGATGAGCCCCCAAGCCTCTGCCTTCACCCCCAGTCTGTCTCACCCCAAAACTGAGCAAGGCAAGAGCTGCAGGTGACCCACGAGTGAGGTGCAGCCTGGGGAGCAGTGCCATGTGTTCCCCTCCCCATGCAGACAAAGGGCCAGCAGGTCGGAGGGGTCCCCTCGGCCACCCCACAGGCACCATGGCTCGGGGCCGGCTCAGGGGAGAGGTTCCCGCGCCCCTCACCAGCACCCCCTGCTCCCTGAGCAGTGCCCCGGCTCCTGGCTGTGCGAGCGCACCCAGGGGCGCTCCTGCTTCCTGAGCACCCCGGGATGCTCGCCAGACACGGCAGAGGGAAGCGGCAATGCTGAGGCCGAGCCGCGGGGTCCCATCCTGCAGCCCCTGCACCCCTGCGCTGCCCCGGCCCTTTCCTTCTGGGCCCCTGCGCCCCAGCAGGGCAGCCATGGTTTCAGTGATGCGTTTCAACTTTTTTTTTTGGTAAATATAAAAATATTCATATTTATGAACAACTCTGTCACAACCATATGTTGTGTTCCTTTTCCATATATGAAACAAGCTGTTTTCAAGCTTTTTAATTATACAAAATTGAGTGAAGTCTTAGCAGAACAATTAGATAAAGGGGAGGAAGGGAAATAATTTCTCCCCGTAATACAAGCATCTATGAGAGTTTCCTTCCCCTCATGAGGGCTGCAGGGACGCCCGGTCACTCAGGGGCTCAGAGAAGTGCTGCAGCCGCTTCCAGCCATGCCCAGGAGCTGGGGCACTGAGCTGAGAAACAACACGTTTAGGGGCTGCTATTTGGCCTCTCTCATTGTGCACCATCGGGGTGATGTGTGCAGAGATGCCTTTGCTGGCACGGCTGCAGGAAACTGTAGGTAAAAGCCAAATTTCACCCGCAGCCACCACGGTGCCGAGGCCCTGGCCCCTCTCCGCCATCCCAGCTGCGTGGTTTCTGTTTCTCCTTGACGCCTGAATTGACTTTACACGGAGCAATGCACGGGCAGCCCTGGCTGTGTGCCTCTGCACGGGGCCATGGCACTTTGGGGTTCGGAGGCGCTTCCGGTGCATCCCCGGGTGAAGCGCTCCCAGGCAGCCCCCACACGCAGCCCCGTGCCCCTGTTGCTCCTGCAGGGGCTGCGTTCCCAGCCCGAATCCGCTCAGATCAGCTGTACCAGACCTGCCAGCTCTTATTAATGTAGCTTGCAGCCCCAGCAAACCAAGGTAAAACAGCAATTTCATTAGCGCTGTGTGTATCATGTGCGTGCGTAATGTCCCACCCCAGCCTCATGGCATTAGTACAGATGAATAGCTGACAGCGAGACTTTTGGGGCAGGGGCAGACAAAACCAGCCCGGTGCCCAGGGGCTGTGGCAGCAGCATCCCCCGGCACACAAGCAGCGCAGCAGTGGCATCGCTGCAGAGACTGGTGCGGATGGTGGGCTCCTACCCAGGTTTAAATACGAGCCCCCCCTGCACACCGGTATCTGCGCCTTGTGGGCATGCGTGTGGGGGTGTCCCCAGTGTGCAGACGTCCCATGTGGCAAAAAGCACCTGGAGCAGCCGCAGCATGGCCAGCGTGTGTTGGGCTGTGGGATGTGCGCCCCTTGCGCCACCCAGCCCAGCTACCCAGCGGGAAAACACGGCACTTCCCTGGGGAAAACTCTCCTCGCCCTGCCCGTCTGCTCCGTAACCCCCGGCTTGGTCCCAGCCCCCTTGTCAGCTTCTCCCCCTGGGGCCAAGCCCCAAAATGCAGCCGAGCGGTGTCCCGGGCCCCGCACCGGCCAGCCCCGCTAACAGCAGCGGGGCGATGGATGAGCAGGCGGCGGTGTTTAATATTGGACGTACACAAACAAAACAATTGGAAAGTCAACAGTTTAGGGGAAGAGATCGCTGCAGCAGGCGCCGCCGTCCTAAGTATTATTTTAAATGTACAAAAAGCCATCTCTCTAAATAATGAAACTGTACTGCTGCATCTCAGAAATTGCCACCTACGGCTAATGTTCCAATTTTAAACGCATCCTCGAGTCAATCTTTGTAAATTCCACATTAAATATTGATCAGCCCTGGAGAGGCTTAATACCGCGCGTTCAGCATAGCTGTGCCGCTCTCGAGCAGCGGCCGCTAAGCCCGGGCCCAGTCCCGAGCGACAACGACCACAACAGAAATTGCCCCGTGCCACGCAAGTTGGCGAGCAGGGCATGGGAGCAGCTTCGATGGCGCTCGCTGCTTCAGACCTTGCCGAGACCTCCAGCTCCCAGCATTGCCCAGGGCCGGGGGTGCTGCAGCGGCTCCCACTGCGGTGCGGGAGCCCCTGGGCAGGGAACGGCCATAGCTGGGGACCCCCACAGACCCTGAGGTCCCCTGGGGTGCTGCAGCGGCAGAGCCGGCTCTGAGCTCGGCTGCGTGATGCCAGCGTCGGATTAGAGAAATACAACCTGTGTTTGTATTTTGGGGCATTTATTCAGTTTTCATAGAATAATTACAATTATAGCAATAACAACAGTTTCCCCTCACGTCTCGCCCCGACACACGGGCACCCCAATGCCTCCCGGCCACATCTGACGCAAGGCAGCAACATCTCCGCGTGCAAGCCCCAGGGGCCACGGTCCCCAGGCGTGCCCGCAGGCCGTGCTCCTCGTCCCCGCCATCCTCCCCATCAACCGTGCTATAAAAGGAGAGCAGCAGCAAGGACAATCCTTTTTCCCTGTGATTAATTAAGGCTGACGTGGGACCCTGAGGCGCGGCACAGCGGCGATACCTGTATAATTTCCGAGGTGTCGCAGCTGCGACAGCGCTCTGCAGCCCTGTGACTTTCCCCCGGCATCATTTGTCACAGCCTGACACTGACAAAGAGCTGCTCCAGCGCCGTGTCTGCGAGGCAGCGCAGCCACTTCGCAGCTGCCCAAACCACCCTTTTACAAACGACCTGCTGCATCTTCTGGCCCCGTTTCCTCCCAGGTCTCACACTCCTGTTCTCGCTGCTACAAAACCCCTTCCCAGGTGAGCGCCCACCTCTGCTGCTCCTCCGGCACCCAGAGCTCAAGGACCCCGGGGAAGCGACGAGGGCTCGCTCTGCTGCCACATTCCCAGCGTGACATCTTTAATGACCCAGACAAACGCAACGCATCAGCCACAAACGCGCTCCCACGAGCGCACCCACTGCTTGCCTTGTCCCAGTGGTATCACAGCTATGGGAGCCAGTGTGTACAGCCAGGACACGAGCAACGTCCTTACAGCCATCAGGAAAAACACCTCCTCGTTGTCAACCTGAGCATATTTAGTCTGGAAGACCTGGGAAGAGAACAAGAAGGAATTCCAGTCATTTTTTTTTTTTTTTTTTATAGAGATGCTTTTCTCCTTATGCTGACACTTTAATGAGAGCTTAATGAACAGCACTTTCTTGCTTTTGAGAAGTTCAGGGAGGCCAGATAAAGTTACCCATTCATTAGCATCCCATCATGAATGTAGCCTCCGTATTCCCCAGCCATATGGTCAGCACAATACGCTTCCAAAAAGCAGGGACATCCACAAAGGCTTTATTGCCGTCAGCCATCATGTTAAGGCAGCCCATGGTTTTATGGAGACCGGGAACATCTCATTTCAGACTCCTTTGGGTGTAAAGGAAGAGGACTTGGGCTTGGAAGCAAGGTGACCTTGTGGGAAGCGAATGTCCCTCTTAGCGCAGACAGGATTTTAGTACAGTGTGGATGCACATCTCCAGGAGCTACCTGCCCCCGCGGAGACGGAGCATCTGCTTCTATCTTCCTGCAGATAAATTCCCATGCGAGCAATTAAATCTCCAGCAGGCTGGCCTGTGTGCCCAGCCATGAGACATACCTGACCTGGAACCTCAGCCAGATGTGGAAAATTGAGACTTCTCCCCATTTCCACGACATGCAGGCCCGGCAGCCACCAGCAGCACCTGCAGGCACCATTCGGAGGCCATCAGCAGACGTTATGTGGCCAAGTGTGGCCACTGGGCGCGGTGACCTGTGCGAGGCAGCAGGCACAAAGCCACGCGTCCCTGACACCTCGGTCCCTGCAACCAAATTAAGTGATGATGCCAATGAGGGACTGAAGCGTTAGCAAAGTGGGTTCCCAGCTGAACTTCGCCAACACCCTGCCTATTTAACCCTTTCTCCAAGCTCTCAAGGCACCGTGCCTGGAGGTCGAGTGGGCGGTGAGAAAACCCAGGCCAGAGCCAGGGCTCAGCATCCCTGACATCTGCCTCCAGGTCCCCAGCACCACGAGCCTGTTTTCTAGCAAGCAAATTACTTCTTCCCTGCTCTGGAGCTCAGTCTGCGATTCAGTAGGACACAGCAGGAGGGTTTGTGCTCCTTCTGCATTAGCCGACCTGTGTCAGCATTTTATTCTGCAGCCCTGTAGGTTTTTTAGCTTAAAAAAAAAAAAAAAAAAAAAAAAGGAGTTTTNGGGTTTTTTTGATAAAAAAAAAAAAAAAAAAAAAAAAGAGGAGTTTTCAAAGCCTTAATGTCTTTGAAAACAACATGGAGAGTTCTCTTTACTGCAGGAGAGGTTAATGACCTCCCTCTGCTACAGAACTAAACTGGACATCATAATAAATAATCATAATAAGATGTAAAGTATCACCTGGAGTCATACAACACAGAGAGCAGGTAGGAGTTATGATGCATTTCCATTACTCAGACAACAGCTAGATGTAAACATTTCAAAATAAAGGCAGTCAAAAAATGGAAAGCAGAAGCCTGCAATTAAAATATTATTTCAACAGAAGGAGATTACATCTTGTCTTGCCTGGGAGGACCGAGCGCTCCGGCTCCCGACTGCAGCGCAGAGGCTGCAGCATGGAGCCCCCGCTGCGGGGTGGGGACCTCAGCACCCGGACCACATCGGTGTCCCCAGAGCTCAGTGCCCCCCCGCACCTGTCCCAGCTGCCTCCAGGCTGTGCTGAGCTTGACCCTGGGGCAGAGGAGCAGCAGGGCGCTCATTAAGCAGCCACATTAATGACGTTTCCCCGTCTGCTCTCCCGGTGCTCTGTGCTTCAGGACGACTGCTCTCTGAGATGCAACAGCCTTGGCTACGTTTCCACACGCAGGCTTTATTGCTTGGCATTCATCAGGGCAGACGAGCAACTGCCAACAGGTATGGGAACAGACCTCACAGCATCCCCCTTTGGGTTCTCGCAGACCAGAAGCACACTGCTCGGGCTCCGCCGCTCGGTGTCAGCAACCCCGCTCCATCCCTTCACCAGCTGCAGTCCGGCTCTTGGCACAGCCTGGGCGACATGGTGGGCACCTGGACTCCAGCAGGAAGCGGGGTGTGAGCGCTGACAGCAAAAACCCCACCAGACACATCACCCAACATGCTCGGGAGCAACACGACCCAAAGCCCCTCACAAGCCAGGGGTGACGACCGAGCAGCCCCAGCCTGGGCAGGGACGGGGAGGCAGGGACGGGGAGGCAGGGACGCGTCCATCCCCTGCGGCAGGAGCTGCCCCCAGCTCCCCAGCAAGGGCAGGGGCAGCCAGCACCTCCCGGTGGCCCCGGCCGCTCCTATTCCCCAGTGGCACGCCAGCCCTCCAGCCCGGCCGGGCCCTTTGTGCCGGCCCCACCCATCACAGGCAGATAAGATTATCAGTGACGAGCGTGACACCCATTGAGCAACACCCCCGTCGAAGAATGGGGTCTTTTTTTTTTTATTTATCCTCCTGTCTCCAAGATGAGCTGTTTCTTGTCTTGTCAAACCACATCCTTTTCTTTAAAGAATCAGCTTTAAGAATCCAATTTGTCAAGCTGGACAATCATTTGAGAATCCATAAAAAGCCTCGGTGACTTTATCAAAAAAAATAAATCAGAAGGTTTTAAATGGTAACTGAAAGGGATTTGAAAATGGGTTGAGTGGCCTACATCAATTAATCTTCAGAGAGCCAGGGCTTTGTGAAGATGAAGTGGCAGAGAAGTGTCAAAGGCTAGTTACCGGGTTTTAGGAGATGGAAGTTATTGATATTTCTCCTTTCCTTTTTCTCGCTTTTCTCCTTTCCCCGTCTCTTCAGAATACAGATGGTGAAGTAAAAAAGCCCTGTGATGGAGCAGGGCAAAGCTAAGGAGGAGAAGGTGCCGGGGGTTCTCCTGGGCTCCTCCCCAGGACCACGGGGGGGTCAGGGCCATCACCCCCCCACGGTACCCTCAGGGTGCCAGTGCCCTGCTGCGCCGCAGCCACTGGGACAGCCTGGTCCGGCACTGCGCAGCTGGGGCAGGGGGACCCGGTGGCGGGGATGCGGCCGAAGCACCTCGGGGGCAGCTGGGTGCTGCCACGCACCCTCGCTGCTTTGTCCCTGCGTGGTCCCGGGCGCTTCGCCCGCCACCAGCCAGGGGCGGCCCCCCCGTGGCGCTGCCCACGCTCCCGCTCGCTCTGCTGCCTGCTGGTGCCGTGAACGCCGCCGGCGCATGGGGCAGCGCTGGCGTGGACGCCTCGGAGCTTTATGTGCCACCGTGCCCCAGGTGCAGCTCCTGGTCAAGAGTGGCGAGAGGAAGGGAGAAAAGACAACTAGCTCCAGCTAAACCCGGGGCCTGAGCAAAGCACTGAAAGCCTGCAGGAGGACCGCAGGGCTTACAAAACAACACGAAGAACTTGGTAAATGAGGTATTTGACTGAACAGATACAGTCACCTGAAATAGCAATGGATTTCCCCAAACGCTTAATGAAAGCTGACAGCCCATATTGTTCTTCGCTTTCCAGTTACGCTGCCACCCGAGCAACACATGGCCGAGGGACAGGGAACCTGGCGCAAAGATGCCGAGACCCGAGGAAGACAATCAAGAATTAGAGGGACTTAGGGGACACACAGATGAAAACTACGGACTGGAGAATTAAAAAAAAAAAAGACCTTGGGAGCAATAAAAACACTGGGCTTGGAGAAGGGACACGCTGCTGCTCTCCAATCCTGATAGCAGAATGCAAGGAGCTCCAGATGGCTTTTTGTTTTAGTGCAATGAAAAATTTAATCTGACAGGCAAGTGTGGGGCTGGATAATAACAATAACACAAATAATTTCCTTAAAAAAATGAAAGGAATCTAACAGCTCAAAGGTATTCCTGTTTGCTGAAAAAAAAAAAAAAAAAGAGATTCTTTGTTACTTACCGCAGTTGTAAGCATGTTCGTGAGCTTTGAAATGGCATTGTGTTGTAGAAGTATAATATAAGGACGTTTTACTTACTTTCCAGTCTGGGGAAATAGATCTGGCTTGGAAATTGGCCAGAAACGCTGTAAGTTAGGGCTCTGAAATGAAGGTGATAACTTTGCCAATTAAATATGGATGTGATTTTTTCCCTCTCCTTCCCCTGAATACTTTTGCACTGTCATTAGGTGATGATATAAAGACATAGGCCTCTTGGTGCAGCTTAATTGCTCATATATAGAAAAATGATGAGCTCTGTTGCACTGCACAAGTACTGCCTCAGATACTTGCTGCCTTATTAATAGGTGATACCAACCCGAGTTTAATTCTTCTGCCCAAGGAAAAACAGAGCTATAGCAAACCCCCAGCTTAGCAGAGCACTTCAGCACATGCCAAACCACTTTGCTGAACAGCAACAGACTTGAGTGCAAGCTTATATTTAACCACGCAGTTAAAGTATTTTGCTGAATTGGTGTTTAGAGCACCAGAAACAGGATGGACTTTCTATGAAGTGATCTTTTATTTCCATATATATATATATGTATATATATATAAATATAAAATATATATTGATACCCAGTGCAGATGTTTCTGTGTTTTGCAGTCCACTGCTGAGTGGCTGCTATCCAGGCTGCAGCCTGCCTAAGCTGAGGACAAAGGCTCTGCAGTTAATCACCACTTGTGAACGGGGCAACCTGGGGCTTGGGGCTATGGCAGCGGGGACAGACACATACGGGGAGCAGCGAGACAGACCGCCCCGAGCCGCAGCGTGCGGGGACGCGAGGGGACGCCTGGCTGGGGGCGAGCAGGCGCAGAGCACAGGGCATCAGGAAGGTCAAAGCCTGAGTGGCCAGAGGATGCTGCCTCATAAAAATAAATAACAGCAATAATAAATTCAGCCTTCGGGAGAGCACTGTTGCTACCTGTCGGGGGGGTTCAGCCTTCACTTCCCCAGCAGCCATTTGGTCACTCCTAAAAACCCCACATTTCTATCAACCTCGTAACTGTCCATGTGGGGGAGACTTTTTAAAGGATTGATCCCCCCCAAATGCCACCCCCTGTCATCCACAGGGACCAAGCACAGAGCAGGGGAAATCCCTGCTGCCCCTTCTCCTACCAGTGACGGCTGCTTGCTCCAGGCTGACGGCCACGGGCTAAGCGAGCCCTGCGGCAGGTGGCTGGGATTCGCATCAGCATCCCGGGGCTGCAGGGGCCGAACTCCATTCCCAAACACCCTGCGGGTGCGCGGGAGGGAGTGAAACGAGGGAGGGAGGGTGCAACTAAACTGATGGCAACAGAAAGAGCAAGCTGAACAAATGGCTCGAGAACCGGCATGATGGGTGCTGGGGCTGCAACGAGCGAAATGGGAAAAGGCCACCCGGACGAGGGGAAAGTGCTTCTGATTGCTCGGGAAAAAACAGCATTAACGATCATTGGAAGGGACAAGGCAATCTGGCGGCCGCACGCACGTGGATTGCTTGCAGCGTGGCAGCGGGGAACGGGGCACGGGCTGGGCTGGATCTGGCCCCATCCTGGGGGCTCAGCGCAGCCGTCAGCACCAGGGCAGAGCCCTCCCCTGCCACTTGCTGCGGTTTGGAGCCCAGCGCTGCTGGAGGAGCCCGGACATGGAGAGGGGCAGGGAAGAGGACCGAGGGGCTGGGAGCGAGCGATGGGTTTGCATTAGCAGGTTTTCCTTTACACCGCCCGCTCTGTCGGTCATGAAGCCGCGCTGCTGTGTGCCACCTGTTTGGATGGGGTCGTTCCTGACTCCAGAGGGCATGAAACATGGGTGGGGTGCCAGGAACCAGCCCAGGGAGCACAAGGTCCCACCGCCTGCGTGGGTGCAGCAGCCCTGCAGTGGCTTATATGGGCACAAGGGCAGCCGGAGCTGCTCAGCCAGCGGGTCCGGCCCCCCCAGCCCCATGCAGCTGGGGGTCTGCCCCCACCAAGCCGGGAAAAGGGGGACAGTGGGGCGGGCACCGCACGTGCCAGCCCGCTTGGCGCACATCCCTTGCTGCTTCGCATCCGGGGAGCCGCTGCGCGTGCTCCGGGCTTGGAATTCACGCCGCCAGGGATTTTCTAAAGGTTACGCAAAGGTTAACAAACAATTAACGTGTTGGATCAGCACGCCAGCTCTGTTTGCCTCATTTCTGAAGTCTAAAGGCTATCAGGCAGCTCAACAGCGTGGCTTGAAAGGCTCCAGCTCCCTTGGTGCATTTGCACTGCTACGTCAGTCCTAACCCTCACTCCAGCACGGAGAGTAATTTTCATGATGAAGATAACAAATAATGATGTATCAATCCCCTTCACCTTGGGCATTTTTAGGATGTCTCATCTCAGAAATGAACCAATGTAAGCGTTTTGTGTGATGACCATTGGACACCAGCACTCAGCTGGGCAGGTTTCTCTCGGTACAGCACTCGTTGCGCCGTTAGGCTGGTGCCCCGACTACTTCGAGTTCAGGGACTGACCCATCCCACCCCAGCTAATGCGCCCGTTATGCTCGGTGCATGCAGAGATGGCCGGTTTCAAAATAGGCACAATATATCCTGTTTCAAATGTCCCTCCTCACGTTATTCATTACGTGTCTCGGATTACGAAACATAATCAAGCTATGTTGATTTCCTTCCCAACATCGTAAACCGGTAGTTTGCTGTTCCCTTTCCCTCGCAAGTGTCATTATTCCTTCTAGACAATTTCACTTTCAGGCTTCTCAGGTATGAGCACAGTTTCTCAGCTCCCAGCATTTAAATCCACCAACTCTATTCTCATTGCAACTGACCATGTTTCACAAACTCCTGTTTATTTATATTGCAATTCCACAATCCTAAATATTAGCTTTAATAGTACTAACAGTGTTCCTAACAGTGTATCAAAATTAAATGGGCCAGAAGAAAAACATTCTAAGATGTTTTCACTTGGGCATTTACATTTTGAAGGACATTTTAAAGACACAGGACATAACCCCGGTGCAGCTGAAGTTAGGGAGGATTTCATGGTTTACAGGAATGAGGAAGAACAAGGGGGTGCTGGAGTGCAAGCCCCCAGCAGTGGAAGGGAGCTGCCTTTGGCACGACATTAAGATGCTGCACTCACTGTTCAAATGGCCTCCGATGTCCCACGGAGCAGGGGGACTGCTGCTCTCAGCTGTAACTTTTGAGGTCCTGTGATGAGAAAATAAAGAGCCATCAGCAGGAGATGCAGACCAGGTGACCTTGCTATATCAAGAAATTGTAAGAGCATACGCACTTTTTTTAAAAACTACTCTTTTGACGGGCCCCACCATAAAGCCACACGTGAAGTACCCCGGGAAGCCGCTGCAGCAGCAAGGAAACGTTCCCAAAGTGAGGAACAGAAGTGCCACAGGGACCTCAGCAGGCACGACAGCCACAGGGAAGGATGCACACCAAGCCCAGCTCTCTGCCCAGACCCCCATGTTCCTGGGGGCTCTGGGCAGCCCGGAGGAGCCCCCAGGGCAGGCTGAGCCCCGCGCCCTGTGCAGATGGCACAGATGGGAAGACAGACAGAGGCCAGAGGACTTAATGCCGCTGCCCCACTAATTACGATCCTGCCCTCTCCCCTCGGTCTGATGGCGAGTTGCTATCTCAGCTCCTCTCCGCCCGCTATCTGCTGCCACACGCGGTCTGGACGATGGGTTGACCAAGGCCCGTCCTGGCCGGGTGTTCAGGATGGCTCCCACGTGTGCCCAGCCTCTGCGCCTTTTTAAGTATTTCAGTTGTTTGAGATCTCTGTTTCACATTTCGATTTCCTGCAGTACAGTAAATTTATCTTCATCGCCCAGCCAAGCTCTCCCCAGCTCTTCCTTTCCCTTATCTTTTCCTCTGTACGACTGCAAACACCGGCGTTATCTTTGCTGCGATAAACCCGTCCGGCTGCGATGTGCCGATCACCGATGGCACAGCCCCGCACACGGGGGTGTCACGGCACTGCCGCGGTGTCCCCCGCATGCTGGGACACAGCCTGTCGGGGCAGCCCCCACAGAGCTCCCTGCCACCACCCACCCAGCTCGCATCCCACCGGCAGCCCAGAGTGTCCCGTTCCAGTCCCACCAGTTAAATGCAGAATTCATTTCCTTTTTTTTTTTNCCACTATTACACCTCTCTCAGCTTTCCCACAACTCCCCTTGCCCACAGACCGATGCAACCCACAGAGATCGAGGGGGCACCTGAGGCTGTGGGCAGGAGATGGGAGAGGGCAGCGGGACACATGGACGATACCTTTGTGCATCTTGTGCATCGCTGCACACCCTGCGCTTTACAGGAGCCCCTCCATAAAGGTCGTTTCCTACTTTGCCAAAGTGCGTGGGCTAATTGTACAGCTCTTATGTGGCTGTGCCTGCATTTCGAGATGTCAGAGGCTGTAGAAGTGCAGAAGCAACGTTTTGTGGGCACAATCATCAGAGACCTGGGGAGAGAGGGAGAGATGAGCTGACGAGACTGGTGGTTCCATGGTGGCAAAAGCATCTGTCTGTCCGTCCTCCCACCGGAAGGCTGTGCCCTACGCCGCAGAGGCAGGAGTGGACCAGCCCCGGCGCAGCGGGGTGCACAGCACAGAGCTTTTCCGAGCTTTGAAGCCAGGAAGCTTCGCTTGGGAGTGGCCAGGGCAACTCACTTCTCCTGATTAATCCAAAAGCAAACACTGGCCTCAGTTTTTAAGAGCATCATAAAGTGGCACGGCCGCCTCCTGGCCGTGCTGCCTATTGGGCTGCCTGGGAACACCACCAGAGCTCAGGTGCCAAGAGCACTGGACCAGGCTCTGGGGGGGCTCCCAGGTGACCCCAGCCCACCACCAGGGCAGCCACATGCGGGGCCGACCAAGGGTTCAGGATGGGGCACACATGGAGGACCCTGACACAGGCTTCGAACCCCAGGAAGTGCAGAGGGGCAGTGCCGAGCTGTGGGGCTGGGAGAGGGGCACGGTGGGGCCGGCAGCTCCGCAGGGCCTCTGGGGCAGTGCTGCCCGGTGCTGGGCAGTGCAGGTGCTGCTGCAACACTGCCTGCAGCAGGGTCTGCCCCGGCCCCAAGCGGCTGTTCACCGGCACAGGGACGGGTTTTCCTCCTCCAGAACACAGAAGTTTGAATATCTCAATAGCAAGGAGCGGAGAGAGCATCCAGTGTTACAGCAAGAAACGTCATCCTAATAATGGCTTCGTCATCCCGGGTATGAGTTGGGAGCAATCTAATGAAAACAGTAACAATAAAAACCCGAGCAGGTAAAATAAAGTCACCTTCTTCTTGTTGCCATTTCCACAGCAGCAGCGTCTGTGGTCCAAGCTGCGAGCACGCAGCACCCCCTGGTGCTACCGCCTCTGCTTGGGGATGCTGCTGGCAGCGCGGATGGACGGGGTGCCATGGGCGGACAGGGTGCTCCAGAAAGATGCTGGATGAGGCTGGGAAAGGAGACAGCAAACTTGGCTGCTTGTTTTGTAAAACTTTTGCTGAGACATAAGAGAAATTAAATCTATTTTCTTGCACACAACCATGCCTACACCTATGCTTCAGAGGTACAAATTTATGGCTGATATGAGCCAGACGTGTAAAAGCTTGCCTGCCCAGCTTTGAGCACAAAGCACACTGTTTCGGGACCATACCTGTCCCGACGGTCCCAGTCCCATAGAGCAGGGGACAAGAACCCAGGTGGCTCCTCCATGGCCTGGGAAAGGAAACATGGATCACGGCTGCAGTAGTGCCAGGCTCCCGCCTTGCTTCCCAGCCCCAAAATGCAGAGGTGCCGAGAGAAAAACTGACCTCGTCCCAGTCAGCTGATAATTAACAGGGGAGGAAACCGCCCCGACACCCACACCAGGAATCTTCAGATCTTGTGATCTGCGAGCACCCAGCTCCCACCTCCCCACTGGGGCCTGCACCCAAACCTCCCCAGCCTGCCAATGGCTCTCGGAGGGATTTTGTCCCCCGGATCATGCGCAGCAGCAGGGCACCACTAAACCCATCTGCAGAGAGGTGATTTATCTGCAGGGGAAGCCACGGAAATTCCCAAACCCTCCTAAATATCTGCTTCCTGGCTGCCAGCAGTCACTAACTTGCCAACTGGGGAACGTATTTGTCTGCTTCCCTCTGTATATTTTCTGCTTTTCATTATAATTTGCTAAATAATACATAACAATGCGTTATTTATCACACTCAGCAGCTCCGTTGTCCCCCCCTCCACCCCGAGGAAGGTCACCAATAAATCAGCCGCACAAGCGCCTGCCTGGCATCGCCCCGCGCCCAGCACCTGTGCGAGCTGGCGCTGAGGCCGCAGCGAGAGCCATGTCGAGCAGAGCAGCATCTCGCTGCCCCGCGGCAGCCGGCCCCTCGCTGCCGCTCCTCACCGCGCACCTCCTGCGGAGGGCAGCCAGAGGGCAAGGGGCGAGCGGGAGCAGCCAGAGAAAGCACGGCCAGGGGCTGCACGTGTCCTGCGCCCTTTGCTGGGGCTGCTTGGTGGGAGAAGAAGCGGCGCTGAGAGGTAAATGAGAGTAAAACGCCTGGGCGTGCGTGCCGAGGGGATGTGCATCCAGGGGAAGCGCTTGGCTGGCGCAGGGCTGCCGGCTCCCTGCACTGGGGAAGTTCTCCCACACGCTCCAACTGGACACACGAGTGAATCTGACCACGTTCGCTAAATCCTCGAGCACTAATCTCTGAACCGTCCCCATCTGGCAGGAACCCCAGGAGTGGGGGCAGGCTGGCGGGAGGCTCCGAGCACACAGCGTGGATCCGGCCGATCCGGATCCGGCACAAGGGAGGCGATGCGAAGGCATCCAGAGCTGACAGACAGCCAAAGAGAGGGGAGAAGTAATTCAGGGAAGGGGAATTTGGCACCGATGCTGAGCCGGCACTGGAGAATTGGACAGCTTGCAAATGACGTGGCTGGCTGGAGGCGATCCGAGCGCAAACGCTGCGGTGCCTCCTCGAGCACTGCGCGAAGCAGGGCTGCCTGGGCCGGGCAAGGGCCGTCAGCGCTGCGGTGCTGGGGAGAGGTGCCCTTGTTCTCCCAGATGCAGCTCCCTGTGGGAAGGGGCTGGGACCCCCAAGCTCATTGCTGACATGAATCCTTCTGCAAGCTTTGTCCTCTGCCTGTAACCTCCATTAGGGGAGGGAAGCCTGGTGGTGGCACCCAAATGGCATCAGGGCACTCCACTCCCTCAGCCATTCTCCCGGTAAATGCCAGGCATGGAGCTGGGCAGGCGGCGGGTGGGGACGGGAAACGCGGCCGGCGCGAGGCTTCAGGCACAGAAGGTTCCGGGGAAAGCTCAAGTTGAGATTACTCAGGTTCAGCCTTCCTTCTCGAGCTGCCGTACACCACCTTTGAAGCAAGTCACTTTGCAAATACTGATTCATTAACTTTACAACATCCTTCTTAAATAAATGGTATCTTGGTTTACAGATGGGGAAATCAAGGCATGGAAAAATGAAGGGCTCGGTATCTGCACCAGAACCAGGAACAAAACCTTCTCCCTGTGCTTTAACTACAAAATCATCTTTCCTCATTAGCAGCTAATCAGAACTACCAGAGGGGAAGAGATTACAGACAGGGCGGAGAGGGGAGTAACTGAGAGAAATACAGACATCAAAACAGATTTTCATTTATTTACTCATTTATCACAGTGAGTCACAGGCTTCAAGTTCATTCAAGTCTGCGTTAGCCTTGCAGGATTTTGGGTGCCCTCTCCAAAACCTAAAAAGTTAATAGGTAACAGCCACACACTGTCTCGGGAAGGAGAAAAATCTGCAATTTTGGGTTGTTCTCAGGAAGTCTTATATTGCTTTGCCTGCTAGATTAGAAGAAACCACTAATCTCCACTTGCCAGCCTCCTAATCTTTATGGGAGCCCAGATAAGTTATCTGAACCTTGTTTATTAAAAGCAGCGCTGCCCGTGCCGCGGCAGGTTGGACGACGACTTTCAGGCGCTGGGGCCAGGCACCAGGCTGCCGGCGCACCGCAGCGGGCACTGGATCCGCTGCTTGCCGCGGGGTGACCGCTCCCATGGTGTTTTGTGCACAAGAGAGACCCTCGCATCGCCAAGCAGCCACCAACGCGACTCCCAGAAAGCAACCTGCCCGCAACAGGCAGAGGAAGCGCCCAGCATCTCTGTCCCTGGCTGACAGGTGGGTGAGAAGGGAGGCGAGGGGAGCCGAGCTCGAGGCTGGACACCGGCCAGACCCCAGCTGGGCCACGGCCCCTGACCCGTGCCCAGGACCTGCCCCATGTCCCCAGCAGAGGCTGGCTGGCCATTTTCACAGGCGGGCACGCAGGACACTGAGCCTCTCGGACAGGTCGCTGCCCACACGGTGAATTTCCCCCAGCATCTCCAGCCTTGCGCACGAGACCGCAGCAGGAAATGAGGCACATATTTTTAAATAAGAGGAGGAAATGGTGTCTTTGTGTCAGACAAGTGGAAGAAATCCAGGACCAAGAGACTGCAGAGCCTTTCCACTTCAGACAGCAGGTGCTCTCCAAGATGTGGTTATGGCAACAAAATAAATGATGGATAATTGCTTTTGTGACAACTTGCCAATTAAATTAGACTCAGCAGAATAACATAATGACAATTTGTTATGCTCTGGTGGGCACTAACACACCAATCATAATTAAATGCTATGACTGAAATAGAATGCTGCTGTACACAGGAATATATAACCCCAATTCCCTCCCAGTGAAACATTATAGGTTCAGACTTGATTTCAATTTCTGGAGGATAATAGCATTAGCACACATCAGAATGAGCTTGCAATATGCATACAAGCAGAAGCACAGAGACAGCAGCAAGGACAGCCGAGCTGCCCGAGTCCCAGTGGGGACCCTGTGCATCCTTTCTGGCACAGGGGCTCCAAGCAGCGGGGACATCGCTGTGTCCCCACCGTGCCACAGGCAGGTCTTGCATCCCCACTGGGCAGCGGGTGGCCGGCCCCGAGCTCTGGCCCAGCTCTACCACTGGGCGAGAGCACGAGGGGCCAGGGCTACAGAGCTTTCCCATGGCTGTGCCAACACTGCACATCCACTGTGGCCAGCATGCCGCGTGGTGGCTCGGCACAGCCCCGGCAGTCGGATTCCATGGGCACCATGGGGTTGTTACCCACCAAACAGCAAAGCAACACCCTTCCCACAGGGCAGCACCCTGCTCCTTACCCGCAGCCAAAAACACAGCTCCAGCACCCATGGATGCATGGGGCAAACCCCGATCCCAGCCCACGTGGTGAAAAAAAGTGCTCATTGGAAAACAAAACCAGGAAGGTGGTAGGAACCGACGCTGCAGAACCCAACCCAGCGCTGCTCGCAGCGCCAGAGGCACCAAGCCCTGCTCCTCCAGGAGAGACAGCAATTACACAAATGAAAGCTTTCTGAATTCAGGTGATGCAAAGCAGGCTTTTGCCTTGATTTAAGTGCCAAGCGATGTGACTGCCTCGGACCCAGGTTACAGAGGCCATCGTGCTGCTTGAGAGATCTTGGCATATCTTTAATGGGGGGGGGGGTTGTAAGGCAAGCATGAAAACATGATAAATTCCAGCTCAGATTCTAACGGGTACAGCTTTCTGGAATATTCCACAGCTTGAAATGGGGATAAGGAGAGCAGGTCCCTAAGAAAATTATTCAAAGACGAAACACTTGCATGTGTGTGCACACGGGCAAGGGTGGGAGAAGTGGCCACCAAGTGCTGCTGTGCATTCAGGCCACAAAAAAGCAATGCTGGAGCACAACAAAGCTCCCTTCATCTGGAAGGGTTTCAGCTCAGACTGTCACAACTGGAAATAGGCAACATTTTAACAGCTTATCTATTGCTTCATTTTTAAACATTAAATGCCTTACTACCTGCCGTAATGAAGCTTGGCACTGGCACGGCCAGGTCACCTGGTTCTCTGGCACAGCTGGCGAATTATTCTGTCAGCTCCAAACACAAGACCTGATCCTATTAAATCCTCCGTTCCCTTGCCCTCAGCACGTAACAGCACATAATCTGCTAGCGCGTGACCACGCCTGGTTAGGGATGTGCTGTCGCACCCAACGTATGCCTGGTGCTCGCCCCTCGCCCTAGGGCCAGCTGCCTCTGGGGTCCAGAAGGTACCCCCCCGCCAGCAGCATTTGCCGCCTCTTCAGCGATTTCTCTGTAGAGTGTCAGCGCCAGCATGGGACACGCTTGTAACACGTCGCTACGTGAGGAGCTGTTGGCCAGGCTCAGCAGCAGCTCTGGAGAACGGGCCCCTGGATCTAGAAGCACGCAGCAGGCACAAGCGGGGAGTTCCCCTCCGAGCACCGCGACTGCGGCACGGCTGCTGAGCCGGTTTTATCGCTAGCGCTGCTGCGGCAAGCTAACCACCTGGGCACGCACAGATGTGCAATGACAGAAGCACTGGGCTTTGCAGTCGAGGTTTCTAGACTCCACAATGGGCTCTGCTAGAGAACAGGTCGAGTTCTTCATCCTCACATTTTCAGGTGAGGCCCTCAATTTTAGGAGTTGACCTTGGAAAACCTTCAGCCCAGCTTTCAGAGATGTAGAAAGGGTTCCCTCCTGCCTTCAATTGTCTTCCATTTTTGATGCCTCAAGGAGTAAGGATCCTTGTAACTGATACTTCGGCATTTATTGTCACTTAAAAATAGCTTGGCAATTAGAAAAAGGAACTGCTACACACACACCACTCATCTTTCAGGAGGAAAGAGGTCAGCAATTTAGCTCAGAAAAGGTCATACGGCTACTCCATAACGGGGTGTAGGATTGCAAGATAGCAAAAGCTTTGCTCCAGTCATTAGCAAGTGTTACAGTACCAGAAGACAGGTTTGCCCTGCACAAGGAAATTATTTGAATGCACAACTTGCCCTGCGAAGGCAGAGGGCAGACAACAAGGTCACATCTGCGGCTTTTGTCCGCAAGAGGCAGGAGCAGTGCTGTCCCGGCACGGCCAGCTGGCAGGGCCAGTGGGGACAAAGGGGGACAAAGGCAGGGGCTGGGCTGCCCCGCGCCCCGGTGCTGCCCCGCTTCGTCTTGTGCCCCGCGCCCACCCTTGTAGCCCGCTTGCTCCTAAGGGAGAGGGATTTCTTCTTCTCAAACGCTCTGGGTGGAAGCTTGGACTCCTCTCCACGCTGGTACCAGCCCTGGGACGAAGGCACGGCCAGCGCCACCTTCGCGGGATTTTTCACGTTGTCTGGCACTCAGCCCTCCGGCCACGCGGAGCGGGGCAGGAACACACAAATAAAACCACAGCCAGCAAGAGCCCCACCACCGCCTTCATCACCACCGCCTTCATCATCGCCACGGCCACGGGCGGCGGAGCGCGGCCCCCCCCTAGCGGGNATCGCGGCCCCCGACGGACCCTCCCCCTGCACCGCTCCTGACCTTTGCTAGCGGCTGGAAGGTAAGCGCTTGATAAATAATAAATAGCTCACCCCAGGCTTTTGCTCAGAACCTTTTAATTAAAATAGTTGAGTTACTCGAAGGTCAGAGTGATTGACATTTCAATCCCAGCCCAGCAAATGCATCCATCAGACGCGCAGTATCAAAAAACAGAACTCTGGTCTTAATTGTGTTCTCCCCTAATTGCACCAAATACTTAAATTCACATCGTTTGCTGACGGCTGAGCCCCCAGCTCCCCATTACCTTTACGCAGCCAGCCGTGACAAAGCACTAACTGCTGCTCTGGCGCTGCCACCAGCCTGCCCGAGACCCTGAAGGCTGGCCCTGCCCTGCGAGCTTCCAGGAAATAATTCCCTGATTTGCACCACATGAGGGCTAGCACCTCCCTTATCATCTCTGCTGGCTCACTGTAAGTGTATGCTCGCTTATATATTTAGTTTCTCCAGCTAATTTGACCATGCCTCAGAGTAGCAGCATGGAGGGTCTCTTGCTGTCACCGCTGACTGCAGCTGCACACACCAGGCATCCGCGGCGAGCCAGCACAGGGAGGGGAAGCCAGGCAGGGCCCAAGGGGAATGAGCTCCCTCCCCAGAACAGCTCGTCCAGCTGGGAGTGCTCTGCCCAGGGAGCAGCTTCTAGTGACTTTTTCCAACACAGAATAAAGGAAAAAAAAATACCTCATTTTCTTCTTGCACCCCCTGCATAGGAACTAACTGCAAGGCCACTGCTCTGTTCAGTATTCTACATTTGTGATTCCTCGATGTGCTTCAGAAGACCAAAGGAAGACAGAGCCAAGCTCAGTAAAGATGTAAGGATGAAGCTGGTTATAGCAGATGACGGGAGGAAAGGCTCTTTCTGTCATCTTGGCAGTATTTTAAAGAAGGAGGCCTCCAAGCTGCTAATGAATTGAGTGAGAAACCTCTCACGTTATGGCTTTCAACTTCACAGTACTACTTTATATTTTAAAGTATTTCCACCTGCAATTTTGGGCAAGCTAGGATCATCATCCACAGTAATAATGCAAAATAGGATGTTCAATACATTTACCTCAGGAAAAAAAAAAAAAAAAAGACTAAAAGCAAAGGCACAAAGCTGCCGTGTAGGAGGTGTGGAACTGTTGGTCAGCCTTCTTTTGGCCCACACAAGAAAACTAGGCACAAGAAGAGAAACTCACATCACAGCTGCCAGAGTTATCCTAATGAGGGCAGCTTGCCTTGGCCCTAATGAAAACAGAAGAATGCTGTGATTTAAAGAAAACCCCATTCAAATGCTTGCTGCAGGTGACTGAAGTGCACAGATGACTTTCTCTCAGTGTGTGTGCATCCTCTCCAGTACTGTTTCAGATTGAATCCCATTGTAATTGATTTTTTTGTCATTCGCTCACTGCATCTGTTTACATTGGCCTATCTCCTACCATTGAACCAGCACAGTGGTTCCCAAACTTGGTCTGCCTGGATATTGGCACTGCATTCACCTCTGTATGGGGCTGCTACATATGGATTTAGTGACGCAGGCAGCAGTTCGTGCTCCATGGGGAAGCACCTTGCACAGCCAAGCATACCTGCTACCACCATCAGCTCTAGAAACAGATTCCCCCAAGGTTACAGCTACAGAAGTGCTAAGAGAGAGAGGTTGTTGCTCTTTGCAATAAAGTCTTGCACTCCTCTGGAATTACTGAGCAGGATTAGGAATAAAGTTTGACCTTCTGAGGATAACTGAGTAATTCTACTGTAATTACATTGCTATCAGGAGGTGAATCAAGCCATACAAAACAAACGATAAGCATTTTTAAATCACCCTTTTTTTTACTGCCATACAATATATATGCATTAGAGTTTGCTTGAATCACATGCAGCAGCAGTGTCACAAAACCATGTTGTGGAGGATGCATCTGTAAGGCAGATACAAAACAAAAAGGAAATCTTGACCTTTTCCTTTTTGGGGGAGAGCCAGAAGAGATTTGCTTGACATGATTTAAACCTGTTTGTTTTTTTGTTATTGTTTTTCCTTTAGCCTGAAAACAAAATTCTTAGTTTACAGACATGGGAAAAATGGAATTCTAATAGGATTGACTGCTATTTTCTTCAGTTTTTCTGTGCCCAAGTTTCAGTGACTATTTCTGTAAAAGAACTCAACTTTGTCTTCAGCAGAGTTGTACCAGTGCATCTTTCACACTTCTGAGGTGACTAATTTCATTAAGAGTCACTAAAATCTTCAAAGGTCCAAATTATTTGGTATTATTATACTTTATCTTCTCATGAATTTAAGCAAGTGATGAAGTAGAAAGAACATATTAGAACATTTATATAAATAGCAACTCTTCTGAATTAGCTATAAAAAGATGACACTTCAGACATCTGTTAGAATGCATCAAACAAACAGCATCTGACATTTCAGCAGCAGGACTGTCACAACGCCTGTACTGTCAGTGCAAGAAGTTAAGAAACATCTTTACTACTGCAAATAAGACACCTGAAAAGACAGAAGATCCCATTTTAAAGAAAATGTTTAATTTTCAACCTCAAAAGTTGAGACAACATTCCTCAAAAAAAAAAAAAGGATTATCCCCAATTTTACAAGTGGGGAAATGGAAGAAGAATGTGTGTCACACACATGATCGCAGAAGGCACTATAGCCAGATAACTGAGGCATATCCCCTGTAAGAAAATGCCTCATAACCACTGGGTTGTGCAGACAGAAACACTGGTTCCTGAGTGTGCGAATGCCACAGGCATGTTGCGCCAAGCTGCGGAATGTGCGAAGGCAATATTACGGCTGTTAGGATAAGGGATTTTCCTTCTGTGTTTCCGTCAATTCTGGTGTCTGCTCCTCTTGACCTTTCTTCTTTTCCTGCATCTCTTCCAACACAGTTTGAAGTTGCAGACGTAGGACAGAATCCCTGGCTTCAACATCCTGACGATCCTGTTGTGCTACCTACAGTTAAAGACAGATGATCACAGAAAAAAAAAAAAACAGGGTTGCAAAAGTTTCTGTCAAAGCATGACTGAAGAGAGCAACAGAAAGCAACAGCCAGTTTGTATGTCCAAGAAAGCTGACAGGTAAGTTCTAACTCATGCTTAGATTATAATAAAGGTACAATACAGTCTCAAGGTATCTCCAGGGCAAGAAATTGAAAATGAGATTGCTGACCTCAAGGTAAAAGATTAAAGACAGCTAGTGATTTCATCTTTTCATTCACTCATTGGACATTATACTTTTAATAGAACTAATTTCTGTTCCTGTTCAGCCTCTTTTATAGAAAAAGCACTGTGGATGCTCAGCCTGGGAAAATTGGACAATGAGGAGAATGGAGAGCACAGTACAAAAGAAACTGAGTTTAGCTTACAGAATTTAGAACTGCCATTTTTATAAACAGCTTTTCTCCCTTCTTTTTGAGGGTGTTCAAACTAAAAGGACAGCATTCTCAAAAGAAATGGTTATCTTTTACACTTGAACAAAGTAAAAGATTTCTAACCGCTGTAGAGCAGCAGTGGTCTACTCTACCTGACATGCTGTTCTAGAAGCATCATCTTTATTTATTTATTTATTTTTACCCCATTTTACACTAAGAGTTATATGACAATTGTCTGATGTAACAAGGAACTAGACTCCACATGTCCAGGAGCCATCTCCTTTCTTTTACATCAGTAAAAACAGACGCAAGACACTTTGGACAGTTCCTCTGTATAGTCATTTTCTTGCCAAAAACATAACTAAACAAGCCCCAAACTACAAATACAAACTTATTTCAATTGTTTTAGTTTGTGTTGTTGTTGTTGTTACTGGTTTTGTTTTTTAAAGCAAACTGCAAGATTTATGTATAAATTTCCCAAACAAGATCAAGATTAAAGAACAAGTGTGAGACTGCATTAGACTACTTAATTACTACGAAGGGATAGAAAAAATGTGTTAGTTGTCTTCAAAGCAGAAGAGGTTCTATTTTATTCTCTGGTACCTTAGAGATACAACACAGTAATACATACACACATTTCCAGTTGGCTTATATACGTACACCAGTGATGGACTTGACAGCACTGAAGACTTAAATCTTTCATCACCACAACAAGTACTTCTCACTTCTATCCCAAAAGAAGTACCTCAACTTTGGCCCATCACATTCAGAACCGAGAGAAAACTTTACTCTGCACAATGCAAGCATTTTTATTATGACTACCAAGTGCATAACTACCTTGCTGAGAATTTAATTTGGACTAACTCAATCTTAAGGACCTAGAAATGAAGCTTTGTGAATCTACAGGCCAATTAATTTCCTGAATAATTAATACTTACTTTATCTGTTCCTCTTCTCTGCAAAATTATCCCACTGGCTAAAAGGGCTTTTCCTGTTTCTTCAAACAATTTTTCCTCTTCAATTTTCCCTTCTTCTTTCAATTCATTGAATTTCTCAACAAACCTAAATTTCAAGATTGTATTTTTACTCTCACAAATAATGTCTTGGTTTGCTGATCTATGAGGAGACAGGGACAAGTTTCAGAAGTATTTTTAGTTTAATTATATATATAATAATAAAAAAAAAAAAATTTACCTTTGGCAAGTAGATTTGTAGTTTGATTGTGACAGATCAAAAGGTCTTGGACCACTCCCATACAGTCTATAAAATTTCCTATTCAAAAAATAAAATAGTTTAGTTTTTCAAGCAATCAAAAACAGACATGTTTTGAAGTAAATAAACAAGATCAGAGACAGTTAATTTAGTCTACAATACAAGGTATTCACATAACTGTTTCTCCTTTTTCCATTAGGTATAAGATCATACAGAGATGTTCATTACAGAATCTAATCGTTTCAATAAGTTCTAGTTAGTCTTTACCAGCACTGTGTCAGATGAGCACTGTAACTTCTGCACAGAGGGTTTAACTGAGCCCATCCTGGGCACGCGCAGTGCCTTACAGCAGTTCTGTGTTGTAAAGGTGCCTGCATTTTCTATTGCATCTGAGCCTTCATCTGATGCCTCGTGCATCTCTGCTAGTGATTATAAATACACGGAAGATATAACACTGTGGAACCGCATCGTGCAGTTTCTCTGTGATACAAACAAGCAGGAAAAGCTCTGCTTGAAGGATCAGTGACAAGAAGTGCACTTGTATTCCTTCCCAGTGCCCCACTGCGGTACGTTTGTGCATATACACCACAAGAAAAAAAAAAAAGAAGAAGAAGAAGGAGAAGCGGCCTCAACAAGGCGAAAGGAACAAGCGGCGCCCGCGGACCCGGCCCCCCGGCCGCTGCAGCTCCCCGCAGGGCCCCGCCGTGGCGAAGGGCGCTGGAACACCTCGGGCACCCCCGCAGCGGCCCCCCGGGGCGGCAGGCGGTAACTCACGCTCGCACTTCGTCCTCCTGGTAGAAGATGGGCGGGATGACGTCCTTCACCTTGCCGTAGCGCGGCCGGGGCAGCCGGTACACGGGCTCCCGGAGCGGGGGGAAGGCGGCGTAGACATCGAACCACAGCGGCTTCTGGATCACCCCGATGCGGAGCAGGTCGCGGGTCCTGCCGAGGAGACGCCGACGGGCAGAGGGAGCTCAGGGGCCGCTCGCCCCAGGGCCCCCGGGCCTCCCTGCTCACCCTCCCGGCGCCGCCCTGCGTACCGGCTGAACACGCTCCCAATCTTGTGAACGCGGCTCCCCGCCATGGCAGCGGCCAGGCCTCCCCTAGCAACGCCGCCACCGTAGCAACGACCTGCCCTGCAGCCCGGAAGCGGAAACGCACGCTCTCTGCGCCAGCCAACTGCCGGAGGCGGGAGGTGACGCACAGGCAGAGGCAGCCGACAGCCGAGCGGCTGCGCAGCCAGATCTCCGGGGGGGGCCCCGCCGCCCCCCCCCGGCCCAGTCGCGAACACGCGGGGTCGGGGCCCTCCCGCCTCCCTTCATGGCTCCCGGTGGGCACGGGGCTGAGGCCCAGACCCCTGCAGGAGGCCCCCCGGCACCCTGAGGGGACCCCTGCACCCGCCTGGGTAGCACCTGCCAGGATTTGTCCTGGTTTGGGGATAAAAGTCCTGAAATGTGTCACACGGGAGCGTTACCACACCCCTGCATGGGCTGCGCTCCAAGCGGGGCACCTCAGGGCTCTGGGGGCCAGGGCAGGGCATGGACCCAGCCTGGAGGCCGAGGGATGCTGTGGAAAATGTGACCCCTCACACCCCAAAACCACGTGCGCCCCGTTCTTTGGGGCCCTCGGAGGCTCTGTTTCTAATTCTTACTCTCCCCAGTTGTGCCCCCATTGCCACGGGGCTGTGGGCAGGCAGGAGGGGCCGTGCCTACCCTGCAACTGGGTCACACCACTTGTGCCTCCCTGGAGCCCCTCTGGCCTCAGGCCTGTGAGCGATGGCGAACCAAGATGGGGCTAAATCCGAGCCACCAAGGCAGCAGTTGTCACCCCATTACGCTCACTGAACACGTGCATGACATCGTAGCGCAGCCTGGCTGCCATCTCTGGTTTCCGAGGGAGCCATTTGGGCTGCCCCGCTCCTAGCCTCAGCTGGCTGCGGCAAGTGACAGGGCAGGACAGCTGGTGACGGGATGGACACTGGCCCGCAAGGAGAGGAGGAGCTGCTGTCACTGCGCTGGATGCTCCTGCAAGGAGGGGACACATAGAGACTGCTGTCGCGTGCTGCCCATACACGTCCTAATGCACACAACTAATACCATTTATCTCCATACGGCAGGAAGGACATCCATATGGCCTAGCATCATTTGGCCTTCTGCTGTCTGGGGCTCATTTTCTCCACCCATGGCACTCTGCACCTGCCCTGTCCACTGTCCCCTGAACTGAGCACCACTACATGTCCATGGCAGCCTGGGGACCAGTGATGTGGGGCTGCAAACCTCCCCCAGCAGCAGGACACAGAAGGCTGCAGGTCTCGCTTTGGTCACCTTTCAGCGTTGGGTCTCACCCAGACAGAGCAAACAGCGGGATGGATTGCACCATGGCCTGATCCTGCCCTGGGCAGCCCCCGGCACTGCTTGCTGAGCCCAGGAGGTGGCAGCAGACGGTGCCTGGCTGGCCAGCACAGAGCCCCAGCCTGTATTTTTTACCTTGATTTATGAAATCCAGCAGTTACACCAAGGTTGTTTGCTCTGTGTAAACAGCCTTCTCCCTGCCAGTGTTTCCATGAACCTAACTTCTGAGAAGTACGTGGCAACGACTGATGCCTGTTCGCTAGATGCAGCCCTTAGCCTGGGAATGAGCTGATGAAAAAAAAAGCATTCATTCACTCTTCACTCCTTCCATCCTGCAGTGTTATAAAGGAAAGGGACAGTAAATTTCCACTGGAGACTGACAGCAAGCAGGTACTCGATGCCAGTCTAAAACACCTGTAGCATTCACCATGATCCGACCACAGTTTTAGGCCGGGGCTTCTCTCAGCTGCTGTTTTTTTAAAACACGGTTCTGAAAGAAAAACTCTGGCCCCTGTAGAGTGGAAGAATTCAAAAGGGAGTTGCTGGGACTGCTCCAGGGCTTCATCTGAGCTGCTCAAAGCACTGGGCAAGCCCTGGTCTTTTCAGCTCTTTGAAAAAGCCCTGGCTCCCCCTGCGGTTACGACAGCCTTCTTGGCTGCAGCAGGAAGGCAACATCCAGGGTTTCTCCAGCATTTTGATACTTTTGACATTTAAGGCAAGAATGCCTTGACTTTTTCCAGCATCTTCTTTCACAGGGAAGGTTTCCAAGCCACACGTGAGGCTGGGGAGCTCTAGTCTTGCCAGCAACCAAATACTGCTCCCTGGCAGCTGGAGCTGGGCTGCGGATCGAGCCGCTGGGGAGGTGGAGGCATGGAGCAGTGTTCCCAGGCTGGACCCCATGGTTCACAGCCCCTCCAGTACCGGGGTCTCCCCTGCACGTTGGTGGGAGAGCGGGGTTTGCTGTGCACAGCCCCTCGCTCCTGCACTGCAGCAGGAGCAGCTGCACCCCACTGTTGCCCACGGGGGCCAGCGAACACCTTCAGCAGTGCCTGAATGTGTTGTCAGGTCTGCCATGTAACCAGACCCTGGGCTGCTGCCGCCCCGTAACTCAGCTGCACAGGCTGATTTGGGGCATCAGGGCAAGCCAGGGCCAAGCAGCCAATGGCCATGGGAGCGTGGAGGCAATGCTGGGACCAGCCCCAGGGGTGATCCCTCTTCATGCCGCCAGCTCAGAGCAATCCCATATCACAAGTGCTTCAGGCTTCTATACCCCGTGATCCCACCAGCTCGGCACAGTGTGGAAATGTGCAGGGCTGGAGATTAATAACACATATTTCAGAAATAATTCATTATAATAACGTCTTTCCATCCCGCTAGGAGACAACGCGAAGGAGCCAGACTGCCTGCTTGACAGACGCGGAGGAGTTGCTGTGCGATAGATAATGAAACAGTTTAAAGAAAATGCACACACCCCGTCCCCGAGAGGCTTGTTATTTCAGAATTAAGTGGGTAAGCCACAGCATTTTTTCTTTTCCGCTTTTTCCTGAAAGGCAGGTCCCCACACACGGAGCTGGTTACGGGCGTGCTGTGAGCTTACATGGCCCCCTGTGAGCGTGGGTCAGCGTTTCTGCTCCCCGCTGCGCTCGGGGATTTCCCTAATGCAAAACCCACCTCACGGCCTCTGAATGCAGTGGAGGGGTTTGCGCTGGACCCAGCCGAAACCCCTGCACAGGGAAGGCAGGAGGAGCGATGTGTGCCCCATGCGCTCACCCTGCTTTGGGGTGGGCACTGCTTTGCCACCTGAGGTGAAGTGGAGAAGAAGGGGGACAGGGCATCCCCAAAGCTTCCTTGCCTGCGCCAGGGCTGTCCCCCAGTCCTGGGCTCCCCCGCCGCTCGCTCACTGTGAGCTCCTGGTGCTCTTCTTGTGCTCTTCCACAACAGGAAACCCGAGAGACGCAACAGGACCTGCTCCTGAACCAAACGTCCTGTGGGGTGGGAGCAGGAATTGACCCTGGATGGAGAAAGGAGCTCACCAATGTATGGGTCTCCCACGGACTCTTGCCTTCTTAAGAAAATCACAGGATGCAAATCCCGCACCATCAGCAGCAGGGAGGCAAGGAACTGGGGTGGCTTTTGACATCTGCAGCCATGAGGGGCACGGCTAGAGCTGGCATGAAGGGAAGATGCATTTCCCTCCCCACCCTGATTTCTTTCTTTCTCCCCCTGTAAAGTAACAGCATCACAAAGCAAAACACACCAGTGTTAAGAGTACAACAGGACTTTATTATATGAATTACTATTAAACATCTTTAAGAAAAAAATCACTTATGGAAATAAATTCTAAAATAGCAACACTCACACACACCACAGATTTTTTTGTTTGATTTGTTCTTTTTAAAACATTTTGTATAGAAGTGATACAAATGTCACTGAGAATTGTACGTTTTTATGTAAGAAATACATTTTGGCTTCCAAGCCAGTTTTAGTGGCCTTTCTACTCATTAGACCTGGTTTATTTTTTTAAAGGAGATAAAAATAATCACTCTCCATCCTCCTTTGAAATGATGCTTTGTGCCTCCAAGATGTTTTGAAATGGCTACAGAGTGACATCATTCAGAGAGGCTTTGCCTAGACTAGGATATTTAAGGGCAAGTTGTTAGACCGTGTTAACGAACATATCCCCAAGCCCCTGTGAAGTGCTCTGGGTTCGCACCCACCACGTGCAGCGAATGGAGGCTGTGCAGTGACGCCCGTCCCCTTCCCGCCGCCCCACGCTCCCGCTCGCAGCACACAACCTGCCCGTCCTCTCCCCGTGGCCCGTGGTCCCCACGCCGGTCCCCGGGAGGCCGCCACCGGGCTGGGGTAGCTTCGCAGGGAGCAGAGGATGCCTCAGCAGCCCGCAGCGACAGCGGAGGCTAAACCCGGCGGTTCCAGCAGGCCTGACCTGCAACACGGTGTGAAATGTGGCTTGCCCACGGCACCAGGCTGCAGACCAAAGCCTTACGTGGTTCTCGGCAGCCAGGACACAGCACAGCCTGTCCTCCAGAAAGGACGAGGAGCACAACAAACCCTCCGAGGGCCCGACCAGCACTCGGCCGTGGGGCTTGCAGCAACCACCCAGACACAAGCACTTCGCTGCTGCTCCTCCCCGAGCCCTCGTGCTGCCGCCAGAGCAGCCATCGAGTCACGACCGCTGCTGCTGGGACAAGCAGCTTCCTACCCGCAGGAGCCCGAGCTTCTGCTCGACTGCCTGTTGGTGCTTCCTGCATTCATGGAAACTTAGCTGAAAGTTAAGCACTCAGTAGCTCAGAGGCGCTGGAACATTTGCAAGCTGATCCAGTTCCAAGCTTGACTTTCTTCCAAATATGCAGAGCTGCTTTGGACTGGGAGGGAGCAGCGGCAGCCTCCTGCTAACCTCAGAGCCAGCAGGACAGGGAAGTTGCCCCTCCGTGCTTTCTACCAGTCCCAGGCTGGGGATAAAAGTCCCACTCAGCTCCTAAAGGGCCTCTCGTTTCCAGCAGCAAAGCCCCGGCTTCACACTTGGCCCCCTGCACACCCAGCCATGCCCGCATGCACCGCACCACGAAGGGACGCACACCTCTCCAGATACTGGTCCTATCCTGCACGGTGCAGGGCAGCACGGTGCCTCTCCGGCACCTCCCTATGTCCCATTCCTGCTCCCACAAAGTCACCTTCGAGGCAAGGCCAGCGTCACTCGGGACTGCTATAGTCTCCATCTCCTACAGCCAGCTGCCAAGACTCGAGGGATGCTCCTCTGCCCTTCCTTAAAAAGAAAAGGAGCAGACGTCAAAGCCAGGATCAGTCCTGAGGGGTGGGTCTTCTGCTTCGATTTGAGGAGCCGAGACCTCGCGGGGCTCCTGGTGCAAGCAGTCTGCCCGCGCCCACAGCACTGGGCTGCGGCAGAGCCCCGGTGCAGCCAGGAATGCGCGGCTGTGCCTATGGCACGCCGTGTCCCCCAGCGCTGCCCCAGCCCTGCAGCAGGGACGGCATCGGGGCGGCGGAGCGTGGCGCTGTGGAGGCGAGGGCAGCGGCGCTCAGCAGGTGCACCGGCTGCGCTGCTTGCGGGGAAAAAATCTTGGCATCCGCTTCAAAGGCATGCGGGCTCCGGGGAGGATTTGAAAAGGAGCCTGTCGGGAGCCAGAGCCTGCAATGTGGGCTTTTGTTACCAAACCCGCGGAGAGGCAGGGACAACAGTTGCGTGTGTGTCTGATGGCTGGGGTTTCTGCGTCTGCCGCCTTCACAGCTCAAGTCTTGCAACATTTGTGCTGGTTCACAGGAGCCAGAAAGTGAAACAGGCACGTCTACAGCCACCTCCTGAATTGAGCAGTAAACAGATTATGCCGATAAAGGAGAAGAAAATGTGCTGGCGGGAGCGATTTCTGACTTAATGCTCATCACTCATTACTTACACAGGGAAGGAATTTGTTTACGTAATTATTTTTAGCCTGACAGCACCTCCAAATGCTGCGGTGATTCGAGCGCTGCCTCCCTGCTGCCCCTGCCCTCCCCTGGTAAAATGAGCCCCCAGGGAAGGAAGCTCTCCTCCTGCCACCCTGAGCCCCGGCCCCACACCAGCCCATGCAAGCCCTTGTGCAAACACTCCATGCCGAAAACATCTCTGCCAGCCCCAGCTGCAAATGCCCTGGCTCGGGCTTCCACCCCAAATCTGCATCTTACCTACAGCACGTGACATCCCCGGTCCCGCCAAGTGCCCTGCCTGGCACCTGGGGAGCACCACCGGCACGCCGCACCTGACGGGACGCGTTCTGGTTCGGCTGTGAGTGTTAAACTGATGCGAAATCCAGCCCTTGGTGCTGCCCCACGGCGGCGCCACGTGCCGGGCAGGCACAGGGAGCACAGGTGGAGGGAGCTGGCCACGCTGCGGCCAGCGAGGGTCCGGACTTCAAGGCAGTTTGAGCAATGCCAAAGGCAAAGGTTTAATTCAAAGTGAAATGCCTTGGAAAAGAAGGCCTTTCCTTTTATAAACAATTTATATTATTTGACTATTACCTGATCTGAATCTCTGCTTATTACTCCTAGCAATAGTAGACAATGATTTTTAGGTTCTCTTTCTCATGTGTTTTCTTTTTCTGCATGTGCAGAGTAAAGTTACATCAGATCGCTACAGAGATATGGTCAGGAGTACTCCAGCCAAGCAGATCCCCACATTTGACTGCATCCTCATTAGTACAACTGATTTTCACTCTTCTTGCGATGCCACTTGGATCAAGCGAGCAGGACAGACGGCTGCTCCTCCTCGAGTCTGAGATCCACCAGCTCCACTACAGCAGCTCAGATCAGCTGCTGGCTTTTTTCCTTTTTTTTTTTCCTTTTTTTGGCTGATTTGCTAGACAGGAGAAGTTGTTTTCAAACCACTGGTAAGAAAACTTTGTGCCTCGCTTCAATACTTGTACTTCAGAGGAGTACAACAGCAGAGGGGGAACAGCCAAAAAACTGGGTTATTTGTTGTTGTGTGTTTTTTTTTTCCCTTTTCAGCCATCTTCTTCTTAAGCCTTTTACACATTCTGTGCCAGCAATAAACCCCAGTGCTGGGACCTGGAGGGGATGAGACAGGGAGGGAAGGAGAACGGCGTGTGCTCAGCCTCAGCCACACCATAGCCAGCACTGGCCCATCACAGCACCTGGGGCTGTTACCAGCCGCAGCACCGCAAACGCTGACGGGGCTTGCCCACACCCAGATGCACTCCGGACCCAAACCAGAGCACCTGGGGCTGCTTGCACGCTCACCGAAAAGCGTTCATTCCCAAGTGCCTCTCACCGTTTACTGCCCTTCCTTCAGCATCTCCTCCTCCTCCTGGAGCTGCTGCCTCCGCGCTTGGAAGTCTTCATCTGAAAGGCACGGGCAGACGGGCGCTGTCAGGGGCTGCAGCCGCTCCTTGCGCGGGACGCCAGTCCCAACACCAGCGAGGTGCTGCAGCGAGGAGGCAGCCCCGTCCCCGCCCCGGGGCAGGGATTTCCTCACTTAGCCAGAAAATACCCAGGGGTTGGGATGCAGAGATTCTGCCAGAACATGCCTGGGAAAGCTGGAAGGAGGTTTTGGCCCACGGAGGCATTTCTGCCACACAGTCACACCTGGGCCAGCTCTGGGGTGGTTGGGGCTAGCACAAAACCCGGTGCCAGGAGCCACCTCAGTGCCAATCCAGCTGCCGACAGGTTTGCCAGGATGGAGCCCTGGACCCAGGCTGTGCACAGCCTGGCTGCCACCCCCAAGGCTCCCCAGAAGAGGAGATGCCTGTCTCCGGTCACCCCAGCAAACACGTGCTCACCGGAGAGCCATGTGGTGCTGGATGCGAGCCCGTTGCACGGGTGGCCATGCCCCCGGCACAGACCCAACAGGATCCCGCTCCAGCAGGGCGATGGCGTGGGGCAGGACAGGGCCGAGCACAGCAGGTCCCCAGCCTGCTGGGCTGAGCCCAGCACGTACAGCATGGCACGGCACGGCATTTCTTACCGCACGAGTGTCCTTCGACATCATCTAGAAGATTTGCTGTGGAAGCTGCTGTCCCCAGCCTGTACCCTTTGTTAAGGAAAACCAGTCATGGGACCAGGACATGGCCACAGCACCACGAATGACCCTTCACAGCCCACAGCCCAGCTGTGGGAGGCAGCTGGGGAGGCTCCTCCCCAAGCCATGGCCTCGCAGAGTCCCCTGGGACAACCCAAGCGAGGCCGCTCACCCAGCCCGCACTGTGTCCCCTCAGCGGTCCCCAGCTACCGGGGGCAGATGGCAATGAGCCCCTCTTAGGATACACCTGGTGCTTCAACAAGTGTTTTCTTTTCGACTTCCTCATCTTCGTCTTCTCAGAGAAGGCTCTGGCAAGTTCAAACAGCTTCTTGCGCGTTGCTGGAAGGAAGCAGTTGGGTGAGGGTCTTGCCCCAAAACCCTCCCCAGAGCTGCCATAGGTGGTGGGGAGGAGACGGCCACGGCCACCCCCGCGGGGCGAGAGGCACCCGTGAGGGGTGGAAACACCGGGGCTGCGCAACGCTGCCAGGCACCCAGAGCGGGGAGACAACTGCTCCCTGGCAGGAGGTGCTGACGTTCTCACCCTTTCACTGGGATTTTTGTGGCATTCCCTACCCATGACTAACCCCGACCTCCCCAGTGGGTCTCAGCTAGCTGCAGTCTGAGTCAAGCTGCCCAAAGAACTTGGTCTGTTTTGTGATGGGAGAAGCAGACTGTGGCTGGCTAAGAGGAAAGGATTGGAGAAGGGAGAGTTACAGCAAACCCCTCTGCTTCCTCTTCCAGGATTCACACAAACACTGCCCAGAAATTCCCGTTTCCCAACACCACCTGCATCATCGAAACGCACCACAAATACACGTGCACTGAGGACATACAGGCAGCACCGAGCTGGGACTTAAAGACCCAGTCTCCTGTGTGGCACAGGGCATGGCAGCTCCCTGTTGCTGGTGAGGGCTGGAAGAAAGCACACTGCAGGGCACAGGATGCACAAACCCAGAACTGCAAAACGCAGATGGAAACTTAACCCCAAAGTGCCGCTGCCAGGGCTGAGTACTGTCATAGCATGGCATGCCACCGCAGCGTGCAATGGCTTGTGCCTTGCACGCCCACGTGCCAGCCCGCCGTGTGACTTGCAGAGTGGTGGGGACACCTGTGCCAACCTGCCACGAGAGGTGACAAGAAACCCATGTGCACGCGTGCCACCAGACATGCTGAGTGAGCGGTGAAGTGCTGCAGCGGCTGGGCGAGTGCCAGGCACTCCTGCTGGCTCTGCCCCCTGCCCACCACCCCTCATGGGCTTCCCACTGCCAGCGTGGAGCCTGGAAACCAACTCACATTTTCCCATGTGTTTCAATTTGTCTCTGAATAAGGCATCGTCAGACACGGCACTGCTGGCCTCGCTGGTTACAGAGGGGGCTACGTCACCTGGAAGGCAAACATCTGGTCACCGGCAGCGCACGGCCAGGGGAGGCTCGAGACAAATCATTTCCATGACCCAGTTCCAGCGCTCGCAAAGTGCAGCCCTGCCACCAGCGGAGCTGAGCGAGAGCAAGCAGGATGAGGGCACCGGCACGCCAGGGGCTGGCTCCAGCTGAGGACCCTTTGCTGACAAAACCCCTGAAACCTGAGGTGCAGAGACCCAGGGTGCAGAGACCTTGACTCGGCTACGTTTCGCCCGACCCCTGACCCTGCTCGGGGACATCGACAGACACCAGTGCTAATTCTGTCCCCAGGCAGCTGCCCTGCTGCTGAGGTTAATCAGGATTACTCAGGAACAGTCATTATGCCTCCCAGGCACAATCCTCTGCTCTGATCAAGACAAGGGCGGGCTTTGTCACCCCTGGGAACTGGATCCCCGCTCCCACCGCGGGGGACAGACGGAGGCAGGACACAGGAGCACCTCTGCACAGGGAGGGCAGGGCGAGTCCAGGGAGGGCACCAGCACCCTCTCCATCACCCCCCCGCCCCTCTCTCTCGTGCTTTGGGAGCTCTGCACAGCAGGGAGGGACCAGGCAGCTTCCTCCCCCCCGCAGCCAGGTCGGAGGGACATGGCACAGCACAGCACAGCCTGTCGGGCAGAGCTGCGGGCATCCAGCTGATGAGAGGTGATGCTCTTGTGCATCTTGAAATTACCTGATGTTACGGAGGAGAAACCAAAGTCATTGCTGACAGCAACACTGGTTGACTTGGATTTTTTTGACTCGTATTTCAATCGATCTGAAAAACAAACAGCCCAGAGGCCCACTTGGTCAGAGCCCCGAGGCAGCGCACACAGCCCCATGCTCCTCTCCCCTGCACGCCTGCTGCGCTCACAGTCCCCAGGGCTGCAAAGGGAGAGGCTGACAGCTGGGCAGGGAGCTCGGGCACAGCTCCCCAGCGTCCTGCAGCACTTTGGCCACTGCAGAAACAGCCTGAACCAGCCCAGCAAGGGAGCTTCTGGGCAGCCAGGCCGCAGCCACAAGGGCAACACAGAGACGCCTCCTCCTGGGGCACATCCTGCAGCTGTGTGAGCTGTGCCGTGCTCTGGACAGAAATGATCTACCAAAAAGCTACAAAAGCTCTCCAGAGCTGTGCTTCTCCCCAGGGACATGATCCTGTCCTCTGTCACACTCCAGGGCACACTTGGAGTGGCTGGAGCGGGGTAGGCAGCCTCTCACCCAGCACCGTCACCGCCTCCGTGCTGAATCGCCCTTCCCTTCAGCACAGCGACCACAAGTGCCTTGGTGGGAGCCCACACCAGCAGACGGGAGCGCTCCTCTTGCCGCAGCAAAGGAAGCGAGCGCCCGCCGAGCGCGCGGGTGGTTTTCCAGCTGTGGCGGACGGGGATGAGGCTGGCAGTGACAGTGCCGCGCCGAGCTCTGCAAACCACGAGCAAGACCTCTGATGGAGACGGGCCCGGACACTGAGAGCCAGCGGCAGTGGGAGGAAGGGCAAGAGCAGCTCTTTGCTCAACAGCAGCAAAACCACCGATGCCTTCCAGCCCTCCCTGCGGTGCCGGGTGAGCGCTGCCAGCCCAGGATGGGGACCCGCGGGGGTTCCCGTGTCCCCAGCTGCCCTGCCTCCAGCCGCGGGTGACCTCCCCCCACGTCATGCGAGTGGGAGGCAGCAGGAAGGTGCCTGGTGACAGGGAAGGAACAATCCTGGTAAAATCATGCTGGCCGTCTCCCTGGGTTGGGCTTGGAGGGCATTTCCAGGGCTCCTTGCTACAGATTTGCTGGGCTTTGCTGGAGGCATTGCAGAGCAAAACCCTCTGCTCGGTGTCGGCAGGTCGGGCCACCCGCCACAGGCCTGACCACATCCTGCACTACCTCTGCTTTGTAACCAGCCAGGCCACCACAGTAGGACCACTGTCCCGGAGGGAGGCATGTGCCCGCAAAGCAGACAGGTTTCCAAAGGTGCTTCTCACCTCTCTCCAAGGCAAGGAGGAAATCCCGGTTCCTCTGTAGCTCCTTCATGAACTCCTCGTTCTGCAAGAAGAGCGCGATCCGCTCGTCCTCCAGGTACTGCTTCCACCTCCTCTCCTGCTCCAGGGAGCCCTGGCCCCGCGGGCCGAGTCCCCTCGGTGCAGGCTGCCGGCAGCCTGGGGAGCCCTGGGCGGAGGCAAACACGGGCAGAGGTTGGTCCATGGCTGTGGTACCTGGCCCTGCACGAAGCTCCCCAGAGCCCACGCGCCTTACACCGACACTGGCCTTTTGCTCCTACACAGTTCTGCTGCAGCGCCAGTGCCGGCTGCCCCCGGTCTGTTACCAGTGGGGTCCTCCCTCCCACACACAGCGGCCCGCTCCGACAGCCCCACCTGGGCACCCCTGCATCTGCCCATGGGGAGTAGGAACTGGGCAGAGCTGGGGGGACAACATTTCTGCATGGGAGCAGAGACCGCTTGACCTGGGAATCAGCGTGGCACAAGGAACCACTGTGCCTCTGGAAGAGCTCGTTTTCAGAGCATACTTGCAAATATTTTTATTTAAATACAGGGGGTTGAACCAAGACAGAACTTGGCGTCGAGGGGAGGGAGGAAGGTCTTGCAGCCAGCATCACTGCTTTAATTTCCCCCATCCAAAAGGCAGAGGCTGCAATTTCCCACTGACAAACGCCCCTGCGCTCGCACCCTCTCTTGCCCTCCCTGGCTCCCAGTGCATTTGCACACGTGGAGGAGCAGAGCCACGCTGTAGAGCAGCAATTTCATCCTTGCCTGCAATATTTATCTGATTTGTAGCTGCTCTCAGAGTGCCATAAAAAGCAAAAGCTCACAATTACCAGGGAAAGAAAAGGGCAGTTGCTCCTCTCCTCCCCTTGAGCCCAAATGAATTGGCATGTTCCTATTCCCAGAAAGGTAATATAGCCTGAGAAGCTCAACTTCCAGGGCAATTATTTATGGAAACGTGGCAGGCTGCCTTTGGAGCCAAAAAGGGAGGGAAGAGCCGATGCATGGGGAGGGAAGGGCATCTGCAGCCCTCCCCAGGCCCTTGCCACACCAGGAGAGTGCTAACCCTCCTTGCACGGGTGCACAGGGGCCAAGGGCTGCCCAGGGGATGGCAGAGCAGCTGGAGCTGAGCTGGTGCCCAATGGGGCTGTGCTGGGGCTGTGCTCGCTCCCCACGGGATGCTGCTGGTGCCTGCCCCATTGCAGGCAGAAAGGTGCCACAATGACAAGCTGTGTGGCTCCAAAACTGCCACGAAGCATACGGGGACTCTGATTTCCCATGGGGAAATCCTCTGGTTTGCACAAGATTTTGTACCTAGTGTACACCACAACAGCCCCTGAGCGCCCTGGCCATGCTGCTCTGCCCAAGAGCATTTGCTAGTCCTGGTGTTTCTCACCAGGGCAACAGGTTAGATTTGCAAATAATTTAAAATACTAAGTACTTATTGCAAGCGGTATTTCTGGCACTAACCGCTGAGCTAACTAATGGCAAGAAGAAGCCTCAAAGCGTCGCTGGGAGATTTCTCTTTCACACCTCGCTCGCTTCAGTCTCACCCTGAACAGAAGTGATCTGACTTTTGGTTCTGCCCACACCTGGTACCAGCGCGCTGCCCGAGCTCCGGGTGGCTCGGGGCCAGGGCGCGCTGGGGCCCTCACCTGGGCATGGGCGGCCTGCTGGGGCAGGATGCGCAGGAAGTCCTCGGGGAGGTTGCCCAGGAGCGGCGGGTTCCAGTTCCTGTAGCGGCCGGGCACCTGGGCGCTGCCGGGCCCCGGCACGTCCGTCCTGCAGGCAAGCACAGACAGCACCCTTCGGCCAGAGGAACAGCGGGGCGCGGGGCCCTGTGCCCGCAGCCTCCCGCCCAGCTCCACGGGCTTGTCCTGGGTGCTGGGAAAACTCATCATGCCTCCCCAGACCCTCATGTTAGCATGAGCTCAGGAGAGCGAAAAGCTTTCCTAGTGAGTTTGAAATCTCTGGGAGTTGCTTTTCAAGCCTTGCTCCACAATTGTGCAGGCTAGATTTTCCTTCTCCCTGTTTTGCTCAGACTCCTGGAAAACAGCAACGTGGGAGCTTTAGCACTGCAGGATTTAGCTTATAAATTTCTCTCCCTAGATATCAAAACCAGCCTGCACAACCAGCAGCGCCGTCTTTTGCAGGGGAGCTGGCACAGAGGGGCAGCAGGGGCCGTGGCATGTGCTTTCCTACAAGCCTGCGGCTGCAGCAGGCACTGCCGAAGAAGAGCTGCAGCCCCGGGGCTCAGCGACCCGGCGGAGCGGCAGCAAGCCCACCGGCACCGGCCCGGAGGCCGTGCTCAGAGGCGCTGCCCTCCTGCAGCCACGGCTCTGCCGCCCTTCCCCACCACGGCGCAGACACGAGTGCTCCCCGTGCCAAAAGATAAGAGGTGCCGGGCCCCAGTCGTGCAGCACCTGCTGTTTTCGAGAGGCGTCGAGCGCTCCCTGCCCCCAGGAGCTGATTTTTGCCATTCCACTCGCTCCAGGAGCAGCTCTCCAGGCCCCTCAGCTGTTCATGTTTTAGGGCCCCGCAGCCATTTTTTAGCCAGCTGGGAGCTTCATTCATCCCCCTTGGCTTCGTCTCACCCAGTGCTAATGAACCGACACCAGACGCCCCATACCAGGGCCCGTGCGCAGCAAACCCCCCCCTGCGCAGGGTCCTGTGCCGGCAGTGGGGGGCTGGCTCCCCTCACCTGGGCGGCGGGGTGGGCGGCGCGCGGGGGCAGCGGCTGCCGAACGCCTGGCTCTCGTAGGTGGGGGGAGAGTACACGGGGGGGGGCTCCTCGTCCGAGCTGTCTGGCTCCAGGGTCCGCTCCAGGATCTGGAGGGAGAGAAGGATGGGGTGAGGGCGAGCAGGGGCACCGCTCCCAGCCGGGGTCTGGGACCAGCTGAGTGCCGCTGCAGAGAGGATGGGGACAAACGTCCTGGCTCTGTCCCCCTGCACCGGGTGGGTTTGGGGGTGCTGCTCTCGAGGGACAAGGCACACCATTTTGACAGCAGTAAAAGGCTTTTTGTTGGCTTTGGGGAAGAAGGGAGGGAGGAAATCGGTTTGTCTCAAGCCTCAAGCACTGCCCGAGGCAAACCAAGTGGGCTGCATGCTACAACTCAGCCAAATTGGGTATTCAAATGTCTGCTGGCCTGCGGTGGCCGAGTGGCATCCCTGCCAAGGCATCCCACGCCTCCAGGGCCAGCAGTTCCCAAGGGTGCTGCAGGTCCCAAGGGTGCTGCTGCAGGTGCGGCTTCCTTGAGCCAGCAAAGTACGGCTGCAGGCCCGCAAGGACATCGGCTCCGCTGCCTTTCCCTTACCCTCACATCCCCGCCCGCTGGGTTGATACCAATTTTGCAGGTGGCAGAACCAAGGCAGAATGAGACCGAACCACCCGCTCGCGATGAGCCAGCCACAGGGGTACCTCAGGGGGGATGCTGTCCTCTGAGTCCGAGCTGTCGTCGCAGCCACTGCTGTCCAAGTTCATCTGCAGGAGCTGGTCGATGGTGGCATCCACGGCGCCGTTGTTGGCCCTCAAAACGCACTCGATAATGTCGTAGTCCATGTTGGGGAACATGGTCTTGAAGTCCTCCATGGCCTGGTTGAACTCCAGCCGGCGGACCTGCCTGGCAGGGCGGCTGTTGTTGAGCTCCTGCGCGGAGGAGCCGCC
>VXAA01002488.1:780030-796491 GCA_013399115.1 Anseranas semipalmata
TCCCGGTCCCGGTCCTGGCAAGGCGGGCGCCTGCCGCTGCTCGTCATGGGGCGCTGCCCCGGCTGCTGACGGGGAGCATGGGTGGGCGGCGGGGGCACCGCTCCCCGCGGCCGGAGCACCGCGCGTCAGCCCCCGGCGCGCTGCAGCATCCTCCTACCTGCAGGGGAGAGGGGAGGAAAGTCACAAAAGTCACCTCCGGAGAGCCAGGAGACCCCGGGGGGCAGCTTCGAGCTCCGTCCCCGCCAGGGCCAACAGCTGGACTTGTGCACAAGGCACGTTTTTGGTAACCACCTTCACCTAAAGCTGATCTCAGAAATCCCCCTTCTAGGGGGTTTTGGTTTCTTTTGGAGGGAGGAGTGCAATTTTTAACTTCTTCCTTTTGTGGCTCTGCCTTACGTGCTCAGCCAACAGTGCGAGCATCGTCTACGCCCTGATGCATGGCTGGGAAGCTGCAGGCAGGGGCCGAGGAGAGCACTGCAGGTGTGAACAAAGTGCCCAGAGGCACAGCAAGACCTCCTGGCTCAAGGGGGGACATTCAATTAAATTCAGTCTATTCAACTGCACCCTTGTGTGATTGGCACGTCGCCGTGCCGGGGATGGCAGCCAGGAGATCAGATTCACTGTGCCAGGTGCTGTACAAACAAAATGCAAGTGCTGCAAGGTAAGAAAAATGGCATTGCTTCCACTGCAGAGGGCTCCACAGATTTAACATTTCCAGGTTTGACGTTTATTTATAAACATGGTGAAATCTCTCTTTAAAATAATGGAGTCATTTCAGTGCAGGGGGCTAAAACCCTTTGCAGCACAGCAAATTGACCCTTGGGAAAAGCCACCAAATCCAAGATTAACATTCACTTTAAAACCATAAACAGATTATACAGCTACTGCTTCTCATTTGGAAATGCAGGGCCAAATTCAGTTCTGGATTAACTCCACTGTTTAAAAAGAATTACCCCAGGAACACTTTTGATCCATAATATCATTTTCAAAGGCTTTTTCCCAAGTGGCAGGAGGAGAGTTCAAGATAACTGTCCCTAAAATTGTATTTAATTGAGAAGAACATGCCAAGCACATTTCTTAGTGAAACACTGCATAATCAGATTCAAAACCATTAAGCAGAGCACCACCTCTGAAGGTCACCCGGGCCCTCCCGTGCCTTACCAAGGCCACGCTATGCGTGACAGCCAGGCCCCCAGGCTCGCCCGGCCCGGCCCCATGCCGGCTGCAGCCCCAGTGCTGCTCAGAGCAGCTTCCAGCGGGGGCTGCCCCGGGCACCCGGGACGCTGTGCGGAGGCATGCGTGCAAAACCTGGGAAACTGAGCACGAGCTCTGGGAGAACATTTACTTTTGCAATCCTGGTTAAACCACTTTTTCTTTCCAAGGGACAGCCTTGCACTGGTTGAGCACCAAGAGGAATCGCTGATACCTACTGGGGAAATGCTTCCTGTTTCACCTGCACGCCCCGCTGCCCCTCCCTGGCTTTCTGCAACGCTGGAGGTGTTTGCACTCAGACCCGCCTGGCACGCCGAGCACCTTGCAGCCCCCAGCAAACACCGGCACGGCACAGGACCAGAGGAGAGGGAGCAGAAACACTCGCGAGGAGCCATTTCTGAACGCTGGAAACCCACCATTTGCTCTATGCTAAGAAAATGTATTTGAAGAGATCACTCAGCCATGAACCATCTCCATCCCATCCCTCTCGTCTGGCAGGGTTTGCTCCTGCATGCGAGGAGCGAGGCGTGGAGCAGCGTAACGCGAGCAGGGCAAAACGGTCACAACTGCCCTGCCTGGCTCTATTCACTGATGACAAATAAATCTGCTGGAGTCAATTAATAAAATATCGCTTCTTAGTTCCTCCTCTGCTATCATGATTCATTCACAGCAAAAAGCCAGTATTGTTCGCGCCTCTGGTATTATACTTTAATTGCAATATTGCATTTCTGGTTTAGTCACATGTTAAATTGAGTTATAACACACTCGCAGGGTACGCACACTCCTTCAGGGTTCAGCCACTCAAAGAGGACAGGTTCAGACCCCAGACATCTAGGGGAAAACAGGTCATAAAGGATATGCTGCAAACACACACAGGATCCAAACACAAAAACCTGGGGATGATGAGAGCTTCTGCAGAGAACTAGTATGTCTTTGCTGATCTAATATCTCACAAACATCAAATAATAAAATCAGGCCCCAAAAATCAGGAAATGTGCTTAAAAATCCCCAGATCTATTTAAAAACCCTAAGATCTATAAAGCAACAATAAGTGCCTGTGGTTGGGGGTATTCGTCTCCCACTGTTTGACCTCTGAGTGGGTATTTAAGGTCTTCTCTGTAAGCACGAGGGCTGGGAAGTCCCGCTCACCGGGAGCCAAAGGTCCCAGCCACCAACACGCAGCTGAGTGTGGAAATCCCTCTGCCCTGCTGGGGGAAGGCTCGGCTCATCCAGCTGCAGACGCCTCTTTTCCGTGGAAGGTGTTAGTCAACGAGACATCGGGGTCTGGGACAACTCATTTAAATTACAGCCCATGCCAGATAGCGTGACTGAGAGCAGCAGTCTGCTGAATAATTGAAAGCTCCTGGTCGTAAGATGAAAAAAATTAGGGATGGAGACAAGACATTTGTATGCCAAAAAGGCTCTGCTTCACATCTGGCTTTAAACAAAACCGAGGGACTGCACCGTGAAGACGCTCCCAAGCCCATGAAATCAGAGTCACGTCCGCGCGGCTCGCAGGGATGCTGCCTGACGGGTACTGGTGCTCGTGTGGACAAATTCGGCAAAAGCGAGGCACAGGCAGTGCCCCCGGCACGCAGCGGGGCGAGCAAACACCCTGCGGTGCAGCCAGCAGCATGGAGAGGCTGCAAACGCAGTTTTTAAAACCCCTTTTTAAATGTCCTTATGATAATCCAGAGAAACGCAAACCACCCCACTGGCATGAGTTAAAATCTGGAGAAAAGCGAGCGGGATCCCCACGCCACCGCTGCAGGGAACAGGCCGGGCGCTGCTTGCCGGTGGTTCAGTGATGTCAGTCAGGGGCTGGGAGGACGCCAGGAAAAGCAAAATCCTTTGGATTGCCCAAAAAGGAAGGAAGAAAGCTGGCGGCCAAGCGCTACCCCAGGCGAGGGCACCGCCGCACTCAGGGCATGGCCAGGTGCGGGAAGCCCCACAGCCCCCACAGCTTCCCGAGCTGTTTCTTGCTCTGGCATCACACAAAAAAAGACCCCAAATGCTTTTATTCATTCACACAAACCCTGGCGCAGACATAATTGTTTACCCTTCCGCTGCACCCATCGCACGAAGAGCTTCAAGGCCCTTGCGAGCACCCCGTGCGTGTCCCTGTCCCGCAGGGAGCCAGCAGCTGCCCCAGGGTGCTGCGTCCCACCAGAGCACCCAGCCTCTTCCCCTGCCCACACCGCTGTTGACTCCCACCAAGAGCGAGACCTCGGCAGCCACAGAGAAACCCTTCATGATGCTGTCTGGGGAGCAGAGGAGCCGTGCAGCCTTGGGGAGCACATCCTCCATGCCACCCGCGGGCTGTGCTGCCGTTGCGAAGCTCATCTTGCAGAGCCCAGGGCACGCAATACCTTGCAGAATGGACTTAGAGCATTGGTTTGCCCTACTGCAGCCCACGGGCTCACCCCAAGAGGCTTTAACCATGGTACAACCAGGACGGGCCGCAGAGGAGGCTGTGCCAACAATGCACCCGTGGCCTCTGGCTGCTCTGCTCCCCAGCACCCAGGACGGGCACAGAGGAGCAGCTGGATAATCCCGGGGGTTGGTCAGTCCGGTGATTTCATGCTGGGAACAACAGTTGCTCAGCTCTGCGAGGAACGCAGCCCTGGCAAAGAAGCCAACAGCTGTAAAAGCAGTGGGACCGATTGCTCACAGCCCTCGCAACTCAGGGAAAAGCCTTGGCACCAACGCGAAGGAGAATATTCTCTTCCCAAGTGTCTGCTGCAGCTCAGACAACAGATGGGGTTGCTTAAACACGGCTGAACGAGACCAGCCCTTTTCCCCCGCTATTGCCATGCTGTATTGATAGGCGAACGCTCTGGAGCCGCGACCACCCTGCGTGCAGCCAGGATGGCGGCACAGAACCGAGCGCTTGTTACTGCCCCAGCGCCGGCTTACCCGCTCGCCCCGGCACCCATCGCTTATCAGCGGAGCCAGCAGCGAGCCCAGACCCGTAACCACCTGGCTGCATGGGGCTGGTGGCAGCGTGCCCTGAATCTGCAGCTGGATAGCTGGGGAAATTCATCCTTCACTCCCACTCCTGCACCACACACTGCGTCTGGCACGGTTCAGAAACTGGCAAATTATCTCCCCGATGAGCAATACGTGTTTATCTGCTCCCTTGGGGTTGGCAGCGCTGGATCCGGCCATGCAAGAGGCATCATGGCGGCACCCCGGCTGGTGAGGCGCTTCCCAGCTCAAGGAGCATCCCCTCGTGACTGCTTGAACAAATAAATTAAAGGAGGCGATTGCATCCCAAGATCTGACACTGTCTGGCCAAAGGCACACTTTAGCCCAAGGCAGGGCTTCATTCCCGAGGTATGAGCTCGCAAAAACGCTCCTGCAGTGAGGGTGGAGCGGGCGAGCAGGACTCGCACCTCGTCCCCCAGCATCGCGCTCCGAGCTCCCCGCGAGCGTCCCCGGGCACGGCACCCAGAGCTGCACCACAGCGCTCCTGCAAAAAGCATTGCTTGAAAAGACAAAGCGGAGCTGAACCCATTTCTGTGCACGGGTTACCTACAGAAAAGGGCTGACAGCACTCGAAGCTCTGGAGGGAAAACTCTCAGAGGAAGGCTCAAACTGGACACTTTAAACCAAAAATAAATGCTTCAGCCAGAGCAAGTTTGGATAGCTCTGCCTTCAGCCAGGTCCCTCCGAAGGGAGTTCACTGAAAAAGAACAAGAAGCTCAGGAACGCAACTGCTCGGTGGCTGTAGGTGTCTGCCCAGCAGTGACTGTAATAGGATTAAAATCGGGATGAAAAGTAAATGACTGGGAACAAAAATTACAGTAGTGTCTACCAGCAAATTGAAATTCACAGCACACACCGAGACGTGCAGGATGTGGCTGTATTAAGTCTTTCCAAAATCTCCTCCATCACCTTTCTGTTCGCCTCAGCAGCACATGCACGCACACCTCCAGGTCCGCAGCCTGCAATCAAATCCTTTCACACAGAAACAAGTAAGCACACGAGGATCCCCTTTAATACTTGTTCTACCACGTATTAAAACAGCTGGGTTTAAGCCCTTTTCAAAAAAGTAAAAAGCAATCAGGGGAAAAAAAAAAAGGAAAAATAAGCCTTGTGTGAAAACCTGTGCAGCACGTACCTCCCTGCAAAACGAAATTCCCGCCGGCTCTGAGAGCACGGCTCAGACCAGGCCAGAGGCGAGCAGAGAGTGACCAGGGAAAGCCGCAAGGTAACGCTGGTTAACGAGTGCGCGCGTGCCGTGCCGAGAGGCAGGGATGGAGGCGGCCGGCCCAGGGGCAGCCCTCGCACCCTGCCGCAGCACTGCTTTCCTTCCTGAGTCTGGGCCACGGGCAACCGAGCACCCGCAGGCACCTGCACCCATGGGTGCTCGGCACCCGTGGGCCAGGGCTGCTCAGCAGTTGCAGCCGCAGCCGGCAGGGGACAGCAGCACAGTGCGTCCCCGGCCACCCCACTCAGGAAAACATTCTTCTTTTGCGGAATTCCAGCCCCAGGAATCGCGCCGTGCCATCCTCCCAGACAGATTTACGAGGGGCCTTTGTGCGCACAACAGATGTCAGCCCTTGCAGCGCCCGGCAGGCCTGCAAAGCAACTCGGCGCAGCCGAAACGCGACGGCTGCTCTCGGCCGGGAGGGAAAGGCACGGCGAGAGCTCCTGCGGGGCCCCTGCCTTCCCCAGAGCCCTGGCAGCAGGATGTGGGGGGCCGCAGAGGGGCCCCCAGGCCACAGGGAACAAGAGGCGGAAACCCCTGGGCTGCACAGGCAGCGGGCGCCAGGGCAGAGCCATCCTGGAGCGCCTGCGCCCCGGCCCCCCGGCACTTGGTGTTTCCCTGTGACTAATCCCCAGGTTTCACACACATTTGCCAGGCCACAATTACACCCCCCCCCTCCACACTAAGCCTATATTAATGAGATAGCACTAGATCTTAATCAAAAAGTTGCCTGCCTTGTGAGGCTGCCTTGCACTGGTTTCATTGAAGGTAATTTGATCTTGGTAGGACGACATTCCTAAAATAGTTGAGGGAATTCAAACACGAAATAAGGTTTCCAGGAAGGGATTAAAAAAAAAATAGGTCAAGCAAGTGTGAGCGATTAAAGTAACCCAGCATCCCTTTGTATGATTTAAACGCATCTCTGTTCAAATCTATCTTGTGTCAACGTGCAATAAATTCGATGCAAGAGGCTGACAAAAGCAGAGAGGCAGATATAAGGTTATTCCACAAGGTGGCTGAACAACTGCGACCTTTCCTCCTCTGGCTTTCACTGCTGACATGAAAACGCATTTGTCCCAGCTGAAAAATCAGCGTACTGCTGGGGCTGGTTTTAAACGGCTGCAGCAAGCGAGCGCCACGCGCGGAGGGCACCCGGGCTGACAGGCTGCCGGCGGGAGCAGGGAAGGGGGGGACGAGCAGCTGCCAGCGCGGCCGTAATCTGGATCACCAGCGTCTCTCTCCTGTTTGCTTTGCTACAGAAGGCATCAGCGACCTCGGCTGCTCCTGCACCAGCCAAGCACTGCGCCCAGTCCCGGCTTCCATCCCAGAGGTGTCTGCGCGCCCGCCTTACCCCAGCTCATGTCGTGTTACCGGCCCGCGCTCCTCCGTGCCCGTCTGTCCCATGAATCCAGCACAAACCCTGCAGGCACAGCTGCCGGGTGCCTGCAGGGCAGCCGCACGCCACAGGCAGGCTGCAGTCCATTGGGCTGCTGCATGGGACTGCTGGCACAGCGGTGGCACCAGGGGGACCTCACCTGCCCGACACGCAACCACCCCAGGGCAGGAAGGAGGGAGAGGTGCCACAACCCCAGAGGGGGGGACAGGGCGAAGCAGGGTGTCAGGTGCTCTCCCAAAATCCCGGTCCCTCTGTGAAGCTGTTCCAGACCCAGCATTGTCCCACAGCCGTGGTCGATGCATTTCAGGGACTCTGCACCCCTGCCAGCAGAGCAAGGCGCCCACCACAGGACAGACACTGTAGGAAAAGCAATCAAGCAAATTTCAGGCTGGAGACACAGTCCCACACTGCTGTTCGCCCCTGTGGGCCCCACCTGGACGTGCTGTTGCTGAGCCCCAGCCCAGGGACCCTTCCCCAAGTCAAACACCCAGCATTCTCTGTGCCTCAGTTTACCCATCCATACGCAGCCCGAGATAACAACCATCCCCGAAGGGCTCTGGTGCTGCTCACAGACATGCCGTCAGTGCAAGCCTCACAGCGGGAAAGCCCACGGAGGTCATGCCAACACCGTGCTGCAGGCACCCCTGTCCCGCAAAGCCCTCGCGCCATATGTCGCACAAACCCATCCTGAGCCACTTATCCCTTCTCCTCCCTTTGTGCTCCTGGCTCAGCACAAACCCTCGCCGGCCGCGCACACAAAAGCACCGGGAAGCTGCAGAGAGTAAAAGAAAAATTCTTGCAGAGACAAAGGTGCTCGGCTCTGCCGGGGCCAGGACCCAGGAGGTCAGGGCCGGCGGAGGAGTCACCTCTGGGCAGTTCGGGGATTAGATTTTGTCAGCCAGCACCTAACTGCACAGCGGGCGAGAGCTAATCCATACTGGGGGCAGGGCCGGGCACACACCGCTGCCTCTCCGGCTAATTAGCATGGCTGATTCACAAATGCTAATTTGCCATTTCAGGCCAAGGGTCAAAGAAATTTAAGGATGGAGGGAAAAAAGGAGAAAGAGCCTGAGCAGAGCCAGCCTCTCCCCTTGCCAGCGCAGGGCACGTCCCGCCAGCTCTTGGTGCAGCAAGAACACACTGGGAATGGACTGGGATGCACTGGGAAGAGACTGGGCTTCCCCTGCCCCATCCCGGGTGCTTCGGTCAGCTTCCAGATTTTAGGCAGCGATTCCTGAAGCTGCTTCATGCAGGAGCGCAGAAGGAAGAAAACCAACAGTTTGAAGCAGGCGGGGACGCAGGGCCAAGCGCGGCATGGACAGGACCGAGCCGCAGCGAGCACGCGGGCTCTGACCGGGCGCCAGCGCCACAGCACCAAGGTGCCACGGGGCCACCAGCACCTCCGCTGCTGTTCTCCGGCCGCCAGGATTTAAGGGCCATTGCTCAATGTGCAAAGGAAAAAAAAGCAGTATTGATTCGCCGAAGGCTACGTGGAACAGAAGGACCGCACAAGTTTCTATGGAAACAAAATGAGTGGAGTAAAACTCTCACTCACGGGCACGGTAAATTATTTACCAGGACAGGCCCCTGTCCATTAGGATCTGGTAAAAAGATTTAAAAGCGGTCATTACGCAGGCTGCTTGCAACCACTTCATTCAGGTCACTGAAACCACAGCCAAGGAAGAGGAAAGACGGGGTTTCCACACCATGTGCATGGTCAAACCCGCAGGGACGGCACAGGCGCGCTCCAGGACGTGGCCAGGGTCCCGCGTGAAGGTCCTGTGCCTCCGCGGCCACCTCTCTGCAGCTCGAGGGACACAGCCAAGGAGTCCCCAGCCGCCTGGACCTGCAGGCAGCCCAAAACCCCGGCGCTGAGAAAACGAGCTGCTTCAAAGAGCAGCCAACGCTGCGCCCGTTACCGGTATTTGTATTCCTACCGCATCACTGGACGCTGCTCACGAACCATGACTCCACCATGTCCAAAGAAACCTCGTGAAGGTTTTTGTTGAGGAACATTCCCCGACCCAGATGGAGATTTGGCTACAGGGAGATTCTGATGAGCAGAGACTTAACGAAGGAAGAACCTGGCATGAAGCGAGAGAACCGCAGGCATGTGAGGCCATCGCCTTTCTGTGGCTTTGCTTTTTTATGGCAACTTATCCCTGCTGACAAACAGGAGCGCGGGGAAGCTCCCGTGTGACTGTTCCTCAACCAGCTCCTGCCCTTGCCTGCTGGGCCGGCAGCCACCGGTCTGCCCTTCCGGGCAGCCCCAGCCAACACCCCAGCCCCAGTTCCCTCCCGAGCAGCCTTTCCCACTCCTTGCCGTGATGCACAGTGGCAACGCATGGCACGAAGCCAGCTGAAAGGCTCCTGTCCGCCGCCGCCTGCGGCGAGCTGCCCACCCCGCGTGGTTGCCCACCCACCCCTCGGTGCCTGGGACGGCCCCGCGAGGGCAGGAGCTGGCGCAGCCCTGCCCAGCCTGCGGCACTGCCAGCTCGGCATTGCTGCGAGCCAGCACGGGGGGGCGGGGGAGAAAGGGAGTAATTAAGCTGCAAATGGAGGAGTTCCTTTTTTTATGAGTCAATAAGCCATATGGCTGATGGAAGCTACCCTGCGAAAGCACTGAGCTGACAATTCGGGCACTGCCATACCCTCGTTGTCCTGGGACACAGCATCACATTGTAATTGCGCTGTTCTTTTGTCCTCCCTCGCTCCGGGTGACATTGCTCAGCAGAGGAGAACCTGCTTGAAACACTACACCTCGCCAGGGACGGATATTTAATTAACGCCGATGCATCAGGCCTCTCCCGCAGAAGCGCCAGGAAGGTTTCCAGTGCGCCGCGAGGATCGCTGCTCCATCCTCCGGCACACCGGAGGGGGAGATAAAAGCCCCTGAAAGCGTATCGCGTTCGCTCCGTTCCTCCTGCTCCACCGCAGCACATCAGGATTTGATACTGAAATTATGTGGGATGCTAACCTGGACTGGAAGCCAGGCCAACGCGGAGATAAGCTTCCAGTCCCGTTCCAAGTTCAGTCAGCTCCCACGTCTGCACAGCCCCAGCCCCCAGCAGCGAGGGGACCCGGCTCTGCTCGCAGCCCCCGCGCGTGGGCCGTGCGCTCCGGCAGCACGCCCTGCCTGGCCACCAAACTGGGGCACGCTCTTCCTCTAAGCCCCAGTCTCACTTGTACTTTGTTATTTTTAAGTTTGCATAATTAATTCACACACCGCTCCATCTCTGTGCTGTCCCAGTTGCTTTGGGCTGGCCTGACAGCTGCATTTATCAGCCAGGGAGGTTAAAAGCAACAAGGATTTTATAAGCAATGGTTTAGGACAAGCCAAATGCTCCATCAGCATGAGAGGATTAGCGTTGCATTGCAGCTGTGCTGTCCGTCTGCCTGACCACAGCACAGAGGGGCCGCGAGCCCTTGTGCCACCCCAGAGCACCACATCCCCTCTCCAACACGACTCTGAGCCTTTCCCAAGCACCAGGAGCCCGGGAATCGCTCCCGCGGGACATCCCGTGCCCCGCTGCTGTGCTATGGCCCCGGCACACAGGTGCTCCATCTCCATCAGCGAGCTCCCGTCACTGCGACCCCACGCAGCCCCACGGCAGCTTCTTCGCTGCCCACGTCCAACCCAGCCCCTGAAGGCACAAGGGGGAGCAGGGCAGGGCCCCCCCAGGCAGCGGAGGCAGGGACAGCATCCCCCCAGCACACGGTACCTCGCAGCGCTCCTGCCGATCTCCCGATCTGCAAAGGTTGCCCTTGTGCCAGTGCTCCACTGCTGCCTGAAAACAGGGTGGTAGAGAAAAAAAAAACACTGTTATAATTGACTCCGTAACTGAGTCAAACACTAAAATCAGCTTGGAGCTTGAACGTCACGGTAACTTATCTGGCAGTTGTGCCATGCTCCATTTTCTGGAGACAATCTGCCTGTCCTCCCCCGTTACAGCTCCGCTTTACTACGCCGAGGCCAGCAGCAAGGCCCCACGCTGCCCTGGGGACGCAAGCGAGAGCAGGGATCAACGAGCTGCCAGGCAGAAGGAGAAAATACCACCTCCAGGAGCCGCACCTCGTTTTCCAGCAATTAAAGTGGACCGGGGCTGGGAGAAAGCGCAGGGCACACAGGCGGCCATGTCCCAGCGGGATGGCACCACTAATGGGGACACCCGGTCAGGGCACGTCCCGTGCATCACTTCAGCTGTGGATAGGAAAGGACCAAGTGGCTGCAGCTTAGCAAAATAAAATCCACAACCAAATGCCTGTTTTTAAGCAGAACAGCCCTAGATTGGGTTCAGGCTGGGACATAAAGGACAAGACACAAGAGGGGGCCCCTGCTGCTGTTCCCCACGCAGATTATTGCTGTGGACGATGGACGATGCCCTCCACATGCCGACCTCGTCTGCCTGGCTCTCAGCCACAGCTGCCCCAGCAGAGTGGGAGAGAAAACCCTATTGCCTCCTGCCAGGGAGGGGAAGATCCCAGACCATCCTCCCTGCCCAGCTTCCACACTCCCCTCTACCCTCTTCAGCCTCGTCATTGCCCGCTCCACGCACACGTGCTCCTCTGGGGACCAGAGGAAGGGCCACAATGTGCGCTGCTCAAGAAGAAATGAAGATTGAAGATGTGAAGCATTTGTGCTTCCTTGAGTTATTTGTGGGCAGATAGGCAGGCAAACCAAGGGACGGGGCATCATTCTCTCCGGGATGCTGGCAAAACACCAGCTATGCAGACTGCCCGCAATGCTTCATTATTTATCCCCGGGGTCTCATCACACCCGCGCTGATGTCTCCATTTGCTTGCCCACGAATACCCACAGCAAAGCCCCACCGCAGACGGTGGGAGGATGCCCAGGCATGCTGGTGCCTTGCATGTGCCTGGAAACATGGAAACGCGGTCAGGCGACCGCAGAGCATGGTATGGCCCTGTATGAACTCCTTCAGGGCAAGGGAAGCAGCTCAGCATGCGCAAGTCACCTTTGAACGCCAATAAAATTCACCTGGTCTGGAGCTGGACAAGACAGCAGTGCCATGCACAGCCCAATGCACCACCGGATTTCCTCCAACACCAGCTCCCGGGCTCGGTCCCAAATACATCAAACCCCCCGTGGGTGCTGCCCCAGCAGCTCCGAGCCCAGCGCCGTGGCACAGAGCCCCGGAGAAGCTCCTGGTTGGAGCAGCAGCACCCCGCAGCACCCTGCCCGCAGCACCCTGCCCGCAGCACCCTGCCCGCAGCACGGTCCCTGTGCCGCCGCGATGGGGAGATGGCAGCACGGTGCTGGGAAGCCGCGAGGGGTTCTCCCTTGCAGCAGCGGAGCTAGTTTGGATTTTAAGACACTTGTTTGTTTGTTTGTCGCTGGGCAACCGAGAGGGGATGGAAAAAAATATCAATATGATATTGTCACCTATGAGTCACTGCTCCGCGCGGGCTGAAACGCCCCATTCTTCCCACGGCTGCAGGATGCTGGTGAAGCCCTGGGGAAACGGGAGAAGAGCCCGAGGTGCCCCGTGGCCACCAGCACTGCCCCCAGAGCTGCTTGCCCTGGCCCCTTCCTGACACCCACAGCCAGGGACACCGGTGGCCCAGGGACATCAGTGGCCCAGGGACGATTTTCCTGGCCTTGAAGGGGGTGAGGGAATTTGCATTCGTATTTGCATTTCCTAATTGCGCCTCCAGGTTTCCCGGGACATCGGCTGGGTTTGGTTTCCATGGCAGGTTTTGTGTGGGCCTGGAGAACCGAGGGAGGCACAAAGGGGCCACAATGGGCCTGCCACTCACCGGCATCAAAGGCGGCCGGCGGGGCAGAACGGCCCCGGCTGGGGCGACACCCGCAGCGTCCCCCCAGCACCGCCAGTGCTGGACCACGGAGCCCCCGCGCAGACGGCTGATGCTCGCAGGACACTTTCCTGAGCAGCAGCAGGGACGTGCAGCCCCTGGGGCTGCTCGGGTGTATATATATTTTAAGGCTGATTGTTTTCAAAGACAGGAAGCTCCAATTTATCCCAAGCAAAGGCTCTGCAGGGCCTCCTGGCACTCCCTAGCCCATTCCAAAAATGGGAAGTTAATCAAAAGTCTTGCTTTAACATTTTCCAGTTGAAAAGTCAGTGCGTTTCAGTGGTTAATACATGCGTCAGGGACAGCTAACCAGTACAGATTTTCAAAAGAGGTTTAAAAAAAAAAAAAAAAAAACAGTTGAAATTTAAACAAAGTGTCTCAGCTGACCAGATCCCAAGTTTCTAGAGTTACACCACATTAAACGAATAGATGAATAAATAAATTACTGGTTGACCTTCTGTCCTGACTCCGTGTGGAACTCAGCCCGGTGGCAGCTGCCCTCGTGCCAGCAGCCTCTCCTGGCCCACGCCGTACGCGCTGCCGGCAAAGTGCCCGAGTGGAGCCGCAGGCAGAGGTTTAACAGCGAGGGGGATTTGCTCCCACAGCAGCAGCACCCACATTTCGCAGTCCCGCAGATCCACACGGCTTGGCACAGTGGCCCCAGTCCCATGCAGTGGCCGGAGGGAAGGGGCAAGAGCAGACTTGCAGCGCGTTGCGGCTGACATCCCCAGCCTGGTTCATGCCCACGTTTTGGCAGGGACATTAGCTGCTCTGTAATGGGATACAGCCGCTTTCATCTGCAGGCTGCTGGTTCACATCGCTGGCACGTCAGCAGAGGCTTCAGCAGAAAATCCAGGAGCAAGGACCAGTTCGAAGCAGGGTTTGGGGATGCCTTTTTCTTTCAAGTTCCTGACAGCAATCGCCATTCAATCATTCTGTTCCTGGAAGGGTTTTACCCTGTGCCATGGGCACGGACAAGAAAGAACTGCTGTGTCCCTGCAGCAGCCGGACCTGGTTTAAATCTAACCAGCAGATGCCTGAGCTGGTGGAAGGGGAGAGGCTTGGCTTTGAGCTCCACGTAACCAGTAAGCCAGGACGAACAGCCACCAAAAGCCATCTGAAGCATAATGCTGCTACCCATGGCATGATGCTCTCAGTTAACTGGGGATTTACAATGCTCTTTGGCAGATCCCTGCACTACGAGGAGCTGGTGAGGGCCAACTGCGAAGGCCAGCAAACCTGCGGCACCCAGCCCGTCCCACTGAGATGCTGAACCCGACGGGGCAGCCAAATCGCACCGCGCAGCTGAACCACCACACCTGGCGGAAGTGGTGCGAGAGCCGGACCCAGATATTGCCCACCGTTTTCATTTCCCATTATTTTCAGCTGGTTTGACATCCACCTGGGTTGTTTTTTTTTTTCCTTCCAACTTCCCTATTGCACTCAGGCACTGCCCTGCTGGCAAGTCCCCCCGCCCCTGCACCAGCTCCATGGAACCAGGACAGCAGCCAAAACCAGGAGCGCAGCCTGGGAAAACCTAGTCCCCAGACAGCTTGCTGCAAGCCCAGTGCCACCGAGCAGAGGCTTGGCTGCAGCCAAAGTCCCTCCACACCCTGCCTGCAGTGACAGAGACATGAAACCCATCACCACCTCTCACACCTGCAAGCGGGTCCATGTTATTATGTCAAGCATTCTTATTTTTTAGTATAAAATCATGCTGTCCAAGAGCCTCCCCGCTCTGGCCACAAGCACCCCGTGACGCCAGCCAACACACGCAACCCAAGGGTTAAGGCAGCAGCACCCATCCTGCAGGTCCTACCCTGGGATTTTATCCTCACGGCGGCAGAAACTGAGTGAATTACCTTTCAGCTCTTCTCCCAACCCTTCCCGTCCGAACGTGACCGTCCAGAGCACGTAGCATCCCCGTTATCTTCACCCCCGCAGCGCACATTTGTGCGGGCAGATAAGCACCGAGGGCTCCCTATCATGCTGGGAAGTGCCACACGCTCCCCGCACGCTCCTATCGGCCCCACGGCAGCTGAGGCCCACGGTGCCCACATACACGGCGCCCACACAGCGCGCGGAGCCTTGAGCCACCGCGAAGGGAAACCCTGCTCAGTGATGCCACAGATCCAACTCAGGGAAAAGGCTAGCTGTTGGTGCCTGGGTTAGATGCTGTTTTATTGTTGTTGTTTTTTTTTTTTTTTCAAATTTGAAAGCTCTGTGTTAACAAAATGCTGGAAAAAAAATCAAAGCTTTTCTGGGAACTTATCTGCTGGGAGAAGGGATGGGCGCCTTCGACCTGTCTCTGAAGCAAATGTTTTTGGCAATCGGAGGTGCTGGGCCCAGGGGATAGTGTGCGAGGCTCTACCGGCACCAGGCACGTCCTCACCGCAGCAGACAGGCACGCCAGGCGCAGCTGGACATCGTGGCAGCAAAGGCCACAAGAACGGGCACATACCAGCAGCGACAGGCACCGTGAGCCAACCACAGGCTGGGTCTCCTTCACCACAATGACCACCGAAACCTCTTCTGTTGCCCTACCGCCGGCATGGGCCGATTCCCCCTTTCCCAGAGGCATGTGGCTCCTGCAGGTTCCCGCTGCCCCATTGCCGCAGCTTCAGCCCAGGGCTTCCACGGGAAAACCTTCATGAAAATCACAAAAAGTTTTGCAGCGAAGCAGATGCTGTTTCAGTCTGCATCGTTAAAGACAAACAAGGAGGAGGAGGAGGCAAGCAGACTAAAAGCCTTCATTGGCTGCTGTATGCCCCTGGCAGCCAAGTTTGGGCACCCCCAGACTCACAGGCTGAGGGGTCGGCCCAGGACAGCAGGATTTCCCTGCGGATATTGTCACCACTCCGTCCCCCACGTTTATTTTCAGTGGCAGCAGCAGGAGGACATGTGAGGAGGAGGTGCGACTCCGCTGCTTTTTAAAAATAATAAAAAGGAGTCTTTCCAAACCGCCTGACGAGGCAGACAACACTTGAGAGCGCTGCTTTGATTTCCACGGTGATTTCCACGGGCGAGGCAGCTCCCAGACTCTTCCCTGTCACCGTTTGCCCACAACAGCTTCGCTGCCAGGCAGGAGCCCCGGGCAGGGGACGGGGCAGCCCCACGCGCCCTCTGTCCCCACCAGGGTGACACAGCTCAGCACCTGGCCCAGGGTCTGCAAATAACTCCAGAGCCTGGGAGCTAACCACAAACGCCTTGGCACGGAAGGGGCCTGCCGCATTTCCTACGCTAAGCTCTGATCCATCCCCGACTGAGATGTCAGGGGTTTAAGTGCATTACTCCATGAATGGGGAGCTGAGGAACAGGACGGCATCCTGGAACAGGAACCCGCAGGAAAGTGCCAGGAAGACAACCCCTGCCCGCGCACCCTGCGTTACGGGGGCAGCACAGGGAGCAGCGATGCTCTGCAGCCAGGCACCATCTCCGGGGGTCCTGCCCCGATGTCCCCACTGCTGGGGCTCCAGGCACCACCTGGGGATGGAGACCCCTCGCCACCCACCCCGCGGCAGCGGGCACAGCTGCACCCACGTCCCCCAAAGGGCTTTTCCACGGCGGGACGGCCTCCACGGGAGATGTCACCCTGGCAGAGCGGAGCGGCTGCACCCCGGCACCGGGAGAGCGTGGCTAGAAGAAACGGGCAGAGCCGATTGCCCCGGTTGCTCCTCACCGGGAGCCGCGCTGGGCAGCCGGGCGGGGAGGAAGCAGCCAGAGGAGCCCGGGAAGGCGGCGGGGCCAGGCCGGCGGCTCCGGCGGGGGCCGGGCGCTGGAAGGAGCCCGCTCCCCGCGGGCAGGG
>VXAA01002488.1:797130-815196 GCA_013399115.1 Anseranas semipalmata
GCACCGCCCGGTCCCCGCAGGCCTGGCCCGGGGCTGAACCTGCCCCCGAGGCGGGGAGCGGGGGGCTCGGGGGGGGCCCCGCTGTGCCCCGCGCTGCCCAAACGGCCCAGGCTGCTGCAGCCGCGGGAGCGGGGCCCTGCTGCCCGCCTCCGCGGAGCGCCAGCCCCGGAAAGCTGCTCCCTGCGGGTGGTTTTGTGTTCGCAGGGCTCCGGGCCTGCAGCGTCCCCGGCTCCCGGGTCTCAGTGCTGAGCGCCGGCCCCGTGCGCGCACCGGAGAAGGAAGAGGAGCCGGCACTCCTGCCCCAAGGGCTGAGCATGAGATACGGATTATAACAAAGCATCACTTCAACCACAGATAGAAAGCAGCCGTCTCCGGTATCCATCGCTACAGCGTCTGACAGCTTGCAGCCGTACCACATAACAGCTTAGGACAGGAAGTGATCTCCTCTTACAAATTACAGGAGTGAATTTACATAGGGCAAACGCTTCCCGTTTTGCAGAGACCAGAGCGAGACCGCGAACAGCAGCGGTTGGGCGCCTCTGCTTCTCTCGTAGATCTCCAAACCCTTCTGGACGTGCTGGTGTTTGTCAGCGGGAGGAACGCCGCACCTCAGGCAGCCGCGGCCTCCCACAGCACCCTGCCAGGGTCAGCAAGACCGGCACGGAGCACGTCTGTGGGTGCCGGACCCCAAACACACGTTTGGGATGGTCCAAAGATCGCGTAGTGCAGCCCTCCGTGCAGAGATTTTCCCCCACTCAATCGTTTCATCCATGTCTGGCAGCTTAGCAATTCTTAGCCTGGGTAAAAATCTGTAAGGCTTTGACAAGGAACACAGACATCAGTGAGAGCGAAAACATTAGAGGCAAATCTTTGGCTTTCAGTGAGTACAAGTACATATGCCACAACATTTGCCTTCCCAAAGTTAAATACAGATCGGTGTGTCTTCTGTGCCTTGCAGTGAGCTTCGTTGACTGAAATATCTTTTTCTAATCCAGCCTTGCTTCAGAGGAAACAGGCAATCAAATTTCTTTACTGTCCTTTTATATGGGTCTTAGCTGCTAATGTCACCAGCAAATAAGAAGAAATGCGCAACTATGAAGAATTAAAATAGTGAATTTAATTCAGCCAGTTCCAACTAAATCAATAAATCCCTGGGGGAAGGAACGGGGAAAAAGAAAAAAAAAAAAACTTGCATGGAAAACACAAAACACAAGTTTTTGTTTGACAGCTGGCAATAACAACCAAGTGAAAAGGTGAATGGAATATTTCTGCCTTTTCTGAAAAACAAAAGGTTCCATACATTATGAAGATCCCTTGTATTTTTTACAAGGTGGATTAATGCTTTTAGGTAAGGACAGCAAAGGTCTACACTCTGATGCAAACAGTAGTTTCAGATGCCCACATTGAAATGTTTTACAGATGTCTGGTTTTCAAAAAGCATTTATGCTTTGTTAAAGAAAAACCCAGGCCTTTTTAAAATGGTTCAAATTAGCCCAGAAACCCAAAGAACCAAAAAAATCTATTACTATTTTGAAAAACATAAGCCCAGCTTTCCCAGCAGTCTTACTTGGGCTTAAGAGAGATGCAATGCAAGCTGAAACAATTCAACGTTAACTCTCTCGCTAGCCAGTGATGGGGGAGCTAGCTGGACAGCCTGGCTGAGTTTTTCTCAGCACTGAAATACTTTTTCCAAACCAATTCCAAAAAAAGGTTTGTTTCTAGGTCAAGACCTCAGTACTAAATTTTAACCACGAGTTGACAGTCAAACTTTAACACAGCCATAAAATGGATTCACAGTAGAAGCTCAGGCATTCTTTTTCTAATTAGAAAACAGTCATTGAGCCTTGTGCATTTAAAGGTGAAAGCTATTTTTGACATAAAAATTAACACGTAGTTCCTCTGTCATCCTTCAGTTGCTGCTGTGGAAGCTGAGTGACCCAAGGATAAGCAGTAAGTATAAACATGGTGAATTAAATAATAGGTAGAAAGGGACTTAGTTTAAGTTTTATTCTGCCTGACAATAATGAGAGGAGATTTATTTTTACACTTACTATTTATCCTAAAAAGCACTGGTTAAAAAGTCCACTTAAGCACTAAGAAAGAGACATCTCAAAGGCATTTACAAATTTGAAGTGCTTTTAGTAGCTGCCTTTTGAAAATATTGTTAAATCTGTTTGTGAGATGGATAAACTAAGTTACCAATAAATCAAGGCAGGTGTTTTCAGGACTCTGCAGTGGAAACGTGGTCCACTTGTCAAGCTCCCATATGGGGAATCCTAGGTAGTAAGATTAAAAAAAAAAAAAAAAAGAGTATTGGATGCTTTTAAAAAACTGGCTGTTCTTTAAATCCACATTTTCCCTCTTTCTTTCTTTGATGGGAATCTAACTCTGGCAGCTTTGAAAATTAACTCCAAGCAGTTTTCAAAATATGATTCAGAGTGACCATTTCTAAAATAAAAGTAAGCAAAGAGTGAGCAGAAATTCGGAGGCTTATCACCACCACTAATGCCACTAACTAATCTCCCAGCAACCCCTTGCCCCTTTATGTAATGTGGGATTGTTACAACTAAAACAGCTTATTGGTTTTTTTTGGTATTTTTCTTTAAACCTCTGTTGGAAAAATGCAAACATTAAATACCTCCTTCTTCTGGCACTCTAAAGAGAAAGTCATTGTAAGAGAGGAGAAATCTTTTGTGAACAATGGCAGATAGAATTTAACTCATACACTAAGAATAACACACATTTTTCTCTCTCATCCACCTTTGACTAAACGAACAAACAAAAAAACCTTGCCAATTTACAACACTTAGGTATAACTCTCTAATGGCAAGACATAAAAGGTCAAATCCCAGATTCCTCCTCACCCCAAACACCCTCTGAAAGTAGTGGGCCTTCCAAATAAAGAAAAAACGGGCCTAAGGTAAACCATTTATCCAGTTTCATGGCAGCTTTGGTAGTTGTGCCGTAATACTTACTTCCTGCTGGCCCACTTCCCCAGAAGTGTCCAGCCAGCACGAAACCAGTCACCCCGCAGGTTCTTGCGCAGAGGATGAGCTTTCATGTCATTGATCTGACTGCTCTGACTTTCCACAGCACAAAACCTTCCGAGGCAAAATTCAACTTTAAAACTTTCAGTCAATGCTAAGCCATTACCCTAATACTGAGCGCTTATGGAAACTTAAGAAGAAAAAAATAAAAACCCTATTGAACTACTTGCAATTGGAGACCTGAATGGGCTTGATATAAAGCCCACTCAAATCAACAGAAGCAATATGCTTCCCTGGATGTTGGACTAGATCCAGCTTAAAAGTTTCCAAGAAATAAACTAGGCTAAGCGTATCAGCTGCACAGAAACTCACTCGGTGTAACAGAAGCATCTGTTCTTCAGATCTACCATTTTCTTATAGCCTTCATTTCCCAGTGCTGAAGTGACACAAGTTGCCAAATAAATCACCCGTTGCTGTTGTGTAACTATACGTCACTTCCCGACAGCAGCTGGCCTCACTGCCTTCTTGGACTGCAGATGAACCATTGATTATAAGGTAGCATGCATGCTGTATAAACTACTTGACCAGGTAGCTTTCGTTTGTCAGAAAACAGCTTAATGTATTTCATATGATGGCATTACAAGTGAAATTAATGTCTGCATTGAGACAGCTAAGGAGCACACCTCAGAACCGTTTATGCACAGTTACAAAGCAAATGTTTACCCAAGTACAAATGAAACAGGTTGACAATTAGCTAATGTAGCTTTGTGGACATAAACCGGGTACATTCGAGCAGAACCAACATAAAATAAAAAGGAAACAGCTCTTTTCCTATCCCATGCTAAGAGCACCATGGTTAGTGGTTTGGGAAGTCTCTGTCACATTGAAAAATTTCCGTGCCGGTGTTTAGTGTGTTTATTCTACTGCCACTCTGCTGGGATAAAAATAGCACCAGCACGGCACGCTAGCTGTACGAAGGATCCACTGTCAATACTACAGTAATTGACAACATACAATTAAGTCTCACACCTGTTTATTGTAAGTAATTCATAGATAACCACTTCTAGTACACATTTTCACATTGGCTTTTAATGCTCTTGTTTTTTAAGCTCAGGGACACCCAAACTTCATCTAAGGGTCATCTCTGCAGTTTACCCAGATCCAGAATGCTATACCTACTATGTAAAACTGGTGCAAGTTGGTATCATTGCTGTGGGTAACAGAGATGGCTTGGAAACTACACATCCCAACATGCAACGCCCCACCAGCATGGGCTGCTCTACGCTAAGGGAGGAAGATTTTTTTGCTGGGGTGCATTCAACTCACATGCCTCGTTTTGGCTGTATCAGCCTAAGTCATGCAGCTGTCTGCACGCAATGCTCTACACAGTGCAAAAACGAAGACCTCTATACATCTGGAGTAAGAACAGTGGTAACAAAGTCATAGCTACATATTCTTCTCTACATTTTTGTTTATTGAGACAAACTAATTAAAAGGCACAAACATAGGGCATATGTTTACATGGACATTATAACAAACATATACATTAAAAGTGTAGGAATGTGTTTCCTTTCTGCTAAACAGAAAGTTCCTAAGCTTTTATATATACAAAAGTTGTACAATTTGATGTCCTAAAGTACAAAAGATCATTTATAAAATTATTTTACACTAAGCTCTATTTTTTTTGTTTGTTTTTGTTGACTATGTAGTCCAAGCCCCTAGAACAGTTTCACGTAATGATACAGATACCTGTCACCTGACCCAGAAGTCTGGCAATCACTGCTTGTACTGACACGGCAGGGTAGAAACGGAAGCAGTCCATTTTGACTAGTCAGTCCTGCTAGCACTCTGTGAAAATGCGCACACGCTAATCTCCATAGCTTTCAGCTTCATTAAAATAAAAGCATCTCAACTGTAATTTTTTTTTAATGTAGAGTCTTGGTTTTAGGGTGTTTTTTTTTTTTTTAAAACGAAGTTTTAAAAACGTGAATATGTGACATGATAGTCTAAAAAGTATATCTGTTTCCCTAGATTTTGCTTTCTACGTTATGTACAGATAAACAGGTTAAGAAATAAAAAGCACATGTAGCTTAAACATGTGTGACCATTTGTGGAGAAGTTCTGGGCTGGATAGCTCAAACCATCATCCCAGAACTCCCACAAATTGATAGAAATGTGTTAACACAATAGAAGAATAACGTAAAAATGATGATGTTTGCAAATATTTACAAAGTTGAACAGATTTGCACAACACTTGATTAAGAAATAGGGGAGAAATTAAAAGACGCTCTCTGCTTGTCCTGAAGGGGCATCCTACCTAGTTAGTGGTTAGAATAAAAACTGTATACAATTTAATATAAGACAAAACTTCTAGTGAACAACTAACACGTCTGTCCCCTGCTGTAACGCCAGCAGGTTCTGACTGGGAGGCAGAGGGCATAAAAATCATACCCAGTGCCTCCAGAATCTTCCAGCTTAAAGCAGTATTTCTTAAGTTTCAAAGCACTCCTTTTGCTCCTAGGTAAGAGTCCCATAGGGGTCTGACTGTTCAGAGACCATGTTTACATACATTTCGACTCCTCTTCTGTCAGCCATGGCTGTTTATCACCAAACAATAACAGTTTTTTTTTTAAAAAATGTTGACTACAATGCTATATTCCCTTAGGGTAATATGTTGGGTAATATTTACATCTCCAAATATCAGGTCACAATCCCTATTATATGTTGAAGTTAGAATGATAAGTTATCATATGCTTTGCATATCAGAGCTGGTATCACCTTTCCCATAGGGAATGCTGCCTGAAATTATCATATTCCCAAAGGTAAAATGCATATTTAATCCAAAATGCATTTTTAAATGACAACATTGTAATGCATTTACTCATTAAAAAAAAACAAAAACAAAACCAAAAAAAAAAAAAAAAACCATCAACACAGACGAAAATTCTACACTAGCCCAGAAACAGTGGACTTAACAACTGGCAAGTTAAAATCAGCCATCCACCCTGTTAAAGATACCGAGGGGTCTTTGCTAGTGTTTAGATTAAAATAATTTTCTAAGTTATTTAGGGGATAAAACATAAAACTGGTTTTTAATGACTTTCTTAAGAAAAAAAAAAAAAGCCCTCTGGCAAATAAGTATCTGCTCTAATTCAGCATCAGTCAGCTAAAAGGTAAAACTTACTTTAAATGAAGTGCTCCAGTGAAACCCGAGGTTGAACCATGTGAGCCAAATCAACAGGGGAAGATGCTACTATGGTCTCTGATGGTGCATGTTGCCCCCAGTGTCTTAGTCTGAATTTATTATTAACTAAAAAAACAATAAAACAAACAAACAAAACAAAACAAACAAAAAAAAAACAAAAAACAAACCCCAGAAAAAGAACTGCTGGTAAGGATTCCGTTTTAATCCTTTTTAATACTGTTTAGAAATTCTTTACCAGGGAGGAGACGTGGGCAAGGCCTGGGGCAGGAAAGGCATGCTCTCTACTGGTCTCATTGCTATATTTAACGGACCAGCTAACGTCATTGGTGTGGGGAGGTTCATAGGAGATGTTATAGTGACTGGGTGCGCTATATTCACTGGAGCGGTTACTGGGGTAGGTAAATTGACTGGTGTGGTGAGCGTTAATGGAGATGTCATGGATAACGGACTTGTTATAGTTACAGGATGCCCTAGGTTCATCGGACTGGATATATTAACTGCACTTGATACATTTACTGGACTTCTCATGCTCATTGCAGCTGCCACTGTGACTGGGTTTGTGATAGTCCCAGAAGCCACAGAGGACGTTATATTGAATGGAGTAGTAAGAGTCACAGGCGTAGTAGCAGCAGTGGAGGTTTGGCACAAGTTAGCAGCTTCTAAAAATGAGACATAAAAAGACAAAAAGTTTTTAACACATAAAAAACCATGGACAAGATTTAAAAAAAAAAACAAAACAAAAATCAAACAAGTACAGATACAAATTCTGGAATCATTTTCTTTAGGAATTATTAGTAAGTTAAAACTGTTAACATTGTATAGCCTACAAGAAATATAAACTCTCATGCAGGTCATTTGAATTCAATATTTTTTCCTGGGAAGTCAAGCGAGGTTGTCTTATAAAGAGGGTTTCGATGTTCATAAAAACAGTATTGTACAATCAAAAAAATCCTCCCAAGAGGAACATTATAAATAGAGGAGAGAGTGTACATACCGAATGGTACGTACTCTATAGCCTTCTCAAAGGTGAACTGACATTCTGTGAAGGTTTTAAAAAGTCATTATTAGGGACTGATAAGCAAAGCTCGTTTCAATATTTACCTGCTTATTTCAGTCTTAATTATTTCTACTAAGTTGTTCCACTGATCACAGTACTTCTACTTAGCAATTTTCAAGGCTACCCAGTCAGTAGATCTTTCAACCCCCATTATCTCCTCAGCTTTCACATAAGCTACAGTTCCACACCAAGGCTTGGTTTGGTTTGGTTTACTTTGTTTTGCAGTAAGCAGGAATTAAGTGCCGAACAAGGAAGACCCAGGAGGCCAGTGCCCGGCCCTGGTCCCGGTGGGGTCTAGCAGGGCTGGGCACTGGTGGAGCGGGCACCGGCGGTCCGGGACGCGGCGGAGGGATCACTAGGCATCAGCACCACCTGCCGGCTACCCATACTAGAAGGCTCCAAAAACAGAAGCGGGCTGGTGGACGTGGGTAAAGGAAAGGGATGACTGCTAGAGAAACCGACAAAAATATATTCTAGATCAACATTACGGCACTTCTAAGTCGTGTCTTATTCCACATTTGTAGGGTAGGACACCAAGCTCAGTCTACACCCACGTTTCAGGAGGTAAGCCAGGAGCAAAGAGTCCACTCTTGCCACTCGGGCAATACAAATGTACCAAGACAGAGTTAACTTTGAAAGCAACATTAGCCCCATTCAAGGGTTACTGTTGGTTCTTCAAAGTCCATATCTAGGAGGGGTGGGAGGGAAAGGAAAGAGTAAAAAAAAAAAAAAATTGTGAAAATAAATAGCATTAGACTAAAAAAGTCCCATATAATGTTGTAAAGCCAAAACAACAGGTGGCACTAGCACAGGAGAACCAGCATGAAAAGAGTAGCACATAGGCATGACACTGACTGGTCTAGCTTCACCTTCCAAGCACAGTAACACACAAAGAAACACCCCACCCCATGCGCCTTCCCCAGTTCAGTTAAGTTAAACTAATATCACCAATTTGACAACACTTTTCCCCACCCACCTCCCTCACCCACCATTCTGTCCAAACCCACTGTTTTTGCTAAAGTATATTCAATAATCTCAATAAAAGAGGAAAGGGAGAAGAAACAAGACATAGGAAGGAATAGGCAGAAAAAAAGTTACACAGAAATTTTCTAAATCTGACACCCATTTGCTTTATCCATTTAGTGGCCTAATCATATTTAATGTCTGTTATTACTACATTTTAACATGAATAAGCTGTATCTAAACTGTCAAATCACAGAATTCAATTGGAATAACAATCAAGGAGAAAGGAGCTAGCAGCCTAATACACAAATAAAACCTATAAAAGACAAAAGAGTGAAGAAACTGAAAAGAAGTTCAGGAGAAAAAGAAAAAAAGGTGAGTTGAGAACATTTATTACCAAAAACAGCTAGTGAAATCAGCAAGTGGTCACTAAGAATTTCTTCTAAAACATGTAATCCGCAAGAGACACATGATAGGCATTAGAAATCAAACTGTTACAAAAAGAATAAGCTAGCAGTAGCGGGAAGCTTTAAACTACTACACCCCAAACAAGACACTAAACCGAAGCAATCTATTCTTTACAAAACTGACACATTGACCAACAAAAGGAAGCTATTCAACTTCAGTTATGGTAGGATAGGCATATGTAAGCTGTGTACTAGCAGTAATGAAAAGCACTATCACTTATTAGTTAACTTTGTAATAAAAAAAAGAGATGGAAGAGTAAGTTCTATGAGTTTCAGAAAACTTCATGCAAAATCATTTAAGTCATGGGTAAAGTGAATGGAATAAACTGGGAGAGAAAAGAGAAGGGAAACAGATGCACATGCAAGCCGATGATGATGCAAAGACGGGGTGTTGTATGTGTGTATATATATACATATAAATATATATATGCACACAAGTTAACAACTCCCAAGTATGCATAAACACAGCTCAAAACCACATGCAAGTCAAAAAAAACACACTCTTGCCTTGGAGCAGATACAAACATCCCTTTATAATTGATGACTGCTACATACACATTTAAGCACAGAGACCAACGGGAAGTAAGTAATAAACAGTTCATTTAACAGCTTAATTTTGGTAATATTATCCTCCTCCTAGTTTTTAGCTATTACTTCTAGCACCGAGACTGAAATTTTCATGTAACACATCCCTTTCTGATATCTTAAACTCCCTATATAACTGTAAACTCAATTATCCTATAAAACCAAGACCGTAAGTATTGTTTTGTTTTACCTTTCTTCCTTGCTTTGACGGCCTCTTCCCATAATCTCAAGGTCTCTACCTGCTTTCCAGGCCAACTTGTTACATGCTGCTGCTGCTGCTGCTGCTGCTGCTGCTGCTGTTGTTGTTGCTGCTGCTGCTGTTGTTGCTGTTGCTGCTGCTGTTGTTGCTGTTGCTGCTGCTGTTGCTGCTGCTGCTGCTTCTGATTGCTGCTCTCTTCACTCATGCATGCTATGCCAATTAAGTAAGAACACAAATTCACCTTGAAAAGTTACTGTTTTCTGCTGAGATGACAAAGGCTTCTTCCGAAGAGAGTGTGGAATCTCGCAGGATTCCAAGAGCAAAAATCACAGAGGTGTTTAAAACCATATAATTAATTCTGTGTTTTATAAAACTACTTTTCCAAGGTTTAAAAAACAAAATGCAAAGCAGGAACATCTGGTTTCTCTGCCAAAAATGAACCTCCTTTCTCATTATTTTATCTGTATTTTAGGAAGACTGAAATAAAAGACTACAGTGAGTCTCTAGAACTCAAGCCAATTAGCCAATTCCATTTTTTTAAACCTCAGCTCCACTTTTTTCTTTTTTGTTTGTTAAAAGGCCTTTTTACTTCTTATTCCAAGTATGACTTAAAGTTTTCAGTTTACCTTTACATCACAGAACAGCATGTTACTACCCTCTGGCTACATTACAGCTCGTCATTTCCACCTCTACCAACTGCTGTAAATGCTTCATATGAACTGGCTTAGCACCACTGAACTGGCTTGTGAAGCCAGAGCTGAAACCCTATACCTTGAAAAATATTTCACATCCAAATTTCATATTAAGCTCAACAATCAGGCATTTTAGACAGTCCCGGTAGCACAGCCTAGCAGCAAACCAATTGCGCATATGCCAATTTCTTGAGCTAAAGAAGATCCTGTTATCAAATATCTATTTTTAATAGGTGTGAATACCCAGTGATGGGTATGTTCTTGCATTTTAACGTAATCAAAGGCAATTCCCTTTGCAAACACATTGTTATTAGAAATGTTTTTAAAACGTTCACCTACTTTTATTGATGCCTTGTTTACAGGTATTACAGTTGATACTTTGGCTCTGCCCGTGTGTCTTTAAGTGGCTGGTGATATATGCTGCACTCAGAAGTTTACCACAGATATTACACGATACCTTTCCTTCATGGCGCACCATGTGTGTCCGCAGTCTGTCTTTGGTGGCAAAGGCAGCAGTGCACGTCTGTACGAAGGACAACAATTATACTTGAAGTGCAGACAGTACCATTACAGTATGAATTGCATGCCCATTGTAAGCCTATTTTACTTTCTAGGGGCAAATGATATCTTAGGCATACTGACAACCTGAAGTTTTACTTATATTTATAGAGAAACCAAAATCAAGCTGTTGAACAGAGACTGAAAACTACCTAGCTGCTTAATGGAAGTTGGCTTATGAGACAACTAGGACAAAAATCATACTCTATACTACTTGAGTGGTCTTAAAATATGGGTTGCCTTACCTACCAAAGCAAGAGGTAGATTATAAAAAAAACAACTACAACAGGTAAAATTGCTATCTGATACAATTTTACCATACGAATCTGAACTTGGTATCTTAAATTGCTCAATTATTTCTGTCTCTATCCAAATCAGAATAGGGAAACAAAACCTTTTCCTAATGCCATTCTTTTGACACAAAACCTTCATTTAATACGATGAGTCACTAAAACACAGGTTGGAACATGAATATATATTCCAAGCAAAACAGTTAATTGTTCAAGGGCAGTCAAGTTACTTCTCTTATACTAAGCCATCAACTTACAACAACTTGCGTTCATGTGCCAGCAAAACAATGGATCCCGAATCAACTATTCCGATCCATTTTTAATGGATATACTGAGAAACACATTGCACACATTACTGCAGTAACCAGCACTGAGCTGAGGGCACTGTTACAATCCTACTGCTAAGTTAAGCATATCAAAAAACAGCGTAACTACGTTGTTCTCCAAGAAAGCAAAAAGCCTCTCATCTTCCTAAAGGCGTAGCCACTGCATCCTTTTAAACGGCCTCTACACCTACATCAGCACCACGGCACAGCTGGTAAGTAATGCAGATGAGACTTTATTCCTAAACTTGCATTCCACAGAAAAGTCCAGGAGCAAATACGGTTCTGGAAAGATTATTCCCCTGAGATTCTAACTACACAATGATGCATTGTTCTTAATAAATCATTTTAGCCCTTACTTGGCATTTGAAGGGTCTCTCTGTTGAGTGAACATGTTTAACGTGACAGCTTAAATGATCAGGCCTGCAAAAAAGAGAGGAACAGAAAAGAAAATGCATACTGTTACAAACACATAGCAATGACACCTTGGCTAACAGTGCTGGACCTGATGACCCTTTGCAGCCCACATCCCTCTGCATGGCACGAATAGCTACGTTCCCTTTGTCTACACGGTGACTTTTAGCTAGATAACACATACGAGACCCAACCTGCAGTTTGAAACTTAACTGTGTTCTTATACACCTGGAAATGGTACATTTGGCTGCACCTTGTGTAAAGATGACAGATCAACAGCTCTAGAGGTTGAAGTTTTCTCTGTTGCAAGCACAGCCAGCAGCAATGCAAGCTTCCCTGCAGTGCTCTGTCAGTACGCCTCAACCTTGCTAAGAGACAAGGAGACAGCTTGCCTGTCATGCCCCACTCGGTCACTGACCTCTTCAAAGGCCGGCAAAGGGGCTCTGCGATCACCACCAGTGACACAGACACGTGTCGTGAGGTCGTGAAACTGTTTCAAAACATTGTCATCAAAAGAGAGACCACTCTCGCTCACTGCCCATCTGGCTCAGACTGAGACCCACGCCCTAGAGGTAAACAAGGCTCTTTATCCCCTCACCAATCTTCTAAGATGTCTGCTTCTCCTAGCCCCTTGCTAAGATAGCTTAACCCTTCTTGGTTATGAAAAGCCAATACTTGAGCTCGCCTGGGATTTTCTACATGGTACCTCGAGAAGCCTTTTCCACAAACACCACAGGTGTACGGTTTCGTGATGCCACCTTCGTGAGACCTCACGTGGTAGGTCATGCGATCCTTTCTCTTGAAGCGCTGATTGCAAATTGGACATTCGAAGGGTTTTTCATCTGAGTGGGACAGCTTGTGCCGGTTGAGGTGGTACACATCCCTGAAGGCCTTTCCGCACATCTCACAAGCGTGGTTCTTCTTAACGGGCTTGCTGGGCTTCTTCACTGTCTGAGTCACTGACATAGCCGTGGCACCGGCACTACTGCTGGGGTTGGTGGCGGAGGAAGACGTAGTGACTGTGGACAGGATGCCTGCGATGGTCGAAACCAATGAACTTCGGCTGTTGTCACCAGCGATGGTCGAGATAAGGGGCACCATTGTGGTGGGAGTTTTCTTTGGCCGTGACACTAACTTTACCCCCGTGTGGCAGGACTCGTGACGCCTCAAATGGTAGCTGTCCCTGAAAGCTTTGCTGCAGTAAGTGCACACAAAGGAGGTTTTAGGTTTTTCCTTTTTAATCCCAACAATAGCATCCTTTAATGTTTCTGGTGCAGGCTGAGGTTTCTGCGTTATTGGTAAGGGCAGAATCGGCTTCTGATCGGGTGGCTCAACAGCAGAGCTCAGGAGCGGCAACAAACTGTTCTGTGCTGCCTGCTGTTGGTGATGTGAGGCTTCGTGTGCCTAAAACCAAACATTCACACTTAAATTCCACGGATGGGTGCTCACTTTGACACGGTGAGAACATTTACAAACTACAGGAAAGCAAATTCTAGATCAAAAGTCACTGAAGTAACAACTGGAAAAGGTTACATAATTTTCTTTTTGAACAGGATAAGCCACTCGCGCTTTAAATGCACACACTGCACAGATTCGGTGGTAAGTGTAGCGAGGCACACACGGTAACAATCGAATAATTATTAAGTTTCCGGAGGGCAACATTTCTTATGGAAAACAACTAGGCGCTTGTCAGATCTTTTACTAACATATCGTTTGATCTTTACATAACAGATAACTCATTTTACTAACGATCATATCAGGTGCCACAGTAGGACTATCTTTGGAGCTTATGAATGTACTGATGGGAGTTGCAAAATAACGCCCCACCTTTAAACTTAAACCGAGCTTACTGCACGTCGGGGATTAAGCTGCAGCCGCCGAGAGCCGGGATGCGATAAGCCACCTTATTTAAACACCGTGTTCATACCAGTGTGTTAGCACTGAAACCAAAGCAACTCGAATCGGGAGCTGTCTAAAGCTGCATTTCTATACTTAGCAGGCTCCTGCCGCACTTGTACACTGACCACTGTGCTCTCTGCGTCTGAGAACTAAGAAGAACATTCCTCTCTTCATCAGCAGCTGCTTTGTGATAGGAGGAGAAGCTAATCAATTAGCACTGGGAGACAACCAGATTCCAGCGAACACGGGGACGGGAAGAGCTCAAAGCTGCTTTAAAACAGCCAGTGCCAAATGACTGGGAGCTACAGAAGCGGTGGGAGAAGCTATGGGGAAAAGGCAGAGGGAGACCCCCATTAGCGCACCACGGCAAACGCCCCTCGGCCGAGCTGCAGCCTCCGCTGCTACAGCCAGATGGGCATTAAGCGCTGTTTATTCTAAGACAGAAAACACTGTTATTAAAGCTCATCCAGTTAGACCAGGACAAAACCCTAGCAGATACAAATTTGAAGCGGTTTAGAAACCACACAGACCAATTCAGCCTAATGGAGCATTAAAATAAATCACTCTAGCACCTTAAGCACATCTGTATTCAAGATGTGCCTCAGCCTCATCAGAGCAGTTTTAAATCAGTCTAGCTATTAATGGAGCGCGCCAGGTCTGAAGCCGAGTTTGGGGAAACTCGCGTTCCCATCAGATCAGCACCGCAGCCATCCAGGACTTCTTCCCTACGGCTTCCTTCACAAAGTGACACGTGCTTCGCTTCACGACTCGAGGCTGTGAGAGCTGAATAACACACCGGGCCTGCTTGCAACCCCCACTGCGTCTACTTTATTTCGGTTGAGGATGGACAGTTTTATGAAGCACGCCCAAGCTAACGCTCTGTGTTAATCAAACACATGGCGTCCTTTCAAGAAGTCAGTACTTCTAGAAGCACACTTTGGGACTTTTCCTCAGTTACATCCTGTCCCTTTGCCTCTCACAATCACGAGCAGCGACTGCAGCGCATCCAGCCGATGGTTTATAAGCCTCAAAGCGCCTCTCCCTTCGCTCCAGGTAGTGGTGTCCTGCTCTCGGCTACTCGTCCACGCCCTGCAGCACTTCAGCTACTCGTTTTTCAGGAGCGCAGTGCCGATGATCTTTGGATAAAAGCCACCGGTGGATACAAACACCAACCCACGTGGGTAGGAATACGTGCTCCATAACACTCCAAGCCTATCTGACAGGAAAATAGTTCACGGGAGAAAGCCTGGATTCAGTATGATAACACCAGACAAAACTTGCTGGAATCGTTAAGACCTAGGACAGTTTGTCCGTTTTTGTCTGCATCTGTGCTGAAGCCCGGGATGCAACAGGTACGCCGAACGCTACCGCACCACGTCTGGCCGCAGCAGCTACCTCAAATAACAGCCTAAGGGGTTGGTTTGCAGAAGCGATTGCTAAAGAGTCAAATGCAGAACTCTCCTGGAGGCTACGCTGCTGAATCAGAGCACGGCACAAGCTTCATCCTCTCCATTAAACTTTTGCCTGACTTGAGTGACAGCTCAGGATTTTCAACCATTTATTTGCCACGTTTTTAAAGAGTGATTGTGACATCTACATCGCATAAAAATGAATAGAATACGTACAAAACACACTGAAAGCACAATATTAAGCAAGTTGTGTACTTGAATACAATTTTAATTTGAAAAAAAAATCTGAAATGTTTTACAGCCAACTTTAAATAAGCATTAAACAATGTTGTTAACTGCATCAGAAGACACTTAAGAGCACCTAAGGATAGCTCCAGAGATACAGTTTCAAAGGCAGAGCTAGCAGATCGGATAATAGGGAGCCCAAATCCTTTGGACAAGGTTCAAACTTGTGCAGTTTATGGATATTTTTAAGTCTTAAAGTATCATCAGCACTTGGAGGTAATGATGCACTTACTCCTACTGAAGGGATACAGACACTGGACAGAGAACAATGTATATTCATAAGGCTACGTGCTATGAAGCCACTGCTTATATAAGCCTGCTTATCGTGGTTCCCAGCTCGCCGGGGTTATTAGCGGTGCTCTCTGACAAACCCTTTCTGCAACACCGGTATTCCTCAGTTTCCGAGGGCTGCCTGCATTAAAGCCTTTTAAAAAAGGATTGGACAGTATTTTTTTTTATTTTTTAACTTGCTGCTCAAGAAGGGAATACAACACCTGCTGCATGCCTCTCGCAAGTCATTTTTATTCAGGCACAGAACACGCTTTTACTTACTGGCATTAATGTCAAGTCAACATTTTTGCCATATTTTGATTGCCTGGGACAGGCTTTCATGCAAAATACCCTCATTCTATCACTAAATCTTTCTTTCCTGGGGGATAGTAAATAAAAAAATCTGCAATTCGTGACCCAGAGTGGTAGGATGTGGCACTGTGAACTTCCAATGCCAGAGGCTAAAAGATTTTTGCACTCAAGCCTTAATGCGAGAGCAACAAATTAGCATGAGTCATATCTTGAATACCCTGTTTGATGGATGATTCCTCCTAACATGAACAGATACAACTTTCACTTTCCGAGCAGATACTAAAAGTGGTTTTCAAAATAGGCGTTTCAGGGACTAACAAGATCCAAACAAGAACTGCTTATTCAACATTGTAATCATTTCTTTAAAAAGATACAATTCATCAACATACCACCTAAACACAATCAAATAACTTTATTTGGAAAGAGCAGTTTACAGTTACATATCCCATTGCTGTAAGACTAAATTGAGACATTGAAACCTTCTCTAAAAACGTTTTGCTAAAAGGTACAGTTTTACACACTGTAAATCAAACCTTCCCTTAGAAATCCTGTCACAGCTGGAAAGTCCATTTAGTAAAACTCCTCAAAGAAAGTATTAGTGTGTATATTCGGTCACTTGAGTTTGTTATTTAACTGATAGCAAGGAGGGGACTGGGGGGGAGGGGGGGTTAAATTCACTTTTTGTTACTCATTTTAACTAATCTGTTGGATTTTGGCTGACATGCTGTTGGTGAGAATGGAAAGAAGAAAAGCTTAAGAGTGGAAAGAAGAAAAGCACTTGACAGCGCTTTCTGCTGGGTGCATTAGGATGCTCGTATCCTAAATCCCTGGTTTTAACAAAATGACTCAAGAAACAATATCCAGTATTTATTACGAGGTCTTAAAGCTTTATTGTTTGGGGGAGGAAAAAATATGAGGAAGATTTCCACGTCACAGTTTTGTGAAGATGCTTTCAAGTTGCACAAAACCAAGCGCGTTAGGAAAGTGAACTGCTGACTCCTAATTAAAAGCAGCAAAACCTACTACTGAATCAAAGCGTGACATCGTAATTTCAAAATACAGCACCCATCAGAAAAATGAAGACGAGCAGCGAGAAGCTGGACACGAACTTGGAAGCATCACTTTGCATTTCTCAAAGAGGCTGCTGCAGCACCCTACCGCCTAAGACCAATTTTCCTCAAAAACGCTCAGCTGTGAGCCGGGCGCAGGAGAGAAGGCGAAATCGCCCCACTCCCCGGACCGAGGAGATTAACTTCCCAGCGGGAAGTTCCCTACGTGCGAATCACAACTGCCCNGCTTTGGGTTTTAATTCCAGCCGGGCAGTGAGTAAGCAAGCGAGCGCGGCTCGGCCCTCGCAAAGAGGATTGTTTTACCTTGAGAAAGGTGATGTGCGCGGCTTTTTTTTTTTTTTTTTTTTTTTGCGCCGCTGCTGCAATTGCATATTTTAACGTTTTCAGGCTAAAAAAAAAGGAGCAGGAGGCATCAAAAAAACAACGCAGCGTGAAGAAGATCCAGGTTTCAGCTTACAAAAGCACGGGGAGGATTTGGGGGTTTGGTACCCTGGATCTTCTTCGGAATTACATAAACAGCGGTGGTTTTAAGTCAGCCTTTTGCAGGCAGAAAGGGGGAAAATTGTGACTCAGTTCGCAAAGGGAGGGGTTGCACGCTCCACCAGCCGCGTTTCTCCCCATTATCGTTAGCGTTTCTCCAGTTTTTACGAAAATCCGGCATGCTCGCGTTCTATTTTAAAAGAAAACAAGCTCCCCCGTCACTCGGGCCCTGAGTCAGGCTGTTTAAAGAGGGATTAATTTATTCTCCCAGACACGGTGTTTGTTCCAGCGGGGTTTTGTTAGAGCCTGGTGGCAGCCTGGGTTTTGTTTTTCTTTTTGGCGGGGGGAGAGAAAAACAAATAAAAATAAAAGCGGATTTGTCTTTTTGGGGCGAAAGGAAAAAGTTAAAAAAAAAATGATAATAATAAATATTGTTCTCTTAAAAAGAAAAAAAAAAAAAGAGAAAAAAAAGGAAAGAAAAAATACCCCAGGGGGACGCGGGCAAGCGCTGCGTGCAAACAGCTCGGAGGACGCGGGCGGAGAGAAAGTAACAGGAGGGAAAGGAGGGAAAAAAGCTGCCGGCGCGGGGCGGCGCGGCGCG
>VXAA01002488.1:816098-831201 GCA_013399115.1 Anseranas semipalmata
GGCCCCGCCACCCCCGCGGCCCGGGGACGCTCCGCGGGCGGCGGGGCCGTGCCAGCAGGGTCCCGCTCCCGCCCAAGCCTCGCTGTTGTGCCGCTGCCTCTCTCCGGAGGGTGTTTTGTTTCCCCCCCTTGTTCCGTACCAATTTGCTTCTGGAGATGAACCGCACCGCCCGCTCTCGCTGCCCTTCGCGGAGCTGCTCGGTGCCGCCGTTGTGCCTGAAACGCGGCCGCGCACCCGTCCTGGCAGCGCAGCTCTGATGTCCAGGGTGGCTCCGCGGCCCCACCTTCCCCGACACGCTTTCTTACAAACGCCCAAGTAGCAAACTTACTGCGTTTGTTTGTATCCGAGGCATCTTTAATGCAGCACCTGAATGCAAATCAAAGCCACAAACAATTAAGCATATACTTACCGTTAATTACGTGTTTACACACATCAAGCACATCCCTGAGAGGCAGCAGGATCAGGGCCCGAGCCATGCCTTGAGCTCCGCGCACAGGGAGGCTCCTCGCTGCTCCCTGCTGTGGGGACGGCGTGGGACGCTTGCTGGGTGCAGAGGGCACCGGTGCCACCACCTCGGGTGGCCTCTGTAAGGCAGTGTCTGGCTTGTCCTCAGTAATCACAGGAAGCACACGAGTACTGCTGGCTAAATAGCGCAACATGATGGATTTTTTTAAAGCTAGACCTCTGGTCATAGAAAAGGGCTGGCTTTGGAAACTGGGGAGATGAGAACAGGCTTACAGGACTTTTTTTTTTTTTTCCTCTGGCTCCACTCAATCCTCTTTCCTCAGGCCCAGCGCCGTGCCGAGCCGCACTGCCAGGCTCAGACCTTGGCCACTGCAGTGCCCACTGCACCCGGAAGAAAAGGCAGGTTGGGCGCGTGAAGAAATACAGACTTGTCACCAGTGGCTTCTGCAGAGCTTGACCTCAGTAAACGGGGCTAAATATGGTTCACATCAATGAAGTTTCCCATACTACTTCCTCCCTCACCGGAGACATGGGTGCTTTTTCTTTCTTTCTGCTGAGTATTACATTATTTGTAATGCAAAGGACAGTCCCCAAGCACCAACCCTACGGGACAGCTGGATTTCGCTGCCGTGGTGGGGCAGTGGAGACATGCTGGGACGGACAGGCCACCAGCAGGGGACTTGTCAGGAATCCCAATCTGCTGTCTCCTGGCCATGAATTTGTGCAGTCTTGGGCAAGTTACCTGGCTCTGCGGCGTGCTGTTCTGCTGCCCTCTCTGAGCGTTTCTTCACTTACCAAGACCGTTGCAAAACAGGAGTTGTTCTGTTAATAGTCATGCTTGCAGTTGTTTCACTCATCTTAGGGTATCTTCAAGTTTTTTCCTTAAAACCCCAGCACCAGAGTTGAGTGATAATAAATCTGTTTGCAAATAGAAAACATTTTTGTAGACCTCTGCCATGATGCATCCAGTGGACAGTGCTGGGAACATGCAAAATAATGTAATTGGGCTGCAGAAGCCCTGAGCTGAGACAAACAAACACACAAACAAAAGACTTGAAGGGCTTTGCCAGTGCCGTGCATCACCCGCTCTCAGCCCTGCACATTCACGCCTGCCTTGCTCGCCTGCGGCTGGTCTTGTGAGAGCGTTCATGCTGCCCAGCAAGGAGAAACTCTGCCCAAGCGCGGCGTAGCAGGGCAGCAGGTCACACCTCCTCCACCGCACCTGCCACTGCCAAGAGTTTCCCTCCTCTGCTTTTTCTTCTATGCCCCGCAATGCTTCCCGGCAGTGAGGACTGCAGAAAGCCAAGAGAGAAACCCCGCATTTACAGAGAGGGGGAAATTATTGCTGCTTGTGGTTATTTTTCTCCTGGTCGGTCAGTTATTTTTGTTAACACTTTTATTAATAAGACTTGCGAGAGTTCTCTTTGTTAAGGGCTCAAGCTCACTTCAATTAAGGGCTAAGAAAACCACCCAAGCATATCACTGAGTCATCGAAGAAATCCTGATGAGCACGTAGGAGGCTAAACTTGACATTCTTCTTGTTTTTACAATTAAAGAACCAAGAGGGCATAAAGCACCTTTCAGGAACAAAAATGAGGAGGACATTCAGCACTTTATTACTAAATTGTAAGAGAGGGAAACAGAGAGTGGGAGCACTTGTCCCTCTCGGATGAGCACGGCTGAGCCCTCTTGGTGGGAGGACGAGCAGCAGCCCAGGCCCCTCGCACCCCCGAGACATCCCGGAACCGAGAAGCAATTGCAGAGACAGGCTGCCTTTGGAGCAGAGCGAGTCCAAGTGCTGCAGATAACCCCTGAGGGGAGAACGAACTTGTAGGAGCTGTATTTATAAAGGGCAAGTCTATGCCAAACCTGACGAACTTTCTTTTACCCAGAATTATAACTGGAAATATAAAAAGCCACAGTGTTTGAAAACACATATTTACATTTTATGTGCCCCGAAGCACAATAAACAAAGGTTAGATTTGTAAACTCTCCATCTTAATTAAAGCTGCACTGCTTTGGACAAACCCACATAACAGGTGACTTGAAGTGTTATGTTGTTTAATTTATACCTTCCAGCTGCCTTAGTCATCGAGCTGGGACAGTGATAACATCAGCAGCCACCGTGCTGCCACTCAGGTACTCGCAGTAAACGTGCAAAGGGAATTTCTAGGGCAATGGGAACCGTGTGGCCCACTTACCACCATCCCGAGACAGCTCTTTCCTGCCTTTCAGAACAAAAATCTTCCCCTTTTCTTCCTTAGCGCTTCCCGCATGGCAGGGAAGGATGAGAACATTGCCCCCAGCCACCGGGGTCCCTGCCTCCCATGCCCATGCTGGGCTCGCGCCAGCAGCGATGCCCAGTGCCGTGCTGCCAAAACCTGCCTGCAGCCCCGGTGCCGCTGTCCCCGTGGGAGCAGGAGCAGGAGCAGGACCAGACCCCCTGCCACCGAGCACACCTGTCCCCAGCGGCGCCAGCCTCTGGAAGAAGAAATAATCACAGTTAATTTACCAAACCCACCTTTCGCCTCCACACATACAGAGAGGAGCTGCTTCCTGCACCGTGGTCAGCCACGAAACAGTTAACGAAGCGCCTATTTGCACGGGCGCCATTAGCTGTCCTGCCTGCGCAGGGACAGCAGGGCAGCGGGATGCAGCTCCCTCTGCTCGAGCCCGGCAGCCCGGGCAGGACTGGCTGAACGCTGGCGATTTCGTCCCATTCCCTTTGCAGCAGCACCCTGTGCGTTAGGGCTCGCAGTGGGACGCGAGTGATCGAACTGCAGTTTGCATTTCTGCTCTCCGCGCGTCTCGCACATTTCTAAGTGTATGGGTGCGGATCCGCGGGGCGAGGGGCTGACACGCAGCAGGCAGGAAGAGCCTTGCCCCGTGCGGTCCCGCACAGTTCTTGTCCAGGCACTTTGAGGAGGCAGCGCTTTGCCCAGACCGTGCCTGCTTGCTGACACACAGCGCTCTGATTCCATTTCGTGAGCATGTGCTCAAATTGCTAAGAATAGAAAATGTTGTCAAATATTTCAGCTTTAGAGAAGCCCCTGTCTGTTTATGCTCTGCTCCCAGAGCGACGCAGCGTGCTTTGAATTTCACAGCTTCATGGGGCTGAAGAGCCCTCAAGTGTGTAAATAAGCAGAGATGGTGTTACTGAGACTGTGCTCGCCGTGGGCAGTTTCTCTTTTGCTGCTTTCCTAACTTCGTATCTTCTCTATTTTCTCTCTGTACAGCCTCAACTTCCCTTTCAAACTCATCCAGGAAGCTAAAAAGAGACAGTAAAACGTGAAGTTGGGAAACACGCATTGAAGCAGAGTGCACACCCGCGGCAAGGCAGCTGCAGGGGCACAGGAGCAGGGAGTGCTGCAGGGACTGTGCGACACCGAGGGGCACGGACGGGGTGGCTGGAGGGCAGGGGCTGTGGGTGGGACAGCATCCCTGGCAGGGCGATTGTCCTGTGCCGAGGCATGGCACTGGGAGATCTGGCATCCCCCAAGGAGCGCCCCACTGCATCCTCTCTGCCAGAGCCATCCTGACCCAGAGCAAAGCCCCGGGGAAGCTTCTGGGGCAGGCGACCTGCTTCCAGGCAGGGAAAGCTCTCGAGAGACGGCTGCCACGGCCATGGACCACGACAGCCTGCTGCCATTGCCCTGCGCGGCTCCCACCGCGTCCCGTGCCCAGGGGAAGCACTGGTGCTGGCAATCCCTGGCCCCAGGTCTCGGCAGGAGCTGCTGCTGCTGCCGGCTCTGCGCAGAGCATCCTCCACGCCTGGTAATTAGCGCATCTGAAAGATCACTCCACTTTTCAAAAGAGGAAAATAGGATGCAGGAAATTACCAGCCAGCTTGGCTGAATCACTGCAGAAAGGCATTATGGCAATCAATGGAGAAGCAGCGAGAAGCTACTCAAAGGGAAGGAGCTTCATTAACAGGCCGCAGCAGGGATTTCGGAGCACTCCTTGACTCTATGCTTTCATGTTTTCAGCACCAAACTTCGAGGTGCACAGCAGCAACGCAGGGAGAGAAGCTGGGGAGAAGTAGGCGTGCTGCTGGGGCAGTGGTGAGGGAGGGCCGTGGGGCCTTGGGGCCTGTCCCAGCTGCGGGGTCACCCCACTGCCTCCCCTGAGGCACGGGGCAGGGCACAAGCACCCTGCAAACCGAGGCATCAGCTGCCCCCCTGCACCTGCCCAGCCAGGGCTCCCTGAGAGCCGGGCAATGCCTGTGCACGGCGCCAGGCACAAAAGGCTGCCTTGAGTGAAGCCCCTGGCTCCTACAGCTACGTGCATCCCGTCCCCATTGCAGCAGCACACGAGCGGCCGTCAGGTCTGGCCCGTGCCGAGCAGCCCTCCATCAATCGCTCCCATCTCTGCAATTCAACCAGACTAAGTCCCTGCTGCATCTTTACGGACCCACGCTAACGCAGCCCGGTGCATTCCTCACACGGCAGCTGGGTGCTTTCGCCCTGCGTGCAGAATCGCCCCGGGGCCGGCTCTGTCCCTGCCCGTGGCCGAGGAGCAGCACGGCTATGTTTAGCCTGGCCGCGCACGGGAAGCGGCGTTATCTCGTCCCACCTCCTTGTCCTCAGCTGTGCACACGCTAATCTCTGCTTGGCACCTTGAGCTCCGGAGCTGCCCCGCGCTGTGAGACCGAGTGTCCTTTTATTATTATTTTGGTTATCTCCGTCACAACTTTTTCCCACCGAGCAGCTGCTGTCATCTGTTGCGCAGGCGGCTCATCCCGGCACCGGGCCGGAAGCACTGCTGTCCCCGCTGCTCGCCACAACCACACTGGGCACAGGGACGTGTGGCCGGCTGCTGGCTTCTCTGTCATCCTCGGGCACATGCAAAATGCCTGCAGGTGCCCCAAACACAGGGCTGCTCGTTGTGGCACATGGGGTGCACACCTGGGGAACGCCGCGGGGCAGCCGGCGGCACGGTGCCAGCAGTGGCACAGCACTGGTGCTGAGCAGTGCTAACCACCCGTGCCCAACACCAGACCTGTTGTCGTTCCTCAGTTCTGTGCACATATGTGATGAACACAAAGCCAGAATTCTTTGTTTCCTGCATCTCAGAGACCTCCTGGGGCACACACCGACCCCTGGCAGACCGTGCCGGTTTGCAGCACCCTGCCTGCACTGGCCTCCGCACTTTGTCCATTGCAAGAGCTGCTTTCCAGCTTTGCATTGGATTTGAAAACTTCAAGAGACAGAGAGCGTAGCAATTACTTAGCAGCATGCTCCTCTGGTTAATCACCAGCGACCATTTTTAGTAATAATTCCTGAGGGACCGAGGACTGCGCAGAAACATCCACTTCTGCCTCGTTCCCCTTCCTGCCATCTGCCCCAGCTCCTCCGGCGCGAGGGACACGCGGCAGCAGGCACATCAGCTCGGCGCATTTAGGGAAAAACACGGCCACTGAGAGCAGCCGAGCCGGCAAGGAAATCCTAGCGCTAATCCCTGATCTTTCACTGGCACACGGCAGAGCTCCGGCGAGCTGGCTGCTTCCCTCCTCCCTGGCCGCAGCTGGAAGCCACGGATAATGCTGCATTACCTTCCCCGCAGGGCTGCTGCAATTAACAGCGGCGGAAGCACCGAGGTCTCCCAGGCAGGGAGCGGCGGAGCCGCAGCGTCCGCACCCGCCGGTGGCCCTGGTGCTGGGCAGGGCTCCAGCCCCGCGCGTGCCTCCGCGCCCGCGCTGCCCCAGCTTGTTTATTCTTCAGTGTTTGCTTTTCCAGGACCTGTGTGTGTGTGTGTGNTGGATTTCCTCAAAGTAATCAATGCCTGTGCGTTCGCCTGCCCTGCTCAGCTGGGGCGAGCACCCGGCACGTCCGAGCACGAGGCTCTGCCTCGAGGCTCCGCCAGCCGTGTGCCCCCTTCCACATGGGTCAGGGAAACGGCCACGTCCCGCAGCACCCATGGAGCATCGCCCATGCCAGGCGGGCTCATGCGCACCCAGGAGGCTGCTGCGTGCAGGCAGAAGCTGGGCGCGGGGCGGCCGTGGCCACCAGCCCAGCGAGCACGGGTGGAGGCTGAGCCTCATAGCACTGCCGGGCATGCAACGTGCAAGGGACGCACCGTGCGTGACCAAACCCAATGTTTCGTTCCCAAAACCCCACGCCACACTCTTCATCGCCCTGTTGCTGCCACTCTGACAGCGGAAAGATTAATGACCAAGCCCCTGCTCAATTATTAATCATAAGGCATTTGGAATTAAAGCCCCATTTGTTGCTGCATAAATGCAGCGTGAAGCACTGGGATGCCGCAGCCCAGCTCAGGCAGCCCAGCGGGCAGAGCGTGGCCCCGCTGGGGAGCACCCACTGTGCTGCGATGCAGACCAAGCATTCAGGGGCGCGTGGATTTGTCCAAGTGGGGAACAGAATTTGGCGATGCCCACTGACCATTGCAGGCACCCAGACGACTCTGGCTCAAACCAGCCGTGGAGCTGTCGGGAAAAGGCCAGCACTGCCTTTGCAGTGCTGCAGATCCACCCCGCAAGTCAGCAGGGGACAATGCCCCCTGTGCCCTCCTTGTGCCGGCACCATGCCACAGCAGTGCCACGCTCCTGCCCCACACATGCCGTTTTCCCACCTGGCGTGGTCTCACCTGGCAGCCTGCGGCTCCTCAACTTGCACTTTAGAGATGCACACGCATGCGGGGAAGGAGAGGCAACGTGGTGAAAGGAGGCAGATTCAAATCAGTGCAAAGCAGTGTAGAGGAAATTTTTCCTAGTGCTGCTACAAGTTTAAAACAGTAACAAAAATCACCAGAAAAACACAGTCCTGCTCTTTGTTAGAAGGAAAACACCCAGAGTTCAGCAAACTGCTGAGTTATTACAGGTTTTTCATTTGTAAATCTCCACTTCCAGAGGCCACGTGTGGCACCCCACGGGTGCTGGAGGCAGTCGGGGTGCTGGCAGCTTCTTGCAGCCTCCAGCTCCTCCTGCAGCAACGCAGCCCCATGCCAGCTCCCAGGCACGCGTCCCTGCGGTCCAGCTCGGCGGGGCGGGTCACGGCACCAGCCTCCCAAAGCGCAACGCCGTTGTGTAAGAAACAGGTACTTTTAAAATGTATTAAACCCGAAGTGAGAAACTTTAGCTGACTCATACAAATACGAAACTCTCTTACGGGATGAATTAAAGCTATTAAAATACAGAGGTAATTACTCATGCGAACAATGCCCTTCTCAACTCTTTAATGATCACACAAATTAGTGCATAAAATTATGTTAATAGCCCCACAACTGTTGCACAGACACTCAGCCCTCCGGTTTGCAGAGGCTGAGCAGCGACCGCCTCGGAACCCAGGACCGAGTCGAGTGAAGCCAACGCGAGCTCCTGCGCCCGTCCCACACTGGCCACGAGTGGCTGCACGGGGTTAACAAAGCTGTGCACGGAGCGAGCTGCACGCAGGAGCTGCACGCAGGGTACGTCAGGCACCGCAGCCTGAGACACTCCCGCCCTTGTGTACACGGGAGAAAGATTTTAGGGAACAGCCTTTGCACCGGGAACTACTTGGAATCCTGACTCAGTTTTCATCAGTTCAGCTTTCTATTTGAAATAGCTTCACCTGCAGTTTAAGACAAACTGTTCTTCCTTGTGCAAGTGCAATCAGGAATATTTTGCAGCAGAGTGGAAGCTGGACTCTCACCAAATCTGTAGCTATTTTTGGCAGATCTAGAAATTATTAGAATTTTCCTGTAAAACTAAAAAAGACCTGCTATCATCAGGAGTAAGAAATCTCGAGCCATGACTAACGCTAATGGATCAATGAATGAGGCTGCTGTTCTAAAGCAGAAGTTTCTGTTCAAAAAAACCAACAAACTAACAACAAACAAAAAAACCCAAACTGTGGTTTCTAGGAGAAACCGCAAGTTTTCTAACCATTTCTATTTCAGTGCTAATGTTAGGTTTATTAAGTACCCCACTATCAGCGTTATGTGCAATTAAAAAGGACGGATTCCCTCCCTCCCCATCTCACTTCCCAAACTGTTTGCACAATGAAGGCAGTATCACGCTCTGCTGTAAGCAGGCAGCTGCAGAGGCCGAGGGCAAAACAGAGGGGCCACACATCCCCAGGGCAAACAATTGCCCTCAGTGTACCAACAAAACAGCAGCTTTGGAATCGCAAGGCCGTCTGAAAAGGCAGATTCCCCATGCACGACACACGGAGAGCTGCTTAAAGCACGGGTCAGAAGCGCGGGACAGCCGGGCGTGCCCAGGGGCCGAGGGACGCGTGCCCACGTCCCCGGGGGAAGCACCACTGCCCGAGAAACCCGCCTGCTTCCACCCCTCCATGGAAAACAAAACAGTTTAGGAGATGGGTTAAAATCCTAAAAAATACATCCTTGGAACAAGTGCTAGCAGAACAGCTAACACACTCTGACTGCCTTCCTTCCAGCATAACCTGTTTCTGCTAATTTATGTAAGACATTAAAATAAACTCGAAGCGAGTTTTGCCCAGCAGCAGTAGCTGCTCAGGAAGGTGACTTGCACGGCCCGTGCCTGGAAGCAAACTCCCCGTGAGAGAAGTTAAGCAGGCGCTGACTCGGGTTAATTTTCACCCACAGCCCGACACAGACGCGGCGCCCGGGGCCCTGTCCTCCAGCAGCCCCTGCTCCCAACCCACCTGACGCGTAACTATCGCGGAAACTACGTTAACGAACCCCCAGCGAGGTGGCGTAATTAAAAACCAAGAGACCATCGGAGGTCAGACTCCACCTCAGTAGTTCTAACGCTACCAACACTGGTTTATAGTGCATTTCTGAGATATTAATTCCTCTACTTGGGGAGTCCATTACGCCAGCCCACCAGAGAGCTGCAATGCTCTGCCTGAAGACAGTGAGCAGTGCCATCCCCTGCAGGCCAGAACCAGAAGAAAAAAAGGCACTTGGGGAAGCCTTGATTCACCCCAGTTAAGTGAGCTTCCCTACTCCATCAGTAGCACGTTTGACTGTTAACAGTAGTACAATAACAGAAAAGGTTTTATAGGAAAAGGGTCTAGAGGCACGAAACACACCAGAACTCCGCACCGCAAACAGCTTTATTAGAAGATCCCAAAGCGCCTTACAAACCCCAGCGCCGTCACAGCACCACGAAGCACGCACCGTCTGTCACGCACAGGAAAACAAAGCGAATGGGCTTGGTCCCAGCGCGCGCCACGTTTGGCAGCAGGAACACAGATGAGCAGTCGCCTGTCTCCGTGACCAGACCGCTCTTCCCTCGGCGTGGAAAGCCAAAGTGAGAAAAAGAACTTCAGAATTGCTCCATTCCCTTCCATTTTCCAAGTGAAACAAAAATGCCGTGTTTCCACCTAACTGGGAGAATCAGCAGTTTTCTTTCAGAGGTACGATGCCCACCAGTTTGTTAAGATATCAAGCTTCAGGAGCTTTGCACAAACACGAAAACGTCCACAAATATCAACGCAGAGAAACATGGTGCTATCATCTCTTCCTCGGCACACAGCTAGCAGTGCTCTCCCGCTCAGCCCCTTGGGAGGGCTGGCCTTCCAGCACGGTGATGTTTACTACTGCTGCAAACCACTCTGAGATAATCGTTGAAGCAAACAATCATCGAGGATTTGCCACTTACAGAGCCCAACTGCACACAACAGAACCGAACAGTTACAGCATCGGCCCCCCTGTGCACATCTCTTACCTGTGAGCTCTCTGGAGTGCCTGGAGGACCAAGCTGGACATTTTCAAAGCCTTCTTGTACCTCTAACATTACAGCTTGCACAGATATTCCCACATCTTGAAGTCAGCTGAAGCATCCCTTAAATTAGTGCTACAGTATGTTAATTAGCTCCTTATTAGCTTGCCTAGGATCAGTGACTTGGGTTGGACTCCCCAGCTCGGAACCCAGCCTCCCATACTGCGAACACAGCACTAACCCCCTTCAGCAAGCTCCCAGCCTCTTTTCCTCTCCCTCCCCGTGCAGTTCATTTTCTTTCCTACCCCTACACAGAGTAATACTCTCCAAATCCCACGCCTGGGTTTGGTTCAGTTAAACCAAACTCTTCAGGTTTCCTTTTGTGAAATAAAAGGTTTTGCTTCCCTGAGCACCCTCACAACCCTTGCTTTACAACTGCTCCAGTTTCACCTTTCCTGAACACAGACGACAGAACTGATCAGAATCCCTGAAGGGTTTGGGGCCAAACTTCCCAGTGCTCTAAAACACGCACCTACATGTCTTCATGCACGCACTGCACCCCGCTCCCTATTTCCCACAGCCTAACTTCTCTAGCAAGAGCCACCCCATCTCCACACCCCCACCTCACTCCTCTCTGCTGCTCTTCCCCACTACTTGTCCCATCTGGCATTAGCCCACGGCCACTTGAGCATCTAAAGTCTGCCTATGCATAACATAGCTTTCACCTTCCCTCCCCCAGATACAGTGCTTTTACAACCAGGATTCATCAACTTTGCTTGAAAAAAAAAAAAAGTATCTCACATACACATCTTTGGCAATATAGTATTTCTGCAGGAAGGTAACATTCTGCAACAAACACCACATACAGGGTATTTCAATGTTACGCTTGCCAGCATGACAAGTTTAAAATCCAAATCCGCTATCTTGACCCAGACACAAACATATATTCCTGTCTGGAAATAGAGCAAGCCTCTTGCCCTGCTCCATGCTGGATGCTACATTTCCCTGCCATACAGAAACAACCTCCAGGCATCCATTTCTGAATGCAATGCATAAATTACTCACACAAGTATCCTATCTAAACATTAACCCAATCACCTTCTGGTCCCAACTCATTACCACAATCCTGTAGACCAGCAAATAATTATATATTGGGTAGAAAGAAATGTCCTTCTGCTCACCACTGACACTTTTAATTCATTGTAAATTTAGCTTAATTCAAACAAGCGATGTTATTTCATGAGATAACCAATGGAATATTCACAAGCTTCACATTAAACGATGACAAAATTCACCCTGGGAAGGTGCCACTTCCATCCGACTCACACCCCAGAGCCTAGCCTCAAGCTGCACAAGCAGCAGCGATGCGATTACTCAGCCGCCTACACTGCGCGGCAATGGCTCAGCGATCGCACTTAGTGACCTGCCGCTAACAACCCAGCTCCTTGATAACCCACAGGAATACCTGCCTCCTGCACACCGAATCTCCAGTCCACCAACACTTGAGAGCACAGGTACTGGGAAACTTTCTGTGCACTTTGTTTCTAACCGGTGTTAGAAAAGATTGCAGAAGGAAGTACCGAGTCCCATTGATCTTACATTTTTCCTTTGCACTCGCTTTAGCTGTTACCAACAACACTAATAGCAAAGTATCCTTTATTAAGCAGTGAGAATGAATTCTTCTTCTCCCCCTGCCTCAGTAAAATCTGCCCATTTCCCAGGGTACTGATCCTTTATTTAGGAGAAGCTCAAACATCAGTGCTTCCTGTAGAACAGTAGATCTTTGTTGAGCACAAAAGCCTTTTGTCTGAAAACTTGAAACTTAACAATGTTACAGTTCCTTGAGGCAAGCAGAGACTCTTTATCAACAAATGATGACAACCATGCATGTTTTTTTAAAAATTTTATTTGTCAAAGAAAAAAGGCAATAGCCAATTGAAAACCTACTTAATCTTTAACTCCAATTTTGACTTTAAATTTAGAGAAACGACTTATTGATTTACTTTGTTCAAACAAACCCCCCTTTTTTCCCCTTTAACGTTTACCATCTACTCGTGCTGAATCCTTCCAAGGAGATTGCTCCAGCGTACCTCTCCAGGTCCTCGCTTTGCTCCTTTTACCAAAAAATGAAAAATTCCATCGTGCATCATAAGGGCTCCAATCGTCAAAAATAGGAAAAAAAAATCTTTGGAATAGCCAATTGAGTTGAATAAAAAAATCCACACGAATGCGGTTTGGTTGGGGCAGGAATCCACTCCTATGTTCCTGGTAATTTGATCCCGCTCCATGAATCCTTGCAATTCAGCCTCCCTATCCTATCCACATTATGATTTGAATCCAATGATCCAGCTCCAAGGATTGGGATCCAGTGAGCCCTCTCCAATCCAAACCTTTATAACCAGCAAAACCAAAAAAGAGGAGGCAAAAAGTTAGATACTGTAATGAAAAAATAGGATTCTGGGGAATGATCAGTTATGTTTGCCATCAATTAATACAGATGTACATTAATAACTATCAATTCCCCAAAACAAACTTTCGAATGGTGATGCTAATTTTCTCTTTTTTTTTTTTTTAGAAATGTTAATTATTTGGAGGAAACATTGTAATATTTACATATGTCAACTGAAAATGCCAACATACTCATTGCTCGTACGGTGGTGTGCTACAGGTTTTGTGGTTGCAAAAAATGTTTATGAAATTGGAAAAGTTTACTGCTAAAGCTATCCGCCTACTGTATGTCTAAGCTATAGCTAGTACTCCCAGCTGGAAGGTAACAAAATTAACTAACTGGAGTTTTCAAGCATATCGGTGAGTCAATTGTGAATTAGTCTGAGGGGAAGGGCTGAGACTTAAATTATTCCCAACTAGGTTTTCTATTTTTGCTTTCATTCTGATACTTTAAAAAAAATGAAATAGCAACGCTGTATCAGTCACACAGAGGACATGCAGATTTTAGCAGTATTGATATTATACTCCGATTTGAAGATACCCTTCATCTACAAGTGTACAAATACTACGTAACATTAACACTTGTAACCAAATGCTGCATGACAGAGTAAACCAATACTCCCACCCCCGTCCCAGTTTATTCCTTTAAAAAACTAGAATGGAATAGAGAATTACAAAAGCAAGTATTTAGCCACAATTGCCAAAAAAAAGTTTTAAAGAGAAGAGCAATTGTAGTCTGCAGTATCTAAAACATGCCTGAAGAAGTGACAAGTAGGCGCATGTACTCAATTAACCTGTCTCTCAGTATAAGGTCAATACTGCCAAGTTCATCTGTGACAATAGCACTTGGAGTCATACCATTGCCTCCATTATTGATCTGATCCTCCTCAATCCTCCTTTTGACAATCCTAAAATGATTGACATGTGCTCCACAATCCTTTAATCCAAAGCATTCTTAATCCATCTCTTCAGATATGTCTACAGAAAGACACACGAAAAGGCAAGATAAAATATAAGATCCCCCAGAAGAGACAAGTTAGCCACAAACATCCCAACATCCCCAGCTCGTATAAACCATAGCTGAACACTGAGACATTTACACAGCAATACCACAGTTTGAAGAGTGTTGGTATTTAACTATAACTAAATCGAAACAATCCTGACTGACATCAATTAAAATACAATTTACCAAAGACATGAGGGGAATGTTGATGTTACGGAGCAAATACTCACTAGGGATTTTACACAAGAATGCAATTCAACACTTCAGCCAATTTGAATAAAACAGTTTGAATTAAAAAAAAAAAATGAAAGACTGTACTGAGTAAAGGAAAACTGTGTACAACATGGGGTTCTACAAAAAGATCAGAGCTAGTGATCATTTATGTACGAGATCGGGATCTGCTGTGGCGGGGAGAGTAGCGTGGAGATCCTCTGCTTCTTCTTGGGGAATAACTGCGGCTTCTGCTGTTGCTTCGACTACGGCTTCTGCTACGACTACGGCTGCGTGACCGAGATCTTCCATAGCTTGGACTTCTTGGACCATCAACTTTAACACGGATGTAGGCAGTTTCTCCCTATTGAATAGACAGAACTTTCGATTGAAAGGTCTAGGCTTTAGGGCCATCTTTTTAGGCATGCTGACAGACTGCGGATATCGTTTACTAAAGCACAGAAATAGACATCAGAGCTTTAATAAAGTCTATTTCGTGACAAACTGACCACAGATTTAGTTCAGCTGCTTTGTGTATTAGAACAACGAACACCACATATTCCTTACCTTCAAATCCTACTGTTAAGCCCTTTGTATCCAATTCTGGCCAAAAAAGTAAGTATGAAACCTACCTCATGAGATCTAAATTTAGTGTTATCCAGTTTTCGCACAGCGTAGGTCATATCTTCCTTCCGTACAAACTCCACGACACCAGTGCCATCTCGGAAAACATCAGCATAACATACATCACCTGCTTCACGCATGTGATCCTTTAAATCCTGCCAACTTCCACTTGGAGGCAGCCCTAGATAAAAAGGAACACCTCAATTTAAAACCCGACTACATTAGCATCTCCTGTAGATACAGCGTCATCTCGCAGCAAACAAAAGAGACTATTTAGCAAGCAGGCAGGCTGGCTCGGGGAGCTGTTAGCATCAAACAGACGGCGCTCCTCCCGAGCTATGCGAGGCGATGCTTTTTAAGAAGCAGCGCGGAGCTGCATCGCCCCTCACGTAAGCCAGCCGCGGGGAAGCGTGCCGCGAGGACCCGGGGGGAGCGCTGGGGCTAGAGAGAAGAATGACTCACCCGAGACGATCACTCTGTACTCCGAGCGCCGGGACGGGGGGCCGTACCTGCCCCGGGGGGCTCCGCCCCCGCCGCCGCCGCCGCCGCCTCTGCCGGTGCCCCGGCCGCTCCGAGGGAACTCCACGCGGAGGCGATACCCATCGTAATCGTAGCCGTCCCGCCCGTAGACGGCGTCCTCCGCGTCCCTGCGGGGCGGCACGGGGCGGTGAGCGCGGCCGCCGCCCCCCCGCGCCGCGCCCTGCCCC
>VXAA01002488.1:832035-847531 GCA_013399115.1 Anseranas semipalmata
GGTGAGGGCAGACCCCCCCACCCCGCCGCCGTTTTCAGGGCGGCGGGCCGTATGGCGTCACGTCCGGTGCGGCGCTCGCGCCAAGAAGGCCCGGCCGGGGCAGGGGAGGGTGTGTCCCACAATGCACCGCAGTGGCGGGGGCGCTTGGCGCCAAGGCGCGGGGCGTGTCCCACAATGCACCGCGGGNCAGCTCCGGGCCCGTCACGCGGTGGTGTGCCCGGGGGCGTGGGGAACAGCGCCCTGCCCGCTCCCCAGGCGGGCGGGAGGGCCTCGGGTAGCACGGAGGCGAGCTGGGACGGGCTCGGCCGCGCTGATGTAAAATGGCTGCCCCGAGGGCACGGGGAGCTGAGCGCGGGCCACGTCCACTGCGGGCGTCCCTCTCACATCCCGCCGCCTTAGGGCTGTTCTTTCTTTCTTTATTTATTTCTTTTCTTTTTTTTTTTTTTTTCTGACCATCTCTGTCGTCTCCCACTTCTGGGTCCTGTATCATGGTTCTGTGCAGCTCTGGCATCAGCCAAACCTCGCAGCCTGCTCTGGAAGGACACTCGCAGCTACTGTCAGGGCTGAGCAGCATGACTTTGGGAATCAAAATAAAGGACAGGAAAAAACTAAAATACACCTGCCTGTTCGTGTCTGTGTAAATTAATAAAAGTGAAGGCGCAAAAAAGCATTTGGGACAGGCAAAATTGCAGCTCAAATGGGTGTGTTTATGACGACATTTGTGGGTTATGTGATCCTGCAGAAGCGTGTGCTCTGTGGTGCATCTTTGGCAGCTTCACGTAGAGTTACATGAGAAATGTGTACAAGAGAGGGCAGAAAAGGATTTCCTGGGGAAGCAAGAAAATAATGTACGGCTATGTTATGTTTATGAGATTATAATTTACATAAAGTCACTTTTAAACACCAATATATTATTCTAGTTAGTCACAAATTCCTGAAAGATTTGTTAAGGCAGCAAATGCAACTTTTAATATACAAATCGCTTTTAACTAATGAGGATGCAATTAAATGAGCCAAACTTCAGTTTAAAAACAAGCGCTGTTTTGGCCAGCAGTTCCTCCCTGATGACATGAAAACTCAAGTGTCTTTTTTTTTTTTTTAAATACAGCTTAGAAAATTTGCCTAGTTCTGGAGGGTTGGGCATTTCTGTCACCTCGCAGCCTGGTCCGAGATCAGGCCTCATGAACATGCTGCTGCGGGGAGTTCCTGCTTCCTGGCACTTGGCCGTGGCACGGTCCTTGCCCAGAGCAGCCCACCCGCAGTGCAGGGAGTTCGCTTGTGTTTGGGGGTGCAGAGCGTGCCCCCAGGCCCTTGCGGCACAGCAGCTCTGCTGGGATTTGTTCTCTCCCTAACTTGGTTCATTTGCTCACGCTTCGCATGGCACAAATTGCTTTGGAAGTGACAATTTGTTGTGTGGTCCACATGCTGTATCAGATATGGGAGGGATACTTCAACATTTTTTAAATAGTTGCACTTTTGCAATCTCTAGCCTGGATGTCTTTTACTTATCCCTTGGTATCTTTCACATCAGCACAGGCAAGTCCACGTGGTGCAGGAAGGGCTGAATCACGGTAACCACTGGGATAGGGTTAAAGTAGCATCTGAGTACGTAGAAAAACCCTTTAGGCTCCTGAGTTAATTAAGGGATTTTGAGAAATATGTCATACCTCTTTAGTAGTGGCTGTCACGCGTACTTCATTTTTCATGTGTTAATTAAAAATGCATAATTCCTCTAGAAAACAGCAATCCTAATGACTTACAGTTAGAAAAATATTTTCAGTATGCTATAATGTGTTTGACTATTATAAATGCCTTTCATTTCTCTCCTGTGTAGGTTAAAGTAATGTCCTCTGCTCTAATGATTTTAACATTGGTAATTTCTGTGTTAGGTTGCTAGTGGTTTGAATAAAGACCGCTATTAATCACGGAAAGATGTTATGAGAAAGCCCATCTTCAGCAGTGGTGGTTTACCAAAGTATAAACTACTGACTATCTAGGGATTTTCTGCATCTTTAAAGAGTTTTAATGGTTTCACAATTCTCTTTGTATCAGAGTACGAACTGGTGAGGCACAGCATGCAGCACCCGCGTGGTTCCAGGGATGAGCTGAAGACCATGTACTGGACTGTGTACATGAGTTCAGTGGGTGCTTTTGGGTAAATATAGTTTTTGAACCAGTATAATTCAATGAGCTAGTTCAGTTATTTGCTAGATCAGTAGAAAAAGAACTACTTGTTGCATACTGGAATAAATATCCCCCCCCCCCAAAAAAAAAAGTCTCAAAGACCCTGAATATACTCTTCCCAGGTATAGAGAAGGTTCCATCCTTTGCCAAGGAATGAGTCTTTTTTTTTTTTTTCAAAAGCTTATTAAACTGCTGAAAGTTATTCTTAAAGGCATCATAAAATAAGGGTAAGTCTGCCTGGTTTGCTAAAACCCTATTGCATAATTTCTTTTGTGTGCTAATAATCCTCATAACTACTTTAAACGATTGCTTTAATTACCTTAATGAAGTGTCTCTTTATAGAATTATTGAATGTTTTCTTTCTCATTACCTTTTTTAGCTCCATGTTATCAGCAGAGTGCTTAAAACAGTTGGATAAGCTGCAGAACATTTGTTTGCTTTGTCAGAGTCGCTTTTGGCTTTCTGGCAAAATGTATATGTGGAGAATCATTAAACATTAATTATGTAGAAAATAAATTACTGGGAAAGAAATGGCAAATAGCCTTGCAATAAAAACAACTACTGTAAAATGACAGGCTTTAGTTCTCAGAATGAGAGTAATGAAAAACGGCTTTCAAACTGAGAATATTGATCAGTAACGCAAATATTAACGAGGTAACCCAGAACGAGAAGTGTCTGAGCAGACCCAGGCTGTCCAGCTGGAGATATGCTGGATTACAACTTGTAATAATCGCTCCTCAGCCTGCTCTCAGCCTTCTCACATAGAGAAAGAAAACCAGCACGTTTGCTTTGGCCCTTTCTGGCATTTTCACAGCTTTCCTTCTCTCCCCTTCGTTCTCGGACGTCTTCCCACAGTGTTAACATGCACCCTCCCTCTGCTCAAATAACCATGCCGATGCCATAGACGGAGCTTCACACAAAGATACTGAAGCGCTCTACGGAGGGCTCATTATTCATTTTTATTTATGACGAAGCAGAGGCGTTGGAGGCGCAGTGGCTTTCCCAGGATCAGCCGGCAGAGCCAGCGACCGAGCGGGGGGCACAGCTCACCGCCGAGCCACGGGCGCTCCTCGAGGGCTTTGGCTGCGCGCCCGCCTGTCGGGGAGAACCTGTTTTTCCTTAATCGCTGGCAGCCTCCTTAGCGCTGTGAAATCCAGCTGGGATTAGTTTTGACTAATCTTACTGTGTTGCAAAATAACAGTTCTTCAAAGCCCAGATTGTTTGGGAGGAAAGGGCCATTTTTTAAACAACACCGTAAATTGCAACATTTTTTGGAGAACTAAGCTCTGAATTGTCCAAACTTCCTGGTCCTCTCCTGTAACAATGGTTCTGAATGCGCTGCTGAGTGGGAATTGGGTTCATGTGGCAGTTCAGCAGTAACTTGAAACTACACGGTGTCTTTGGAGCTCAAAATATTAAGCTAATGGTTTGGGGGCTTTAATTTTAAATAGTGCCTCCATGTTATCAGTTTGTCTGTGCAAAAAAGATACAAAAATGCAGCACATGATTTTTTCAGAGAAACTCTGAGCGTATTGATAAGACAATGAAAGTCTGTAAGTTTGGAAATATTTCCTGTAAAAGTGGATGATGGCGGAATGGCAGAGCTCATTTTATTTACTTAGATTTACACATAAGCAAAAAGATTTCATGTGCACATGCTGTGGCATGTCTTGATGCAAACAGGAAACACAGCACGCCTTGACCGTGCGAATTCTTCCTGAAAGCCGCCAGAGAGAACAAGCACAGGCAGAGATCGGAATGAGAAAAGCCACCGGGGGAGAAGGCCGGATTGCCTGCAAGGATGCAGCACCCAGTGGCTCGACAGCCCCTGCGCGTCAGATGGGAGCCTTGCCCCAGACAAGGGTCGTACCTAACTAATTACAAATGAGATCTAAATTATGGTGAAAATAATTTGCTAAGACAGGGACAGGGGTGCCCGCAGGGGACACGACGTGAAGGGCTTGTGGTGCTGCCGCGGGAGCACGCTGGAGGCTGGCACTGCCTGCGCAGTGGCTTCATTGCTGTTTAATCACATGATGTCATTAGCTGAGCTAAACTGTGCAAAGGATTATGTGTTTTGTGAAGATGCTTGGTTTTTACAAGTTCTGAAACACTGATCTTTTTTCTTCATAATAACACCTACACCACTGAAGCTACTAACATGACTTACTCAGAAGAGCAGTGACTGTAACATCTCTGAAGTGCCATTTGTCTTGCTAGTAGCAATTAAAGGTTAATTTAAAAAATCAGGTTTTGATGGGATGTACGCTGTCTTGTTTTCACGTTGCCATGACTTCAGGGGCGAGGCTCCCCTTGGGTCCCCACGCACCCACACACCACGTCGGGGGGAGCTGTTGGCACAGGCTGGAAATGAGCCCGTGCTCATCAGCATCCAGTGAGCCCCCAAAAGTGCTGTAATTGCTTTCTCTCCCCGTGGATCCATGCGTGCTCACGCTGGGCGCTGTGGGCTCCCCCTGCCCACTCGCTGCTCCCCGCCTGCTGCTGTCCCTGCGGTTGCAGCCGCCTGTTCTCTGCCTGCCGGGATGCTCCAGAGCCTGACGGGGACGGGGAAAAGGAATGCAAACTGCTAATGGAAATAAAACACAAGCCCTCTCCTTCCTGCCAAGGAATAAATAAACGAAAAGGCACAACCATCTTTCGGTTGCTCATTTCAGGCAGATCCTCAGCACCGCGGCGCAGCCTCCATCTGTCCGGCAGGGACAGCGAGGTCTGTGTGTACAGATGTCTTTGTGGTGGCCGTGCCGCCCGGCTGAGGCTCGGGAGCATGGGTAGATCTGAGGCTTTTTGCTCTCCAAAAATAACCCACATTTGCCAGGCCTCAGTGGTTTTTAAAGGAGGTTTTCCATTAGCTTTCCATCAGAGGCTACTGGCAGCGCGGCTGCCGCCTCCACTCCCTGTTCTGCTCGGGGCATTCAGAGACAACAGGATGCGGCCCTGCGGCGTGGATGTGGTTTTGCTGATTTTTTTAATACAAGGAAATAGAACAAGTGAGAAATGTATTAAAATTAGTTTCAAGCAGAAAGCTTTAAAACCAAGTTTTAGGAACTGTTTTGTTGACTTGCATAACTTCACGAAACCATTGGAGAAGGGCGAGGGATTACGATAACCACTTGAATACAAAAAAGTCGTGCAGGCCAAAGGTAGGGGAGACACCAAGCTGTAGGTTTTAACTGTCTGAGCTCAACAGGAAGCAAACAAGGAAAAACAAACCAGGCATTTACAAAAGGCTTGGGTGTGAGGCAGTGCCTATGGTCCCACGAGCCTCATGCCGAGTTCTGTGCCCCGGCATCACCTTGGTGGCTGCCCCCGTCACGACACCTTCCCCGCACCCAGGAGCACCCCGGCTGGCTTATTCCTGGCTCCTGCACTTCCTCCGAGCGTGGTTTGCAACGGCCCGTGCGGAGCTGCAGCTCTGTGCAGAAGCCTCAGCCGAGAGGGTGGCTGTAGAAAAGTGGTGCCAAGTGCTGGAAGAGCAAGCACACGAGTGACACTTGATGTTCAGGGAAGTTGCAAAATAGCGGGTGTAGAAGAAAAGAGATGCTGTGGTAAGATTGTGGAAAGGCCCAATTCTGTTCCCACTAGAAGTCATGTTCCGCAGCATTTTGTTATCCAGATGTTCTCCATTTAGGAAACCTCCCAGTACACGTCCAACAACATTTTAAAAAAGGTGGAAGGTACAAAATCAACTGCTTTTAAATTATCAAGTTAATATCTGTAGTCAGAAGTAAGGAGTCAAAGCACCCTGGGTGTCTTGCATGGGCAGTGCCTGTCCTTCACTGCTGTGCAGTGCGAAGCAAAATGTGACAATTGTCATTTCTTATGGGATTTCTGACTGACCAGTACCGCAGTAGCCCAACTGAAATACCAAACACAAAGAAGAAACTTTTTTTTTTTTTTCTTTTTCCTAATATGCCTTTGTGGTGCAGTTACTTGAGGATATAAATAAGAAGAATAGCAGAAGATCATTTTATTTTAGAGACAGCATCCAAGCATGAACATTGGATGTTACTTATATAGTTTCCCAGGCAGCATATTAGCATTTTCCTACTCTGAAATACCAAACGCAGGACAGACGGGGTCAGAGGAGTGGGGGCTTCGTGGGGTCGGGAGGTCCGGGAGAGCTGTGCTGCGAGGGCACAGAACCGCAGCACTGGTGAAGCCGCGTTTCCTCCATGGGAACCAGTTAACCATAAGCACAGCGCTTTGGATAACGTTGTGGCATATCAGGTGACTTTATTGCTTCCTTGATTTGTCCTACCCCAATGAAGCTTTTCTCTAGACACGCGCTGCTGTGTGCTTAAAGAGACACAGTTGTTCTTTTGCAAGGACTGGGTTTGCTGCTTTAGCCCGCATGGGGCTGCCCGGGCACCGTGCTGTCGGTGCGAGCTGGGGACGTGGGGCCGAGGCGCACGGAGCGTTGTGTCGGTGCCGCTCACCTCTCATTTCATGCTTACCAGGGTCGGCAGCTCTGATTTGTCTTCCCTTTTGAATGGATGTGATGAATAGCTGGGCCGTGTATGCCTTGCTTCAAGGTCTGTCCGATTTTCCATTACGGACCCCTTGGCTGCAGCTCTGTCTGCGCAGGGCCATCACCTGCGAGGCTTTTTTGCTGTTAACAGTGAAAGGAAGAAAACTAACAAATGTATGCTGCTGGTCCTGGAGGCAAACATAAAGCAGTGTCTCCATACACTTTTGTTTTCTGTGAGAGCATAAAAGACGTCAGTGAGTATTTGTTTTCCTCAAGGGCTTTTTTTCTTTTTCATTCCCCTTTTTCTTCCTCCTCTTCCTCCTGGGCCGGGGGCAGCCGTGTGCCCTGACCAGTCGCTTGCCCGTTTGGAGTCAAACACGAGCCAAGCACTGTGCCAGACCAGGGCTGAGGGGTAGACACCTCTGCTTGTTCTTTGCCATGAAGTACACCCCAGCACCTCCTTGCCACAGATAAATGATGCCCAGCGAGTGTGGCTGGACCCTGCCCTGGCACTTGCGCTGTGTGGTTTGCTTGTGAGGTGTGAGGATGGGGAAGGACAGCATGGGATTCATAAGCAGTAAAATACCAAAAGTTGAGTTTTCTTCCTGTCTCTTCAGCACTTCTGTTAGGAGATAAAGCTGGCTTTTGTTTAGACAAAAATGCTGGGATGCTTCCAAAAGGTCTTCTGGGTTTTGGAGCTGGTTTTACTGGCTGCAGCACCATGCCCGCATTATAAAAGGCTGGAGCTGGGGAGGCAGCTTGCAGCAGCCTCGTAACACCATCTCACTGAGGACAGCATGGGCAGCTGAAAGGGAGAGGGCTGGGAAAGGAGAGAGGAAGGACCCAGCTCCAGCGTTAATCGGCTTCCTTGCCAGCTCTGTGTGCCCGGAGCGCGGGTGGCACGGCCATGGCACGTGTGGGGCTCGGTGCGCCCCGAGCCTCGGCTGCTGCTCACACACGAGGACGCTGCTGGGCAAGGACACGCGCCTGGTGCCCCCGGCAGCCCTGTGTGTTTTGGTGGTTTCTCTGGGTGCACCAGGACACCTCTGTGAGCGCGGATCTACTGCACTGGGCAACGTTCAGACACTTGGCCCTTTTCACGCAGGGCATAGCTGTCAACACGAGGAGCCGCATTGCTGGCAGCAAACCCCGAACACTGCCTGCATCCCAACAGCAGAGCCGCCTTGCCCTTTTGCTGGAGGTGCAAGCAGGATTTCAGCCAGCTGTTTAAAAATAAATCCCCTTTGCCTAGAGAGCGTGCAGCCACCTGGCACGCTGTCGCGCCGGCAGGAGGTGAGCCAAGTCCAAGGGGCGGTGGGACCGGGGCCGCCCGGTTTGTGGCTGCCGATCCCAGTGGCTCGCCCGCAGGTGCAGCAGGGGGGTGACAGCAGGCGCTCTGCTCAGCCCCCCTGCCTCCCGCTTTGGCCAGGATGTGAGGTTGCTGCTGCAAGAGGCTGGGCTGGGAGCAGCGTGAGCGGCCCCCCCGCGCTGCCGCGGCTGGTCAAGCACTGGGCAGAGCAGCCTGGAGCATTCCTCTAATTAAAACAAAATCCCTTATGGGCTCTTACATCCAGAGAGGTATTACAGGCTTAAGGGATGTATGAAATGTATATTTATTGATTGGGTCAAGTGTTGCAGCTCCTTCTGTAGAGCGAAGTGAGAGCATTAATACACGACTGACCAGGCTGGCAAGGAGGGCAGCAAAGGGGGGCCAAGTAGTGCTTTCACCGATGCCAGCCCATTGGGCTCCCGAAACAGGCCCCTGAGTATCTGCATGGTATATACACATGAGTACACGCATGCACACGGCCGCAGAGCCCCCCGCCTCTGGCCTCGCGGGCGCGCTGGTGCTACCTCCAGCACGCACGCAGCCACTGCCTGCCATGGGTTCGCGGAGCTGCGCCCGTGGCATCGCTCTGGCTGGCTTGTGTCCGGGCGGCCACGACACGCTCTAACGTGCTGGAATGCGGGCTCACTTCTGGTGAGAACTCGGCAGTGGACGCGGGACTTGCTTTTCAGTAAGAACAAACAACTTAAAAGCTTTTTCAAGCTGAATCTTTGTGCTGAGCGAGTTTGTGTGCTCCACCACAGCCCAGCCCCAAGAAATGCGAGTGTGCAGCAGACATCTGCAGACCTGGATTAAAAGAGAGCTGGCAGATGGTGCTGTAACTTCCACAACATAAGTGGTACAGAAAAATAGTGTCAATATGGGTGATTCTATTCTTTTTCCTCTTTCTTTTTCCTTCACTCGGGCCAGAAACTGCTTAGAGCCTAAGTAAGCTGCAGAAGTGAGACTGACCTACATCGTTGCACACAGCAGAGACCTTGCCTCCTGCGTTCGGAGCGTCTTGCATCCGCGCAGTGCTGGAGCGGAGCCTCTGATGGCAGCGGCTCCATCCTCCAGAGCTCTTCTTCCATGGGCCAGGGCCAGGCAGGGGGCAATGGCTTCCCCTGGCCGGGGGGGCCTGGTGGCCCCAGCCCCATGCCCGCTCCCCGCGGAGGGCTGGCCGGGCTGTGGATGCAGCATCAGCAATGGAAGCCAGCAGAGCGTGAATTGCAGGGTTGCTGCATTCCTGCATGAGCACCCAAATAGCTCACACTTGAGCACCCAATTAATTTATGCATGAGTGCCTAATTAGCCAGGTGTGAGTGGCCGAGGAGTCCCCGCATGAGCCCCCAGCCACTTCATGTATGAGAGCCTGACTAATGCATGCATGAGTGTCCCACCTGTGAACGTGTGAGCACCCGATTAATTTCTGTGTGAGCACCCAGCGACTTCATGCATGAGCACCCAATTAGTTCACGCATGAGTGCCCAGAAGATGCATGAGTGCCCAGCCAGTGCCCGCGTGAGCAACCAAAAAGATCCAGCTTGAGCACTCTGAACTTACGCACAGTCACGACTGGTTCGCGCATGAGTGCAGGGTTAGTCCATGCATGAACGCCCAGTTACTGCATGCATGAATGCCTAATTACTGCACACATGAGCACCCAATTAATGCATGCATTAGCACCCAAGTACTTCGCTCATGAGCGCCCAGTTATTTTGCATATTAATGCCCAGTTAGCACATGCATGACTGCTCAATTATTTCCTGCATGAGCACCCACATAATTTCCAGGCGATTTCCCGTTTGGTTCACACGTGAGCCCACCGCATGTTCCCAGAGGGGGGACACCCCTGGGGACTGCAGCCCACAGGTGACACCAGGGGGGGACGGCACGGGGGAGTGCAGCACACAGCATGGGGATGCGGCCACTCCGGCTGGGCTGCGGAGGCGCGGGAGGAGAGCCCCGCACCGCAACTGGCCCCAGGAAACCCTCGGCCCCGAGCTCCTCCGCGGCAGCGCCATGCTCCGCTCGAACACAGCACGCGGCTCTGAGCAGAAACCCATGCTGATCAGTGCTGTGGCTCACAGGAGGGTGGCATCGATGCCCACAACAGCCCTAAAAATGTGGGAAGCCTTTGATATGTAGGTGAGGCCCCCTGCAGATAAAACGTGCTGGGTTTAGGGCTGGTGCTGGAGCATCCATCCCAAGCATTATAATGGGAGGGAGGACAGAAAAGAAAAAATGGAGAAACTCAAGGGAAGAAGTGAAATTAGCACCCATCCGTGACCTGGCCCTGCATCACACAGGGTCTGCGTCCCGAAGCCCCTGTGCCTCGCAGTCAGACCGGGACTGCTGCAAAGCACGGCCACACAGCACATGGGTCTGAAGCAACTTTTCCTTGGGTGTTCAAGGCATCTCTAACCCGCCTTTCACCTCTGGGGAGAGCAGATCAAAGGGAGGTCCCAGCTGTTGGCTCTTCCAGCCTGTTTCTGGGCTGGGGTGCTGGAGCTGCCCTCGTCCCGGCACGGCGTGCACGCAGGCGCTCATTACATTCCCATGCTAACGTGACCCTGCCCAGATTCCAGATAGGTATTTTTATTTATGGATCCTGCATGAACCACAAGTCACTTGCAAAAACTTGCAGAGAACAGATGACCTGAATACATATTAATGAGGCTCACAAGCCATTTAGTATTAAAGAGTTTTCTACCACACTTGCAGGATTGCAGGGAACGCTACCTCGTGGAAAGCAATGTTTAGACAAAAAGCCATCTATAGTGTGCCTCATTTTTAAGACCGTTTGCCTTGGAGGTACGCCCAGGCTGCCCCGTACGTGGCTGCCTCTGCTGCAGGGCAGATGCCGGGGAGACGCGGCAGCGACGGCTCTGTGCATGCTGCAGCCGCGGTGGGCACACGTGGCTGTGCTGGCTTTGGGGACAGGGCTCTGCGTGGCCAGAGGCCGTGTCTGGGGTTTCCAGAGCCCCGGTGCACACCAGCTAACTGTCTGATGGTGTCTGCCCAACGGTGTGCACCCACCCTCTGCTTCCAGCTGCTGCCCGTGGAATGGGAAGCAGCCGTAGGATGGGAAGGGCTCGACCCAGTCCTGGGTGGCTGGACCTCAGCCCCTGCGCCCGCTGCCCGCTGCTCCCAGGCAGCAATAGCGGACGGATGGGCTCTCACTTGCAGGGGAAGGATGCATTTTGCAAGGGGGGAGCCCCTGCGAGCCGTCCCCCCCCGGCAGAAGCCAAACACAGGGTTTAAACTGCTCAGCAGCATCTCTGACGCTCACATTTTGTTTCTGTGCAGGTGCTTTGCAGCTTGTCTCTGCGAGGAGATCTGAAGCTGCCAGCTCTTCACTCGACGTGTCAGCCACAGGAGGATGATTATCTGTGACTGCGGCGTCTCTAGACGAGGAAAGCTACCCGCAGCAGCCCCGGCTGTGATGTTTGTGCTCTGGCCACAGCAGACAGCACTTGGCAGAGGTGGTTTGTGCCGACACAGCAAAGTGGCCAAATCCCCCTCGCAGTGCCATTGGGGAAGGGCAAAAGCAGCCCCGCTCCCAGGGGTGCCGCGGGTGTCACTGCTGGGGTGCCACTGCCATTCTGGGGGTGTCACTGCCGTGCTGGGGGTGTCACTGCCGTGCCGGGGGTGTCGCTGCCGTGCCACATCCCCCAGGCCACATGTGAGAGCTGGGAGGTGAGTTAAAAAGAGAAGCTGCTTTACTGCTGCTGCTGTTTTCACTGGTGCTTATTGGCAAACGGAGCAGCTGATGGCCAAGCCTGGAGAAGAGCAGGGAGACGAGCAGGTACAGGAGGCACGACAGAGGTGAGATGGCAGGAGTTGCTGCAGGGAGAGAAGACAAAGGCGACACTTGTACCGTCAGCTCCTACAGACACGTGGTTTCATCGTGGATGTTTTCCTGGCTTCAGGACGGGGACACAGGCAGCAAGGCCGGTCCTGTGTGGGCAGAGTCACGCCTGGGACTGGAATTGTGTCTGGTCGGGAAGCGCCTGGCTGCAGGGCAGAGTGGGGCCGGTGGAGGAGCGCAGCCTTAGATGGCAAGCTGCTCCTTGCAGCCAGGCCCTTTTCCTCTTAAACTCTGTGAAGTGCCTTATATAGTGCACTCGGAGCAATTTATAAATAAATGCTTCTTGTCACGATTCAGGAACGCATCTCCCTTTGTGGCATTTGAAGCACTTCCTCCATGGAGGCTGTGCTCCTTCACGTGCACAGAGGAGCACCCAGCCTGCAGAGGCAGACGCCTCACTGACACCGGCTGCGTTGCTGCACGCTGACCTTCTGGGGACAAGGACAGCAGCTTTATTCTTTGTCCCTTTGCAGCCAGGCCCCTGTGGGCAGCTCGCTCCTGCCCCACAGGGCTGAAGGTGCCTGCGGGCATCCCTGGGACAAGCTGGGGCAGGAGGCGGGTGCTGCATCTGCACCCACTGGCACCACGGGAACAGCGGGAGCTCTGAAGCACGGGAGTCCTGGTGTGAAAGTCTGGGGCTCCCGTTGTGCAGGACAAGCATCGTTCAGCAGCTGCCTCTAGCCTTAAAATCTGCCTAGCCCCCATCATCTGCCCCTGCCTCTGTTCAGGATTAACATTGTACTATAACCGCAGCTACCTCGACTTTGTGGCTGTCACTCAAGGATTAAGCAGAAATTCATGGCAGCAAGAGGGGCAGGAATGGAGATCCGACTCTTACAGAAGCTCAGATCCCTCCCCGCTAACGAAGCTCCTTCATTAGCAAAGGATGGTGTAGCAATACAGGCCAGGCAACCTGCCTCCACAGAGGGCGGTGGCGTCCGACCCGCGGGCCCGGCTTACCCACGGCAGCAGCGCTGCAGGACCGGCTTGGTGCTTGCTGGGACTGGGGCTCCTCGAGGAGAGCGGAGGCTTTCTTCTGCAGCTGCGTGCCGGGGCGAGGGAGCTGCCTCCCGCCCGTGCGGCCGGGCCGGTTCCCGTGGCTGCACCCTTTGCTGGGCTCCGCTCCCCGCGGCGCTGCCGTTTGGATGCAAACCTCTGCTCCGTTCCGGCCCGGCAAGGGGAGCACCGAGGCTCCGCGCCTCCCAGTCGGGCATGCTAATAAAAGAGATCCGCGAGACTCCAAGGTCTGTTGCCTCAACAGAGACTCAGCAGAGCTATAAATAGCCCAGCCAAGCACCGTGCATTGAACCCGATCAGAGCCGGCTGCCCTCGCAGCCAGACGCCCCTGGGAGCCTCGCCGAGACACGCGTGCCGCTGCTCTGCACCACGGCCCCGGGAGCCCGCTGCTGCGTACGGGGACGTGGGGCTGCCCGGCCCCGACCTCCTGCCCCTTGCAGGCGGCCCCGCTCCGGCAGCTGCCTGGGCACAGCCTTCCCCCCTCCTCAGCCCCGAAGTCAGCACGATCCAGCGGAGCCTCTGGTAACACCACCATAAAGATATTTACTCCCACTGCTGCTGAGAGATGGAAGCTCATCGAGGGCTGTAGCGAAGCCCATTATTGTGTGATCACCAGCACCCAAAATAGGTGGTTGCTGAAGGCAGGGTCCTGGCAGGGTGGGCAGTGGTGACCCAGAGCATGTTGGTGAGCGCAGGGCACCATCCTGGCAGGACAGGCAATGCGCACTCCCCCTGCTTGCCAAACTGCAGAAGAAAGCAATAAAAACAGCACTGGTACCTCCGCTCCTGCATCGCTCAGGAGCGGATTCTCTGTCCCTTTTTTGTTTTTTTGCTGTTGAGCTTTTTTCTTCAGGTGGCTTCCTGGCACCTCTGCCCCAGTGAAATGGAGAAACCAAAATCAGAGCTGGTGGGCGGCCAGCTGCCCTCTTCAGAGGGCAGCTGCACGCCCGGAGCACGCTGATTGAGGGCAGGAGCCCCTCAGGGGAAACCCAAGTGGCCAAAGCACCGACGTTGTGCCTCTGCACCAGGCTGCGGCCGGCCCCGCTGCGCTCAGTGGGGCTGAGCAGTTCCCCTGGGGCGCACATCGGCCCGGCACCAGATCAGCCCCTTGACCGGCTGACAGCATGGGTTGGTTCCTGCTGAGGTACTGACACCGAGCTTCACCACGGCTCTCCTCCAGGGAGAGCGGTAACACAAACCGGGGTATCACAGTGCTGCATCAGACCTTCCCTGGACTTCAGAATGAACAGAATTTTTATTCTCCCTTTTGTCCTTAACTTGGCTTTCATGCGTGCATGAAACATGAGGAGACCGGCGTGACGTGGCTCTCCTGTCCTTTGCGTGCCTCTCTGTCCTATCACCGGAGAGGACACCTGTGTCTTTTCTGGGGACATGGAGCAAAAAGACCCGGGGAGCCTCAGGCGAGCACCCCGGCTCGCCTCTGCCTGTCTGCCCAGGCCACCGGCACTGCTGAAGGGTTCTCCTGTCCCCTGTCCCATCCCTGTCCTTTACCTCCAAAACGTCACAGGTTTCTCACGCTTGCCAGCACTGCAGCCAAATGTAGGCCCTGCAAACTGCCGACAAGCTCTCGCAGCGACTGTGACGGCCACGTGTCACCCCCAGGAGCTGGCGTGGTGCGGGGACACTTCTCAGCCAGCACGGCACCCAGGGTTGGGATTTTATCGGCTTTCCCACGTGAAGCAGGGCCAGACCTGGCAGGACTCGCTTGGAAACCCCCAGGGAAAAGCAGTGGCTCCCGCAGGATGGGGGGGTTGGGGTCCTGTGACAGGCCCCCAAGCTTTGCTGCCGGTATAAAAGCAGGAAAAACCTGAGAATGAGAGAGGAGGGGAAATCCGTCTGGCTTTGCAAGGCCAGGTGAGAGAGTGAGTCCTGGAGGGAAACAGAGCACCGCCTTCAGCACCCTGAGACCCGGGCGTCTGGGGACAGGGGTTTGGGCACGCAGGCACAGCAGGGTCTGGCGGTGGCACCCGGTGTCTGGGGCACCTCGGGGTTAGCTGTGGCCCCACGGCATTGTGGCGGAGTCGTCAGAAGGCACCAGATGAAACAAATCCATTGAAAGGAACTGCTTTTTTCTTTGCTTTCCCTGCGTAAGGTTGGGAGGAGGAGGTTACGGCCAGCTCCAGGAGACCCGGTGTGCTCCTAGCGGGGCCGCTGATGGCTTCGGGGCCCTCTCACGGGTCCCTTGCTCCTGCCTCAGTTTCCCCAGCTGCAAATATGAGACGCTGCAGCAATGCCAGCAAGCCCGTGAGCGCACTGCAAGGCTCAGGTGACCGATGACCACCATGTGCTGAGGACCTCAGGTGGAAGACGCCACCGAGGGGCACAGCTACAGCCCGCCGCCCGACGGACCCGCTCTCACTCCCGGGTCGAGCCGTCCTTCCAAAAACGCCTGCACATGGCAGCCCCGGCCTGCAGCACACACCCGGCAGCAGCCCCCCAGGGCGGCCAGCCCCCCCCGCACGTCCCCCCCGCGGGATTTGGGGCCCCCCAAGGGGTTCGGGGATCGGGGTCCCCCCGGCACCGGGACCCCCGGATCGGGCCCGCCCGGCCCCCCTCCCGCTGATGGGCTCGGGGCAGCCCCGCCCCC
>VXAA01002488.1:848107-863572 GCA_013399115.1 Anseranas semipalmata
GGGGAAGGCGCCGTGCCGCGGCCCCCTCGCAGGGGTGGGTGCTGGGCCGGGGCCTCCTCCCGCGGCCCCTTCCTGCCCCCGTGCGGGAAGGCTCGGGTGCTGCCCCGCCGCCCCGTCCTGCGCGGGTGCTGGGGCTGTGGTCTGTTCCGCAGGACCCCGTCCTGCTCGGCGCTGGGAAGGGGTGGCGGTCGGGGCTGTGCTCCTGTCCCCGCCGCGGGTGTGTGCTGGGGCTCTGTGTTCTCCCTCGGGGGGGCCGGGTGTGGGTGGCAAGAGCCCGAGGGCCGGCTGTGATCTGTGGCCTGGGGATGAGAGGGGAACGTGGTGCTGCTGGCCTGCCCTGCAGGGAGGGTGCCTGCGTGACCCCACGGGGGAAGGAGTTGAGAGCAGGGCCCTGCTGTGGGGTGGGTGGGGGCGGCACGCGGGAGCGGCTCCCTGCCCTGCGGCAGGCGCAGGGGACTGGCCGCCGGCCCCTGGCACGGCTGGCCTGTGGGGGCTGCCCTGCCCTGGAGCAGTGGCGCTGGGGAGGGCGGGCTGGCACCTGCAGCCCTGCTGAAGGGTAATGATTTTTTCCTCTGGCACTGTTGGCCCTTGGCGGCATGGGCCTGCACTGAAATGCTCCTTGCCTGAACAACGAGGAGGGAAGATGCTTTCTGCAGGTCACTCAGTGTCTGCTTATGTAATGTCAAATGTCCTCTGGACTGTGTGCACGGGAGACATGGGAAGGCCTGGTGTTCATGAGAGCTTGTTCCTCCTCTTTCTCTAAGGAGGCTTTCCTGGAAGAATGACCCACAAGTGAATTTCTGCTACTTCCCTTTTCCTGTGGGGTGGACCCCCAGAAGACTCTTCCAAGGGACTGCCAGCCCCCTGGATAGTGAATCCAAATGTGAGGCAGTTGGTTTGGTTCTTCTGAGCCATGTCTTGCCCTGCCAGGGTTTCTAGGCCCCAGGCTGAAACCTGCTGGCTTAAACCACAGCAGAGAGGGAAACAAACTGGTTGGAAGTGGCTTTTCCAGAGCAGTGGTAGAGGCGTGTGCTCTCTGTTGCTGTTTGAGCTCAGTTCCTGTCATTCCTCCTGATGCTATTAGTGTATGTTAATAGCAGTGCTCTATTAAACAGTGCATCTAAATAGTATAAATTAAGGCTGCGATAGAAGTCTTCAAGTGCAGACAGAGTAAAGAATTGAAGTATTGTAATTGTAGGGCTGCAATTATGTAACTGGATTCTCTTTCTCTCTGGATAGCAGGCTCCTTTAATTGCTGTAACAAAGCTACTCCAGTTTTCTGGGACTGTTCCAGGAAGCGATCATTGCAGCAGATTTTCTTCACTCCCTGGTAAAGCTAAGAATGTGTAGTTTCACTATTTAAAAACATCCTTGGTAGTATCACTCAGACTTGCAGCACTGGAGAAGGATTAGTAAACTTAATGGTGTTTTCCAGGCTTAATTGGAGGCACTTGTTGCCACTACAAGCTTATTTCATGAAGTTGTAATGTGCTCTGGTAAGAGCTGCTGCCCAGGTGAGCAGCAGCGCTCCTTCCCAGCACGGGCCTTTGCTTGCCCAGTCCCCCAGATAAGGTGTGCCTCCTGACTGGGCCTTGCTCGGGCTGACGGGCCTGGTGTCCCGAGGGGGTGCCAGCGTCCCCAGCATTGCACGGGGATCCTTTCCTGGTGCATGCATCAGCCTTTGCTTGAAGAAAGACAGGGATTGCCAAATCCCTGCTTTCTAGGATAACGTGATCTGTGCACAGGAAACTTCCCAATGCTGAATGCCTCCCTTGAAAAGCTGTGGTAAGTGTACGTGTAAATGGCTTCAGTGCCTGGTACAAACACCTTAACTAGCTGATGGTGAAGGGGGTTAAATGCTCAGCTCAAGTAACTCCTTTCTGGTTTCTTAGAGGTGACGGGCAGTACTAGCATGCTGGCCTCCAGCAGCTGTGCTGTGGTTCACAGGCAGGGGGAGGAAAACAGGAGGCTATTTGCCCTGGCTCTGTGGTGGGGCTGGTGTCCCCCTCCCCTGTTCCCAGGCTGCAGCATGGTGTTTCTGGCTTGTCAGACCGGCTTTGTCCTGGGAGAACTGCTGAAGTCTGGGTTTTAGTGGCAAAGGAGTGGTGAGGTGAGGGAATGATAGGCTGAACAGCACTCATTCCAGGTTGAACTAGCAACAGTAACTCCTGGTCGAGGGCAAAATAAAAGCACTGCTAGTGTTGACATGCTTCCCAAGCCTCTGTGCTGGGTGCAGATGGTCTGGGGTCTGCTTGTGAGGCTCTGAGCAGATGATGCTCCAAACCACTGGTGCACCTGGAAGGCAAACTTGGCTGTAGCCTATTGATGTGAAGGAGGGCTGTCTCTACAGTTCTCATCTCCTCCCACACAGCTTTTTCTGCCCGTTTGATGCAGGTGGTGATGTTGGACTATCTCTGATCTAACCTCCAGACAGTGCCAAAGCTATGGTGCTCCAGCTGTAAGGGGGATCTTAGCCTGGGCCTGCCGTAGGCTACCCTGAAACTCTCACTGGTCATAACACGGAGTTTGTAGTATTGGCTTGTGACGCAGCCTGCCATAGGAAGGACAACCTCTGATGCACAGGCAGCTTCTCCTTTCTTGGGAAGGGATTAAAGGAATCTATGTTCTGCCTTAGGTTCACGATGTCTGACAGAAAGGCTGTCATCAAGAATGCGGACATGTCCGAGGACATGCAGCAGGATGCTGTTGACTGTGCCACACAGGCAATGGAGAAGTACAACATAGAAAAGGACATTGCAGCATATATCAAGAAGGTAATGAAGGGATGAGGGGGCTGCTCTGGCTGAGGCTTCCTGAAGCTCTTATGTGTGCATGTCGAGCCTGAGTGTCTGAGACTTCATACTTGAGTGTTTGGAAGGAGAAGATGCTTTCTCTGCTTCTTTACTGCTATTCCCAAGAGAGTGGAGTGACTTCTCCAAGGTCAGAGGGAGGCTGTGGCGGAGCAGGGCCTGGTCTGTTGCTCTGGCAAGCTCTGAGCAAGCGGTGTGAGTGCTCTCCCTCTGGATTTGCCGGCTTAGAGAGAGCTGGCTGCAGCCTCTCTTCAGGACTTGTTCCACAGCTGCTGCTGCTGCCTGACTGGCAGTACTGGTGCAGGGTGCGATTACTCTGAAGTTTCTCTCAGAAGTGGGCAGCCCTGCATGAGCAGTTCTGTCTGCCGTGTTCCTGGCTCTGAGGTGGTGGGTGCGGAGGAGGAGGCAGCCTTGTGCTGCTTGGCAGGGATGTACAAAGATGCCGCTTTAAAGCAGTGCAAGCAGTTACCCTGGCTTATGGAGAGGTGCCTCCCTGTTCACAGGAGCCCTTTAACTTCAGTCTCATGCTTGGCAGCATCCAGGGAGCTGTCGGTTCCCTCTGTAGCCACTTCTCTGAATGGTCAGGCAAAGTGCTTTTGAAGGAGGAAAATGATTATGTAGGCAATGCAGTCCTGGCACCAGGATTAGCTTTTGGGCCTTACTTGTAATCTAAGCCTGAATGTAAAGGATTCAAACGTGTCTCCGAACTTCTCAGACCACTTTGATCTGATGAGGCAAGACCTATCTGAAAGTGCTTGGGGCAATGCAGTCTGTAAAGTGAGTGAATGCAACAGAAGTCATCCAAAAAGTTGGCCTTTATTTTCAAAGAGCGTTGGGAGGAGGGAAGTGATTTGATGCACCTTCATGCCTTGGCAGAAAGCTTTTCCTTACTTCAAAGGTTACCTGCAAAGAGCTGAAACTGTCTTGCTGCTGTGTGAGGACTAACACTTGCTTTAATCTTGAACATTGAGTCTGTTCTTCTAGCTCTATCTCAGGGGAAGGAAGGGTGGTCCTGGGAGCTGTATATTAGAGGGAGGAAAATGGTCTTTAACCCTCTCTTGCCTGTGAAGTAGAAGACAAGTAGAATTCTGGGGGGTCCAGTGTTCACCTTGCTCACCTCTGACCTTAGGTCTTTGTTTTGTTCTGTGAATTTGCCTGCTTGTTTCCACTGCAAATTTTCTCCCCTTTATTAAGTGTCCCAAACAGCATAAGGCAGACTTCTCCTTCCTTTTTTTAGGTGACCTTTAAGCTCAAATGCCTTGCTAGAGCAACACGCCAAAATCTTTTTTTATTTTTTTGTGAGTGGGCTTGGAATGGGAGAGGAGAAATATTCCCCTGAGCTAGCCTACATGCAGGGCTTGAATAGTGCTGTACCAAGGAGAGCACTTATGTCTGCTCATTCTGCCCAGGGCTGATGTGTGTTCCACATCTCGGGAGATAATTGGTGTTGGATCCTTCAGACAAGCCAGTGCAGAGGTCTGGCTCGTGTCAGTCACTACCTCGCTTAATACAATGGTGTCTTGCAGTGGGGAATCTAAAGATGCTGCGGGTGGGAGGAGGGGAGTTAGCGTGTGAACAGAACCAGCTAAGAATTTGTGCTTAGAACTATTTTCATGTGGGCTTTCTTGGCCTTAACGCCTCTCTTCTGTTTCTTCAGGAATTTGACAAGAAATACAACCCAACTTGGCACTGCATTGTTGGCAGAAACTTTGGCAGCTATGTAACACACGAGACAAAGCACTTCATCTATTTTTACTTGGGTCAGGTTGCAATTCTTCTCTTCAAGTCTGGATAGGAGGTAGGAGCAAGTGAAATTTGGACTGTAATGCACTGATGGCTGAAGCCACGACTCCCTTTAACATGGCTATGCCGCTGCATGGACTGTATACTATATTTAATGTGTATATGTTGCAGTAAAATTCTACTTCTGTTTAGTTGCCTGGGAAGAAGGCGGCATTTTTTGTTACTGCTTTTTTTTGGTTGTATTGCACTAGGAAACCTGTAAATGCTTAAACAATGGCCTTTATGTGGGAAGAAATAAAACTATTCCACAACAGCTCCCTCAGTGGTAACTCCTTCTTTGAGGCTGGGAAAACTTTGGGCAGGCCAAAAAGACCCTGACTTCCTTACCGAGTTTTACTAGACTGTTAATCTTGTAATGAGGAGCAAAGCCAGTGTGAGCCTCTGTACCCACCCTGCAGACTGCAGAGAGCTGGCTCTCCCAGTAACCTCAGTGCAGGTACTTAAACCACCTGGAAGTTGGTGGGGTGGCTCTTATTTATGTGGCTTTCACACAAGTTGAACTCCACCTTGGACTGTGATAAACAGACTTGCAGCTGGCACCCTCAGTGTTCTTTCAGTACCCATCACTGTATTTTTGGCTCTGCTGAAACATTGACCTAGACTTGTAAGCACCTCAGCCTGGTCTAGAAGACTTCAACAAACGTCCCCTTGAGTTGCTGCTTGCTGCAGGAAGCAGCGTACTGTGGCTGAAGTCTTTAGACCTTGATACTGAGATCTAAAGTTGGCCACATGGCCCATCCCTGAAATGGAGTAGGATAGCAAATTGGTGACTGCTGACAACAGCTCTATTTGGCATGTTCTTAGCCGGTTGTCTCAACACTGCCTTAACTTGATGCTCTCCTTTAAAACAAGCTAGTCATGTGGAAGACTTGTAAGTGGCCACTGTCTCCTTTTTTATTTCTGTAGCTGATAAGCTATTTCTGGAGGACTGTCCTCCATGTTCTGATATCTGCTTTTGTTCTTAAAGCACAGTACCAAGAAGTTAAATTTACATGTGATGTTTGTGTGAAGGAAACTCATGTGACATCTGCTTCAATGGCAGAAAAATGTTTTGGTCTCCAATAGGTTCAGCAGTGATGTTGTCTTAGTATGTACTGACTCTTGGATTAAACTGCAGGAAGTGTTTTTTATCTGGGTGGGAGAAATCCTTCTGAAGGACAAATGCTCTGTGATGGCAAGTAAATACTTGGTGCTTGTCATAAAGTCTATTGGTTTGTGAACTAATGCATAGAAAAATCACTGGGCTTGTGAGCCTAACTTGTGTCTCCAGGACAAATTTGGTGTTGGTAACGAGTCACTGCTGGGGTGGGGAAAGGCAGAGTGAAGGGAGCTATTCATTATGATCTGACTAGATGACCCAGGTTGACTACTTCCTGAAGTAAAAGTCCTTGTCTCTGTGCAAAATCCAAAGTATGCCTAATTTTGTAATATTGATAGAACAATGTTGTAACTAGAAAGAATGTAGCTGTCATTACTTCATGTTGATGGAAATGTCTGCACTGGGGTAACGTGCCTTGGGCTGTCTGGGGCACTCTTGTGGTCTTGTCTGTTCGGAACTCCACTCTTGATCTGAAAGGAGAATGTTTTGGATTTGTTTTTTCCAAGCATGAGTCTAATGTGAACCTGTTCACGGTCTCTTGTGGAGCAAGATACGTTCCCTTCATAACTGCAATGGCTCAAATACCATTTATTTTTTTCAAACATTAAAGGTGAATTGACACATTTAAACAGCCTCTAGTTTCTTCATTGCCAGCTGTCCAAAGCAAAAGCTGCTCTTGTCTGGAGAAGGTGAGCAGCAAGTTCTCTGCCCTGGAAGATGCTGATGACCCAAAGGAGGCAGCTCTGCAGAAGGGGGGAGAAACTCAATTTGAGGAGCATATGTGGCCCATCTGTGTGGGCACTGACCTCCAGCCTGGCTCAAACACTCCTCCAGAAGGAGGGATTGAGGGGAGCGCGTCCTACTGCAGCCCTGGTGATGCTTTGGTGCCAAGTAACCTAGATATGGAGGCATTAGGGCTGACCTCTTAATGGCTTCAGACAGACTGGGGGTCATGTAGCAGCTGGGTTCCTGGCTCCTGTGCACACTCAGGTGTCTTCCCTGCTTTGCAGGAAAGTAGGTTTCCCCTTCAGGCTTCCTCTCAGCTTCACAGAAAGGCAAGAGCTGAAACTGCTGCCAGTTGCCTGGAGCTGGTGTGTGTTTTGTGCCCCTCACGTTGCCGGGGCCGTGGGCTTGCTGTTAACCCCCCCTCCCTGTCCTGTCTTGCTCCCGACAACCTAAATTTGAGTTTGTAGCCTCCCTGGTGTTTTGGCAAAGCCGTGGGTTCTTACCAACTGTAGCAGTGTAACAGCTATGCTGCAGGATGGTAACACTGGCATCACCAGCATGCAAAACAAGGGGAGGCTGAGCTGTAGGGAAGCACGAGGCTCATGTTAAGCAGCTATAAAATGAGCTGAAAGCAAAACTCCAAAGTAAGCAGCAGTATGTTTGTTACACCCAGGCAGTCTGTCTAACCTGCACCTGACAGTGCTGAAAAGCAGAGGTGGTTTCTATGTCTGGGAGGAGCTGGGAGCGCGGCTGCTCCTCCCTCTGTATCCCAGCCAGCCTTTTAGCTGGAGGTGTAGTTGTGTAGCTTAACCTAAACCATGCTGCACTCCTGGTGTAGCTGTGTGTGAGTTAATGCTGCAGCTCCAAGAAAACATCTGCAGCTTTGTAGGGCTGGGGTAGTCGAGCCTTCTTGGTGCACAGGGGTCTTACCTGGTTAAAACTGGCTCATGACTGTCAGCTGTGGCACAGGAAGCTGCTAATCTGAATGTATGGTGGAAAAGGGGGTTACGCTGCCAGCAGGGAAGCGCCCGTTTCAGTGGCGAATAGTGCTATCAGTGGTTGGGTGCTGGTGTAAGCTGGGCCCTGGGGGGAAGTGGAGGTCCTGCCAGGGCTGGGGGGACACCGTTCCTTGGAACTAACGCACGTGAGTAGAAAACGGGCTTGTTGCTTCCCTGAATGTGTCTTTCCAGCAGAAGTCCTGCTTCAGGCTAAGGAATAGAAGCCCTGCTCCCACCTTTAGCAATTAGGGTAGGCAGCAAAACCAGGCCCTGCTCACCTGTCCATAACCCCTGCAGCAGCCCCCGGTGCTGCGCGTCCTCAGCTTTCCCTCTGGGTGATCCTTTGTGCGGTGCTGGGGCTCTGCGAGATACAAGCTGCCCGGAGTTAAGCAGTGCTTCCCTCTGCGCAGCTGAGAGCAGGCTGGGGTTTTAACATGGAGCTTTGTGTCCCCACTGCCTTCCCCCGGCTCCCCAGCAGCTGTCTGACAGGGCTTTTGGCTTTGACTTTTTCTATTGCTGGGCTCCACATTTGTCTCCAGTTTCCACCACGTGCAGGTGTCCTGCATTATGCCTCAGTGTTAACTGTGTCTGTGCTGGAGAGGCTGGCAGCGTCCCCGGGATGCCTGCTCAGTTTCAACAAGAGCATGGAGTTATTTGGAAACATCTGGATCCAGGGCACTGAGTGGAAGGTATGTATCTGTGGGGGAAACATCTGGAGAAAGAAACTGCTTCCAGATGTTTCGGCAAAATTGCTATTTAAATGTAAACTCGGTTAATGTTACCATGCTGCTTTACAAGCCTTCTGAAAACGTCTGATGGCAGCAGAGGCTGAGCTGCTGGCTGCTGCTTGTGGGTTCGGGACTGTGCTTGCAGATGTGCGCGTGCATTCGCTGCGCGTTCATGGCTGGGGAGAGTGTCACGTTATTTTCTTACAAACAGCATTTTTCAATTCCTTGTATAAAGTATTTCTTGCAGGCGTGGCCTTGCAAAAGCAGAGTTTTGTGGCACTGAAGAGCGTACAGACTCTTCTTTGGTAGCTGTGCTCCACGTGTAACTGTTGGTCGTTATCTAGGATACATTTCTCTGTGGAGGGAGCATGGAGTGAAGCAGCTGGAGAAGGTGCGTTCCTCCCTTAGCAGGGAGGAGCCAGCCTTGCTCCCTGCCTCGCTGGCACAATATTATTCTCCTTCTTCCCCCCTGGCTGTGGCCACCCGTGGCTCTGGGAAGGGACACGGTGGCGGTGAGATGCTCCCAACCCTGGGCACCCTGACTGGGGGCCAAGCATCGCAGCCTGCTCCTGTGGGAACACCGGGGCCATGGATCCGTGCTCTCCTCTCTTTCCATCCTGCAAAGTCACTGCAGCACTGGCATTGCAGCGTTAAACTTTCCCAAGCATGTGGCGGCAGAGCCTGCAGCTGGTAAACCTGGCACCCCAAGGGCGCTTTCCTTTTCAGTGTTTTTGTGGGAGATTTGTGATGAAACATGGAAATTGCTTTTATCTTGCGCTCGGTCCCTGACTGGTAAATCCTGAGGAGACCTGGGCCACTCGGTGAAGGAAGCGGGGCTGTGCAATCCCTGCCCACCCGAGGGCTCCCTGCTCTGTTCTATTTATTGAGCAATGACTCTGACACCCTTTGCCAGACTGTGACTCATGGCAACAATGCCTGTGCATAAGCTGTGCGTCTCAGAGCGCCGTATAGATACAGGAGCTGCAGGATCCTCACAGGAGCCGACTGTGTTTATTAAAAGATGATCGGATGTTTCCTCCCTTAAGGCAGTGGCTAGCTGAGGCTGAGTGATAACTCGTTACCAACGAGACAAATAACAGCTTATCCTAGGGTCAGCGGCTTCGCCAGCCCTTCTGCGAGCGACCCCAGGCACCACGCTTACCCGGGTCTCCACACCAGGCACGGGTAACAAGGGAGCCACGCTGAGCCAAGCCTCTCCTCTGCCGAAGCGCTGCGTGCAGGGCAGGGCAGGCGGGAACATCGCCGCGAGTTCGCCTGGCACCGTGCTGGGATCAGATTTCCTCCGCACAGCTGAATCCTGGTGCAGGGAGGGGAGCAGAGGAGGACGGAGATGGCTGTAAAGCAGAACACGCCATCCGGACTGTCTCAAAACATCTGCCAGGTCCATGTCGACCCGTCCAGATTGCCCTGGGCAGCCTCCAGATGTATTTTGCTTGGCTTTTCAGCCTCTGGCTTCCTTCCTCTTGTGTCCAGCTGCCCCAGCCTCTCACTCGTTTGAAGCTGGATGGGCCAGCCCTGGAAGCGCCATTCCAGCCTCTCCTCCGATGCCTGCTCCCAGCTGCTGCTGCAGGTACAGCCCTGCCGGGCCCCCGTCCCGTCCCCTGCAGGAAGCCTGCGTGCAGCCTGAGCAGGGGCAGCCCCAGGCTCTGCTCCACTGCTCGGCAGGATTTGGCCCTGGGTTAAGCTCGAGGAACAGTTTCATCTGGCCCCGGTGTGGCTCATTTTCTCTTGCCCATGGAAACAGGCTGTTTTAGTGGCCTCAGGGGTACGGCCTGGCCCCGGCAAGTGGGCAGGGAGGGTTTCTGGGAGAGGTGCAAGCGCCCCATGCAATAGCCCCCCCACATTTCAACATGTGCGCGGCCTTTCCTTTCACCTCCTTCCAGCCTGGCTGTGAATGGAGTGCTTTCAGTGGGAGGAGATTGCTGGGAGCTCTTCTCTCCCCTTGCATTGGTTACAGCCCATAAAAACATCCAAGGAATTTGCCACAGCAGTCCCTTGCGCTCCTTCAGCATCGGTGAAAGCAGCCTTTGTTCCCGGAGCCGCAGCCAGCGCCTCCGAGCAGCACATGTGCGACGGGGCTGGGGTCTGCGGAGCTGGGCGGGTGCTGCCGGCTGCAATGGGGACGGAGGCACCGAGCCAGCCCCTGCGGAAAGTGCTTCCCGTTGTCTTACCCCAGCCTGGGGAAGCAGCGCTGTGCGCTGCCAGGACACAGCAGAAGGACAGGCACAGTTTAATGCCTTGCAGCACACCCCGTGCGAGCAGAGCTTTAGCCCTGTGCTGCTTAAGCTGAGTCAGAAGAACGGAAATCCCGTCTTACACAGACGTTTTTCCATGAGCAAGAGGTTAAGTGTTCCGTTCCAGGCTTGGGGTTGGATCTCGTGCCCTTCTTGCGCGGTTCCCAGGGGGCTGCATCGCTCGCTGCTGCCTGCCAGGGGACGAGCAGGAGCCGGGCGCAGGTGGGATGCGCCCCCGCTGCAGCCTGCACACAGCGGCTGGCACCCAGCCCAGAGCGCGGCTCTGGGAATAAATAAATGCCTGTGTTGTTTTTGAGGAAAGCCCAAAACGCTTCGACAAGGACAAAACCTCTTCCTCGATCCGGTTTTAAAGGTCTTGTTTTCCCTAAGGGGCCAAACTGACCTGCCAGAGAGCGACTGACCGGGCCCGTCAGCCAGCTTGGAGGGGGCAAATCCGGACCCGTGCTGCAGAACTCCCCCTGAAACAGCAGCTGGCGGGCTGGGGGCCGGTGCCCGCCTGGCCCCTTCCAGCGGGGACCCCGGGGGCTGGCGGTCCCCGGTGCACGGTGACTTGCACAGCATAGAAAAGCCCGGCGTGACTCAGCAAGCGCCGGGTGCCAGGCCAGGGCTTTGGCGCTGTGACTGTCCTCCAGCAATGCCGACACCTGCAATTCCGGCAGAGCCTGGGCTGGCTTAAGACACCGTGTTACTTAAATATTTTATAGAAAATCATTAAGCAATTAAATCTGGCAGTTCTCTCATCATATGAACAGCAGCTTGTAGTCTGTGCAGTAAACAGGGCAATGCTTTCTGTTCTTTCTGGATGTCTTCTTGGAGTCTAACTCCAATCCTTGCTTCAGAATAACTATAATTATCTCTAATTGCCATTATTGTTTAACATTTTTAGCATTTGCAAGTGCAAACTGTTAGTTTTCCATGCAGATACAATCAGCAGCCAGGGTTCACAATGAAAGCAATTAAAATCCTGTGATTATTACAAGCCTGCTTGTCTATACAACAGCTTCAATCTGCATAACTTGCCAAGACGTAGGCTGGAAACTCAGACAAATCTAGCATTTATTTAGTAACCCAGCAAAGCTACTACCCCTTTCTGTCTCCAATGATTTGCATCTACGGCACTTTTTGGAAGGACAAGAGTGTTGAGGGGAGGGGAAAGAAAGCATTTTCTAGAATACATCCCTGGAGAATACACAGCAAAGATAAAATTATGCACATGAATTATGCATATGAATTATGATTTCACTCCTATTTTTGTTGGGATTAGCTCATGTTTGGTGTGCATCCCTGGCAGGCTGCTGCGGCTGGGCAGCCAGCAGAGCGCTCTCCAAGTCCCAGCAGGTCGCTGCGCTTTTGGGTCCCGCATTCCCCTCCCGGCGGCTGAGTGCGACCGCGCTTGTCGGCAGCAGCCTGGGCTGTTACTCGGTGTTCATTTATGGCACCTCTTCTGAAAACATGCAAAGGATGAAAATAGATTTAGGTATAAAACTAAAAAAGCAAGCCTGCGCTATTTTGTGTAGAGGGGGAGGCGTTGTGGGCTCACTGCCACCAGCCAGGCTCCCCCAGGGCCCCCGGGGTCCCTGTCACCACCTGCGGAGGTGGCATGGGAACGTCCCAGCCCCTTCCCAGGCCCTGGGAAGACAAAGCCCGGGGAGAGGAGCACAAGCGGGATGCAGGGGCCAACCGGTACCAGCTGCGCTTCCAAATCACCGCACCAGCCTCAGCGGCAGTTCCCAGCACAGCCTATTTAAGCCCCATTAAATAAGCCTGGTAGTCCTTCCACCCAGAAATAGCTTTGGAAACCCGAGCCCCGGTTCTCAGGAGGGCTGAGTGACCTCAGACCATGGTGTTTCCATTTGGAAGGAGGCTTAATGCCCCTCACTGGAGAGAAGAATTACCCTAATTAGTCAAGTCACCAGGGCACCTGCAGCTGGGGTGAGGGCTCAGGGAGCCAAGTGGGGGATCCAGCCCGGGCTGGCTGCAGGCAGCGGGGCCCCAGCAGTGCAGGTGGGCACCCTTCCTGCTGTTCCTGCATGCTGTGTCCCATCCCCACGTCCCATCCCCGCATCCCATCTGTGCTCCCGCCATGGAGCAACATCCCTGACATCGCCAGCAGTCGCTTACATGAGAAAATGAGATTAGGAAAGTATTTCAAGTATCTGTGTCTGTCCTTCAGGGGCAAACAAGCCTGGAGCCAGTGCTGTTTGTCCATCAGCTGGCCCGCAGCTTGGGAAAACAGCTGGAAAGCGCAGTGGGAGACACCTTTGGCACCAGCAGAGATAATGCTAAGTACCGCACTGAATCTGCACGTGCCTTTGGAGAATGGTAAATGTGTAGCACCTTGGAGGCAGGGGCACTTGCTAAATCTCCATCGCTAAATCTGCATTCCTGAATGTCCCAGGGGTGGAGAATCTGCATGTACATGTTTGCTTCCCTGGGCAGGGGGATTTTTCTAGATCCAGGTGTTTCACCTGCTTTGAAATCATGCTGATAAGAAGTGAAAAGTTGGTAAATTTGGAGGCAGGACTGATGGAAACAGTGGCGTCCTGGAGAGCCTGGCAAAGAAACCCCCTGAAATTCTGATCTGGGTTTTGGGCCAGTTATTCCCCCAGGGCAGTAAGATCAAGATGAACTCTCTCTGTTCTGCCTTGTATAGGAACAGACGTAGCTGACAGATCTGAAATGCAAGGAGGCTGGGAGGAACGGTAGCAGCTCCCAGGTCAGCATTTTGTCACAGTCAGCAGGTATCTGCCATGCCCTTGAGCTTTCTGCCATGGCTCCTGTTCCGTGTGGCTTCCCCGTGGCAGCTGTCACCATCCCTGCATTATCGAACCACCTGCCTGAATTTCAAGGAACTCATCCATATATTCAACAGGAATACCAATTTCCGGGAGCTCTTGGGGCCTTGAGATAAGAGCATATGAAATGGGGATTTCTGCTGAGCTGTGCTTACCCCACCGGAGCTGGAATTTCTCTTGGCTCAGATATCCGCTGGGGTGCTGCATGGGGGTGTTTTTTGTTTAAGCTGTAACCAACCAGGGTTCACAAAATGTTATCCCCATGGGAATTCCCCCAGTTCCACAGGCCAGTCCAGCTCATCTCAGTGATTTTGCATTCCCCTGGCCCTGCCATAAACTTTCCAGACGTAGATTTAACTGTATATTCTCATGGCTTCTTGCAGAGGATTGTCTTGGTGTATTATGCTTGTCTATGGATTCCCCACGGCTCTCCTGCCTCAGCGGGGCAGTCAGCGTGGAGCCAGCAGTTCCAGCTCCCGCTTCACCCAGAGGATGACACCTGGCACCAGCCCTTCTGGCGGTCAGTGTTTGCCTGGCCCCGGTCCTGGCACCCGGAGAAGCGTGGATCCCACTGCGAGTGACAGTGACGGGGCCAACTTCCCCACGGTCTGACCTCATCTGTCCCCTGGGGCTGAGCCCTGCGCCCCAGGAGCATCGGGGCTGGCAGGACCCAGCCAGGAGAACCAAGCCCCAGTGATACAGCCTGGGGAGGATGCTTTCTCTGCATGTTTTTAAGCCAAACACAGCTCCTGAAGTCAACAGAGAAGGAGATTCCCCTGCAGCCTGGGGAACCATCCTTTCCACATTCTTCCCTGGGACCTTCAAAGGAGCTGAGGAATCCAATTCCCACTAATTTGCTTTGAAAATACCAACCTAAAATTGTAATTATGGCACACAGTATTACAGGTGAGGAAAGAACCCACCAGACTTCAGCTACTTTGTTTTCCTAAGATATGAGTGTCGATGATTTATTAAGACTTACAGTTTTAACAATATTATGTTGGTTAATGTTGGAAGATGTTCCTACAATTAATGAAAATTTCATAGACTGACTGGGGAAGAAAGAGACCATTTTATGTCCCATACCAGATGGCCTAACCCAGCTGCTCACTTTTTTCTTTGAACTGTGATTCTAATGACTTCTCTGTCCTTTGAAGTCTGGCTCTGTGCTGTTGAACCAGATGTATTTGCATGATAGTAGCAGAGCACATTTAACAGTCACAGACTTGTGCTATTTTCCCTCATGGCCACTGCTGGATACTGCACAATGTTTGCTCTTGTTTGGGGGTTTTTGAGGGGTGAGCAAACACGGAGGCTTACTAGGCACTGGTGAGATGTGTCTCCACGTAACAAATTCAGTGGAGTTACCCCCTAAGCCTATCTGGTGTGGCATCTTTACCCAGCTCTCCCTTTGGTTGCTTCATAAACCCATGTGGTGGTTTCAGTCTGGTTTCAGTCACAGATTTATTAGGGCCTCACAAAAGCAGGGGCTGCTGTCAAAACACATATTTCAGCAGCATTTTAAAAACAGAGGACAATGAGAAAGGAAGAGCTTTAAATATGTATTAAGAAGTTTTTAATAAATCACAAAATAAAATGGTGACAAAAGGAACAAAACCAGAAATGGTCCCCTAGTGTGGGTTTGGTAGAAATTTGTGCCAAGCAGAGTTGGGAAGGCAATGCTGACATTCCTGGCCTTGAAATGTCAAACCCACAACGGCTCTGCCCGAGTCTGTTCCCAGATGCTGCAAATCCCCACCGAGTCGCAGAGGGGTGGCAGGGTCAGCGCAGACCTGGCTCCGGCGTGGCCAGCCCGCCGATCCCAGACGCTGCAGGCGCCAGGAAGGCTGCCTGGCCTGGAGCGCCGTGCCGGGAGGTGCTGCCACGTGGTGAGTGCGGGGGTCTCCCCGCCGCCATGCCAAACCGGGCCCTGGCTCTGGCTGGCGTGATGGCGGGGTCTGGACCGTCTTGCGCACGGTGGCTGCTACGTGGCACCCAGCTGTGTGTGGGAGGGTGCTTACCCGCCTGGCATGCGGAGCCCAGTTGATTAATTTTCACACCAAAACCACATGGGCATTTCTCTGACAGCAATGAAGACCCGCAAACAAAGGCTCCACCGTGGCGAAGTGGCCACGGGCTCCTCAGCTTCACTCTGCTTCCCAGAGCACTCACGTGGCAGCAAGCGGCTGCTCTCCCCAGCGCGACGGCCGGGCTGGGCAGGCAGGGAGCT